>VYZM01023493.1:0-61569 GCA_013398915.1 Dromas ardeola
CCCCCAATTTATTCAATGCCTATAAAATTACCTCTTCAGTCTTCTATATAGAAGATTTTGAATAAGGCTTTAAAAGGTAAAATCAGTATAGGATTTTTCATTTTCTTTTTTTTTTTCCCATGATGTGAAACCATTGCTGTGATGTAGGCTGAATACTGCTAATAGCTCTTAGTCATTTAGAATCGTTCTAGGCTTTCCCTTGTGGGAAGGTACATGTGTCTCTCTGCACACTCAAAAAAGCAGGAATAAAAATATATATAAATGCATTTGGTTTTTGTTGACTTTTTTTCCTCTTATCAAGCCTAGCTTTAACTGACGATCAATGTCAATTATGTAAGTAAAGTGAAAGAATCTAGCTGTCTCTGATGCTTAAAAGGACAGTAACTGAGTATCTCCAGCCTTTCAACTGGGCAACTGCTTTCTGTGTTGCATCCTCATACTGATGGCTAGTTCTTCCCTGGCACCTGAGAGCTTCATGCAGCGCTCCATGCATTTTTCCACTACACTGCCAAAGCACAACATCTTCCTGTTGGGGAGTTTCCCCAAGAAGCTCTAAATCTTTTGCTCACGCAGTTTAAGATTTTGTTAAAGTAGATATGTTTGAGTAGTAAAAGCTGGAAAACCAGTTATCCTCTCTGCAATTAACCAGGGAGTCAGAAATTGAAAACAACAAACAGACAGAATGGAAACCCAATTTCATGAAAACACACAAATGTTCTTCTGTTGAATATATTTAAAAACAAAAAGCTGGGTACCATACATGTAGTTGGAGAGCAGGGCATATATACAAAGGAGTTGCTGTAAAAGTGGATCAGAAGTGTATTCTAGGAAGTGATGGTTTAAAACTTAATCACTAATAAGGGAGTAGATAAGAAAATAACTGCTGAAAGTTGTGGGTTTGAAGCTTCTCAGACTGAGGGGCAGGAGGGAAATCAATCTAGGCACCATACTTCCCTGGAGCATGTACTAACTGTACTAACCATGAGGTAAATACATAATGCTTAGCTGTCATAATCATCACTCAAAAAAATGAGGAAAACTTCATTATTTTATTTTATAACTTGTCCATCCTGGTAATGGTTGGGGTGCTCTGAGCAAGACTAGTGAATGCAGCCTTTCGGAAGAAAAAGGTGATGACTCTATGTCTCTCTTGAGTGAGATGTTTTGGGGTTTTTTGGTGGTGGTGGGTTTTGTTTCTGTTTTGGGTGAGGTTTTTTTGTTCAGTGCTTTTTTTTGTGGGTTTTTTTGTTTCTTTGTTTGTTTTGTTCTGGTTTGGGATGTGAGAAACACTCTATGCTGTATCTCTTCTGCTCAACAGGCATGCTCCAGGATTTGATCCTTGGCTCTAAGGTAAACTGGATAATGACAGCACTGCTCAGGGTGAAATTCAGCTTGTATTTATGCTAACTATCACTTGATTCTGGGTCTCCTCTTAGTCTTAAGTGACACTTGATGAGCCTAAAACTTCTCCATTATATGCAAGTAAGCTTCTTCCTGTTTTATTTTTAGTTCACAGCACCTGATGTTGTCTGAGAGCTGTATGCAGACCATCAGTGTAGTCCTGCAGCATACTGAAGATACGCATTGATCACTTGCAATGTAGTATGATGCATATGAGAATATTTGAGGGTGGAAAACCTTCTGGAATAATAGTTGTGGACCATGTAAGGCTGAGTGAGTCAGTATTTGTGGAAGAGTGTGTATGTAACCTTCATGGAGTATTCCCTGGATCAATCATGAGGATCTCATCCTAAATATGACTAAAAATGATAGATAACACTAATTTAATCAGGGACCCAGTACTGGGGACTACAGTGGGAAACTAAACTATTTAACAGTGTAGATGTGCCTACAGAGCTCTGGGGGAACTTCTGTCTTTGAGCAGGAACAGATTTCTGGGCACCTACCAAGTTTCAAAGTACAAATGTAGGTGCCCTTTGAGTTAAAGACAGCTAAATGAGGATTTTAATTTATTTATTACAATTTGGTTTGGGCCCAAATTCTACTAAAACTATATTTTAGGTACTGAAAGTTAGATCTACTTTTAGGTAGAACTTTACTCAAGCCTTCAGCCCATGAACTGAAAGACTTAAAAAAAAAACAAAGCAAACAAAAAAAACTGTAAAAAAAAAAACAACCAAGAAAGCTATTGGCTGGCAACATAGCTTTAAAAAAGTATTTGAATTCTCTAAATACAACTCAGTCAGCTCATAATTTGGTACTGGACATAAAGCTTGTATATAAAGCATAATAAAACCACGGTCTTTCAGCGAGATGCACAAACTCAATGCATACTCCAGATTTCAAGAGCTCAGTGCAGCATTCAAAAGGGAATTTTAACTTTTTAATAGAGACACGTCTCAGAAGGATCTTCAAGTGAAACATTCTTTCTTAGAAGAAAGACTGCTGCTTTGCTGGTAAACTGATTTGGAACATTTTGTTTGCCTAAATTAGAGGTTACAAACAGCTGCATGTAGACAAGGTGAAAACACAACTGGTGATAATTCTGGAGTACTGATGTGTTGGCTGACTGAGGCACTTAGGGCTGTAGATGTGGAAAGACATAAGTGAAGCTTTCTGGGTTTCTCTCTCTCTGTCTGTAAAATTTATAAGAAATAAACGAATACTTACTATTATTTTGTAGTGGGGCTTATGGGGGATTTTTTTTGTTTGTTGTTTTTGTTTTTGTTTTCCTTGGATCTTCCTTCACAGAAGTCTGCAAAAGCAATGTAGTTTTGACTTTTGGAGAGACTTTTTGCTTTTCTTTCTCTAGTAGACTTCTGCATGACAATTTTATAAAGTGATTGGACAAACTGCACCTTATGCAATGTCTCATGTCCATTACATCCATGATGTGGAAGCTCAGCTGTTTATCCCCTTTTGAAAAAGCATTCTTTTGTCTGCTGTATTCACTCAGCATTTGCTCGCTTTAAGTGTTTTAATGCTATAGTTACAGAAATAGTCTTCAAAATACACAAGTTAGAATCAAGTTAAGAGCAAAGACATAATTTCCAACTAGAGCTGACAAATAATTCCTCGGATGACTTTTGTTTCCACCCCTCCCTCTTTCAGAATACTTTTAGAAACTTTTTTTTTTTTTTTATGAATGTGTTTACCCACAGTGATTTCACAAATGTTTTTGTGAACATACTTCAACTTCTGAGTTTCTGTGAGTGATTCTTGATCTGATTCTTGTAATTTGCTTTGCATGTGCTATCAATGAGCATACAGCACCTAATTGTCTACTGTCTGGTTGCATTATATCTTCTAAAATCAGGTCTCCCATGAGCATACTCATAATTTGACATCAGAAATGCATGCCTTGTGAATTTTCCCTCTCTCAGTATTCAGGCAAAACTTTGTTTTGTAGAAAATCCGTCAGTGATTTTTATAGTTTATTTGCTAGAATATTAATGAATATACATATACACACATAAATATATCAACATTCTTGTCATGGTTAAATATACATATACACACATAAATATATCAACATTCTTGTCATGGTTAGAGTGGCTTGAGAAGAGATAAAACTGTAAGAAAATAACCTGAAATTTCTAAAGTAATAATTCCTGATTTATTGTGATCACATTCTTCTTGCTTTTTTTGTTTCCTCTGGCTTTCTTCTTGTGATTGAATTTGAAGCATTCAAACAAGTTAATATCCCATGTAATTTGAAGGAATCATTACTAATAAATTCTACACCAATTCCCTTATTTTTATGTGTCAAACACAAAAGATTTTAGAAATTCAACTGCAACTGTCTGGATAACTTTACCAGCTATTTATCAGTTTAACACAGGCATTCCTACTAAAGCCCACTAAAATGGGAAATGGCATATGTGATGCACCCTCAATACTATAGGAATGGACAGGCTAGCTTTCCCTGTGAATGGAGGAAATAAGTCCTCATTTTTTCACCTCTTTCTTACACGGTGAACAATAACAGCTTCTTTAGATTGTACTCTAGATGCGCGGCAGAAAGAAGCAGGACTTTATTAAGACAGAATTTAAACTTTAGAAAGAGTCAAGTTTCCTTGATTTATTTCCCTTTTTGGTGAATGACCTTCAGTGTGGTTCAAGGGGGAACATGAGTTGCTCACTCCTACTACAAAAGAAAGAAATGATAGAAACTAGACTTTTTCGTTGAGGCTCAACAGATAGTAATGCTTGAGGCAATAAAGATTTCTAAAATGGGATTATGAGAGTTAGCTGCCGCATACAGCTGGACTATGTGTCTGCTTGTGCCAGATCCTGAACTTTCATTGTGTCCATAATAGACTCAATTGATTGTTATCCAAGGACTGAGTTTGGTCACTTTTGAATCCCTATTGCGTATGCTTTGTCAGTTGTGCAACAAATGGCACGTTTTCTGCTACTCTTAGCTTGTGATAATTATATAGAGGTAATCTCAAAGACATTTGTTTGAAAACAGTTTGGTTTTGGTTTTGTTTTTTTTTTAAAAAGGAGGGGGGAAAGGAGGGGAAGAGGGAGCAGGAGGGGTGAACAGATGATTCTTGGCCAGTAGGTAAATCAAGAGCATTTGTCTGTCTAAAGAGGAATGTGAGATTTGTGGTAGGGACAATGTAGAGGTTTTCTAATATTCTTTATTGAAATACCCTTTTTTTTCTCTTTATTGCTCAGATGTTATAGACGCTTACAACTATATTGTTTCAACTAAGCATTTGCTGGAGGATGGGTTGGGGCAGTTTAAATGTTGTGAATTTCTGAAATCCTGGTAACTATTTACAAGCCACATTAGGCTTTATGATTTGGTATTCCAGAGTAGTTCTTACAAAGTGTGTAATATCAGAAGTATTTGATGTCCTAGATGACATACAAGTTACTTCTGAGCTTTAGGAATCATAACTAATCACAACAAGGTATATTTCTCCTCTGGAAAATTTCCATGCAGTGTATTTTTCATTCCAGAATGCGTATTAGTGATCTGCCTGCTCTGTACCTTCTGACGTAATGAGAGTTAAGCCTCTAGTAAAGTTGTTGCTTTTCTTTCATTGCCTTGTTTCAAATTATGAATGTAATAAATATAATGAATGTGCTTTTAAGGAATCAAGCATAAGTATTTATGAGTATTCCCTGGTCTAAGTTTTGGTTGTGTTTTTTTTTCTCAGTTGTGCTGCCTTCTTCCTTCATACAATTTTTATAACAGAACATTTTTCTCTAAGTGACTAGGCAAACACTCTTCTCCTAATCCCCTATTTAAGCACATTACAGTTTTGAGACACGGGCTAAAAATAGGCTACAAAACACACTCTGAGACAAATTAATTACAAAAAGTGGTTAGTCCATCACCATTTCTTTAACCATGCTTCAGTCAGTCTCTAAAGGATACCATGTCTGTCATTACCATGGAGTGATTGTGATGGGATGAACATGTGAGTCCCACCTATATAGTCGCATGATGTGTGACTTATGTAGCTGATAAACTTTAAACGCAGGTGTAGGAAATGGTAGCTCAGGGTATTGTGACAGGAAGCATGCAGTATCCAGTGTGTTATGATAGCAGAATACAGCCATCACAATCTAGAGGAACTGAAGCAATATCAACTGAGCACTGCATAAAAGTCATGCCCTGTTTAGAACTAGAGCTTGTGGTTGCTGAATGTTTACCAGTGTGTTACCATTTCAGCAAAGCAACAAAGGTATCTTGTAGACTTTCCAGAAATAAATTTCCTGGGGAACCAAAAAATATCTTGAAGAATCTTGGGAAATATTTTTTTTTTCCTGCTGCTTACACAAATCCCTTATTTGATTTTGCTCGAATGCCGGTGACTTGAAATGGATCAGGTAAAATGGAAAGATACGTTGGAGAAATGATACAGTTAACTGCTCTGTGTAATAAATTTTCAAATCAAAATAAATATTTAAGTGGATCTGTAATATGTAATTTGGTAATTGTTTGAAATAGATATATCATGTATTGACAGAAGAAATTAGTTTTTTGGGGCAAGAAAGCATGTAGAAATAGTAGAGCACATCACATTTTTTTCACTTCAGATGCGAGAAATCAACTTACTGAAACTTGTTCTTTTTTTGACCCTCTAATTTTTGCCTGCAACAGCTTTTGCTTTTCCTGCTTTCTTTTTCTGCTTGAAAAAGGATGTGGAAGGTGAAAAAAAAAGGCTTGGAAAAGTTGGAGGTAGGAAATTTCTGAAAAAATCTCTCAATCCGATTATAATGTTTGTCTAGGAAAAATATTTCTTTGAAACTTCAGGTGCTTAAATATTAAGAAGAAAGAACATAATTTTTCAATTTAAAGAGGAACTTTGTGTTCAAAAGATGTATTTTGGGGAAAGAGCAAATGGGAAATCTTTCATTTTGGAGGCAAAATACTTTTTTTTTTTTATTCATATTTTCTATTTAATTTGACTTGAAAGCAGGAAAAATAAGTTATATCTGGATGACTTTCCAGTAGATAATAAAGTCTGAGTTGGAGTTATTTTTCTTATAAATAATTATAGTGACTCTAATGCTGGAGTTCTGTTATGAATAGACTGCTACAGGAATTAGATCAGCAAGATTTCAATGAAACAGTTATGTTCAATAAAACAGCAAATATTAGATACATTTTTTTATATTACCTGACCAATTCTATTTTCAAATTATTCCGAAAGAAATGTCTTTTAAACAACCTTTTTAGCTTTACAGTTCTTAAATTCTCAGTTCAAGCAGTTTCTTATTTGTTTGAGGCGTTAAATACTATTGCCTCCCTTTCACCTTTGGGGTTTTTTTGAGGAAACCTCAATTTAAAAAAAAAAAAAAAAAGTAGCACTGACCACTAAAATGTTAACTACCTGTAGAATATAATTATGCATATAATTATGTATAAAGAAGAAAAACAATACACAATGTAAACATTGTACTATTTACATGCTATATTATAGATATTCCTCTTTTTTAGGCAGTCATAAAAGAGAAGACAACTTCAGAATTACTTTTTTTTTATTTCTTTGGCAGAAAATAAGTAAATTAGTGTTGATTAAAAGGCTATTGTGTTTCTAAGCAAGAGTTTAAGGCCTCTTCATGATGAGATGGAATGTTATACCAATTATGACAGGTAAACCTCAGTATGTTCTCTTCTTCCTCCTGCCCCCTCCCACTTTTATAAGAGGAAAAAATTACCTGAGTTAGAGCAAGAAGCAATTGTTGATATGAGAGGTTTATGCCATCAGGATCTTGCTTAAGTCTTCATCATTTTCAGTCCCATGTATGCATTCTAATATGTACTAATCTGTATGGGGGTGAGGTATTTGGAGCACGTGTGATCAGGCAAGATCAGAATGTGTTTTGTATTCACTCAAGTCAGGGAAACCTACCATAAGAGCATTTTGGAACAGTATCTTTGGGACTGAAAGTTGTTGATGACTGTAACAGAAAACTCCTCGTTTTTAAGCATAGATATAATTTGAAACACTTATCTTTTTTTTTTTTCCTTTTAACCCTGTTGTCATTGATTTATTTTTTTAAAGCTCATAATATAAGTAGAAACAAAATAAAGTCCATACTTAAATCTTAAGACAAATGTTCTGTACTGTGTCCACAGTCAAATACACTTATTGAAGGGAACACATCTTACATGTTTAAAAATAAAACTTGCTGCCATGTCCAGAGGTCAAATGTAGTTAGAAAAAAATAGTAGGAATATATACTTACTAAGTCACAATGCGTTGACCGAGTGTTGGGACCTTTATAAGATCAGGTTTTTTCGTGGTCCAACAACCAACAACTCTGTATTCCCAGAGTTATTCTGTAATATTATTTAATATGCAAGACACATGAGCTCATTAGTGGAGCTCAAAACTCTACCAAATTACCTTTAGTAAACAACCTCAGAAAGACTCTTCGTCTCTCATACTTTGAAGGCACATCAGAGGAGGGGGGGAAAGAGCACAAAGGTCTCAAAAGCTTTAGTTTTAATTAGTCCAAAGAGCAACCTTCCTGTTGAAATGTTATTGGCTATCATGGCAATCTTATTAAATAAATTACTTTAAGTTATTTCCCATGACAAGCCTCTGATAAAGCAGCATGTTAAGTATTTGTTGCCCACTGCAACTGGTTCTGTTGTGGCTCAAATGCAGAGGGAATAAAATAAGTCACATTTAAACTCCACATATTCAGATGGATACAAGACTTTTTACGAAGTTTTTAAGGATCAGTGTTTCACAACAGAAACTCCTGAGTTTTATTAATCTTTAAAATATGAGCCTTTCCGTTTAATGCAGTGTTGTAGCATCACGAGATGGTATACGTGGCATCACGTGAGCTCTTTAAACCTTATACGTTACTATACTTTTCCTCTAGAGTAGTTTGTGTGAGATAACACATATTGAATACAGGCAGGTTTTGGATGGCACTGGGCTTTATTTGCTTCATTGTTTCTTATAGACAAGCTCCAGTGTTTAGAAGGTTACTCAAATGATTGACACACAGTCCTCTTTCAACAGATGTCTTTTTATTTGGCTCCATAACACTTTGGCTAGTTCATACATTTAAGATGAATTTTTCCACAAGATTTGCTTAGAATTTCTCTTTTCCAGCTGAAATTGTGATATATGCACCCAACTTTCTGACCAGAGCTAGTACATTTTTATATATATACAACGAAGACCCTAACGTGCATTGCAGACTTACCAAGTTGGACTTGCGTTTCTCATAATACTTTTTTTTTTTCATTCAGTTACAATAATGTGGAATCACAAAAAAAGAAACCAACAAACCCCAAACAAGCAAATAAAAACAAACAACAAAAAAAACCCCAAAAACAACAACAAAAAAACCAAACAAAAAACAAACAAACAAAAAAAAACCACAAAAAAAGCACCCCACCCATTCTTGTACTTAGCAGTCCCTTTTTGGTAATGCTGGAGCTGCCAGGGTTCTAGGATGTAATGAAACCCATGAGCTCCTAAAGGCTCAACACCGAGGTATTTCAAGTTAGATTCTGCAACATAAGACTACCCCATAACAGAGTTACTTAATTTATTTATACCTTTCTTCCCATCAGTAAACTAGTGAGTGAAAAGCTAGAGATGATTTACCCATGCAAAGCATCATCAAAATTTTGTAGCTTAAGCCTCCAGTTCCATTCAGTTACCAGTGGAGGTTCCAGGAAAGGAAGGTGATTGCAACTTGCCCCCTGCTGTCTCTCTGACAGCTTGTGGTGTGCTGCATCCCCACAAAGTACAAGGCTGAATGATTTCTACAATGATTTCCTACAGTAACAACTATCTGTAGGAAGGACTGAGCTATTGCTGAAGAATTTCAATCAACAGATTTTTCTTTGCCTTTTTCATTGTCTCATTTCTTCTCTTCCCTCAAAGCCCGTAACCTTGGAGTTATATTTGATGGTATTGAGATTTGTTTTAATCGAGCAATAAAGTTTTTATACTCTTCCAATAATTTAAGCTGCAATATATGGGATCTAGTTGGGATGCGGAGATAAGTATTAATGTATATATATTTAATTAGGGAGAGAGGTTAGAGTGGCAGCAGGAACATGGAGAGGTAATCTGAGGGTTTGTAATCCTTTTCTGCAGTTATCTGCTGTGTCTGGTAAATATAAACAGGTTATAGAATTAAGCTAGTAAAATGATAACAGACCCAAGATTTCTAAGTCTGTTTTTTTCATTGTTCATATTCTTGCTTTTGTGCTTATCCTGTAGGAATGTCTCAGTCTGCATTCTCCGATATGTACCACTTCTTGAAGCTCAGAAAGACTGCTGAAAAGTTTCCAGGTATTTCTGTACTATTTTAAGAGCAACTTCTTATTATCCTTATTCATTAATTGAAATAATATTTTGTCACTACAAATTTTCCCTGCTCCTCCTCCTTCTCTGGCTTCTCTTTAGGTATAAGGCTGATGATGACCCTTTCCTAACTCTTTATTACCTTTTAATTATTTTTGTTTTAAATTGCTTTCATTGAAGACATAGCAACTGTTCTAAACAAGAAAACGCTAAAACACAAATAGAACCAGAGAATTTGTCACTAATGTTAATTAAAGTTAGATATCTGGGCAGATACCTTAATTACAAGAATAGTTTTAGTCTGAGAACTTGGCAGGAGAGGAGAGATATGAAAATGGGATTGAATGATACAGGCTTAAAGGAAGCTATGGAAGGACAGAAAATGCAAATGGATATATTACGAAGCAGCCAATGACATAGGTTGATTACAGTTCAGGAGGGAAGAGAGGCAGTGACAGCACTGGAGCAGTCAGAGGAAGTTTGAAACTAACAATTAGATTGTCCACCAAGGAAAGGAAAACTATGTATTACACATCCAGCTAGTTATGCCAGTTGTGATAGGCATTTGTCTGATGGAATATGCCTTTAGACTAATTTATTCTCCGTTGTAGGGTGACGCACTTCAATACAAAGCCAAAGGTGTGTATAATATCCTGTAAAGGGTATTATACAGAACTTACACATTCAATGGCTTCAACAACAAGGTTCAGTCCTTGTATTGTTCTATTGTTGTTTGCTGATCTGTTTTCCCCTCAGTGGCCTGCCCCTTCATCTGCAGAAGCTGTAGTTGTCTTCTTTTTCTTCTGTATTACCTACTGGCCTGCATGATCATTTTTTTCATAAAAGCAAGGTTTACCACCATGAAATAAAACTCTTCTGAGCCTCTCTTTTTCTATTTGGAGAACTATCAGCCTTGCATCTTGACCACTAAGCCTTCTAGGCTATGAAGTCGTTTTAAATGTCAAGAAAACCTGGTTCAATTTTTCAGCGAATTAATGTTGATAGTGGGCAGTGATTTGGAGCCTTTGAGTAGCAGCTTAGGACACTTGCTATTTCTCTACATCTATTTAAACAGAGCCTTACTATTTTAAGAGTCAGAACATTTTAGCAAGCTAGATAACCTTCTAATTACTACTACTTCTCCAAAAGCAGTATAATGTCACCAGCATGTGATAATCCTGGGGGTTTTTGTTGGGTGTTGTTGGGTGAAGTTTTTGTTGGTGTGTTTGTTTTTTAAAAAAGGTATTTCAAATACACAAACCAAGAGGTTTATAATAGCTTAGGTGTAGCTTGAATATAAGTATATTGGGTATTCCTAGATCATTTGAGAGTCTATACTCAGTTTCTTTTGAAGAAGCTCCATTTTTTGCGGAGAAAAAAAAAAAAAAGCAGCAGACTGAAAGTGATTGTAACACACAGGACATTTTTTTGTCAAAGAGGAAAAACCCAACAATCTAACTAAAATATTACTGCTAATTCTTTCTTTTATCTGTCATCTTCCTTGTTCTGCAAGTACACAATCATATTAAGAAAGAAATCTTAGAGTGCTGAAGATGCCAAGGTTTGTTATACAATAATGTTTTATATAACAGGTTTCCATACCAGATAATACTTTTGTTAAAATATAATGTTTGTTAAAATAAAGACTTTTCAGTCAAATCCATCACAAGGCTAGCACATGCAGATTTTCTTAGGCAACAGAACAAGAATAACAAAGAAATGCAAACTGAAACCCTGATTCTTTTCAGATTCGGCTCTAAAGTGTCTTTTTAGTAGATCAATTCCTCACAGTTGGATTAAACCTTTAATTCCTCCACTCCAGTTCTCCTTGGATCTCAGAGATCACAGGTAGTTGATTACAATACAACAGATACCTTGACTACACTTTTTCCATACCAAGCCACAGCACTTATGAATTTAAAAGTTACCTTAATACCGATGCATTTTCACACATAATGTATTTCGGAAGACATCTGCTTAAGTTTGCTAACTTGATGCTCTTCAGCTCTCTGAGAGACAGGCAGGTACCTGTACAGATTTTTAACATTAATATATTGATATTTTTCCATTAAACTTGGTGTATTTTCTTAAGCTGCAATGTATGCTCTTAACTTTAAAACAAGGCTTATGGTTCTTAAAACTTTATATATGTACTACTGTGCTGTCAACTGCTTGAGGGAATTCAGGCTCCTACTCTGCAGTGTGTTGTTGCTGTTGGGAGAATACTGATGACTCCTACCTGTGTAGTGAGATGTTTATGATCTGTTTTTTAAGCCTCTTCATGGTAAATATATGAAAGTATACCACCACCACCACCCCCCCATAGCTTGATGGGTATTTCTCTCTTCCTTGTTTCATTTCTATTAACCTGTCTGTGTACATATTGACAAGGAGGGGAAGCAAAGCTCTTCTATAGACAAATGGTAGTGTTGTGTATCTGCCTGAACTGATGAATGGCACATGTTCAGTAATTTACTGGTTTGTAGAAATTGCTACAGATTGCTGTATTCGGATCATTTTTGTCTTTTCTGTTCATTCTGACAATCACCTTTTTGGTGAAAGAGCACCTGGCAAAACACTTTCCTTTGTAATGAACTTGCATAAATGTTCTTTCTTCCTTCTCCTGCCCTTAATCCAGCTTTTCCTGTCTTACCTCCCCAGCAGATCAGAGATGCAGTATGATGGTGGGAAGCTAGGTCATATCTATAGCATATGAACAAGTGCTTAGAAATGCTCTAAGGAAGTGAGGAACACAGATGGTGCTTTGAGGAGACAGCTCCTCTTCTGCAGCCCTTTAACCTACTTGAAGGAGGGACAGGTTGGGTGCCTGGTTGTGGACTAACTGTGAAGGGCCGGGGCCTGGGGACAACCATTTACCAAGTAAAACAATTAAGGAATAATAATTTACACTGAGTAAGTTATTGCTAATATTTCCCAGATGGGTTAAGTTAATAGAGTAGCAACCTAATTAAAACATTTCACGCATCTTGCTTTTATTCCTGCGTGTTTGGGACAGGTCTTCTGGGATCGCATGTGGGAAACTTGCTTGGAAACACTTCCTTCTGTGATTATGTGGTGATTTGATTGTAATGACATTGTTAAAATACTGGCTCATGAAAAGACTGAATTCTGACTTGAATGCCTTCCAGTTCTGCACTTCCAGAACGTTTCAGGTGTATTGAAATTCCATTTGCATTTCCTTTTTTTATTTTTTTTTTTTAAGCTACCTTTTCTGCTTTAAGATGACTTATTCTGTTCCTAACTGCAGTCCTGATTTTTGTGTAGATTTTCTAATTGGCAGTTAATGAGACATTTCTGGTGGAATTTATAAATGAGAGGAGTCTTTAATATAAAGGTAAATTAATGAAAGTTGGATGAAAGAACTTTTGGGGTTAGGGTGCCCTCATCTCTTTGGCTATTAGCATATATATGCAAGTAAACCAAACGCCTATTTGCTCTGGAACTTTCACATTTAGTTGCTAATTCAACAAGACCACACATCACTAGCATATGCACAAATATAGGTGATCTGACAAATATTGTTTTTTTGGTTCTTACAATTACTCATCAATTTTGAAATACTTGAAATAAGACTAGATGTTTAATTTCAGTCTTTTCTTAAATCACAGAATCACAGAATGGTAGGCATTGGAAGGGACCTCTGGAGATCATCTAGTCCAAACCCCCTGCCAAAGCAGGATCACCTAGAGCAGGTTGCACAGGAACGCGTCCAGGCGGGTTTTGAATGTCTCCAGAGACGGAGACTCCACCACCACTCTGGGCAGCCTGTTCCAGTGCTCTGCCACCCTCAAAGTAAAGAAGTTCCTCCTCATGTTGAGATGGAACTTCCTACGCTCAAGTTTGTGCCCATTACCTCTTGTCCTGTCACTGGGCACCACTGAAAAGAGCCTGGCCCCATCCTCCTGACACCCACCCTTTAAGTATTTGTAAACATTAATAAGGTCACCCCTCAGCCGTCTTTTTTCCAGACTAAAAAGACCCAAATCCCTCAGCCTTTCTTCATAAGAGTGGTGTTCCAGTCCCCTAATCATCTTGGTAGCCCTATGCTGCACCCTCTCCAGCAGTTCCCTGTCCTTCTTGAACCGGGGAACCCAGAACTGGACACAGTACTCCAGAAAATGTAGACTTTTATAATAGGGTGGACCTACCCCTTCTTCCTCATTCTTTTGAAATATTATAGCCTTCCTTTTTTTAGAAGGCAAGAGAGTAGAGGCTGCTCTGCTTCAGAGGCTGATCCCTCAGTTCTGTGTATCTCCCCTGGATCACATGATCTGCCCTGACATGCTTATCTTCTTCCAGACTAGCTGGTCCTTCTGTAACTTAATCATTTTGTCTCTGATGTTTTCATTGCTGTAAGACAAAAGGACAATGCACACAAATGCAGTAGCTGTACTGTTCTGTTCCCATGTTTTTGCCTTGAGATTTTTCAAAACCTTACTTCAATTCTCTAAATTTTTGTCTGCATCAGATTTCAAGAGCTGTGAAAAAAAAAATATGATAGAAGAGGATCTGACTGGATCTTAGACTTCTCTTAAAGGGGTGAGTCACCATATTAGGTGCAATAATATCACTAGTCACCTCACTCGGGTTCATTTCTAAGGCAACTTCAGTATGAACTTTTTACCTTTACATGGGAAGGAAAACAAATTGCAAGCAAAGGAAAAAAATTATACCATTAACATAAAATCTGCCATTTTCAGAAAGACATTTCATTTCTAGCAATGTGTAGGAGCAACTATTTTTTTTCCTCACAGATTCTACCAATTTTGCTGCAAGCCTTCATATTTTAATGGTATTTCACTTTCAGAATGCACCATTTCTTGTGGTCAGCCTCTAAGTCTATAGAAGAGGAAATGCAGGGGAAGGAATGCTGTGGTACAGGGGGTTATCCTGTATTATATAGTAAATGCTTGTGCTTTCATCTGGTGCTATAGATGTGAAACAGGAAGTTAGGAAACCAGACCGGATGGACCTTTGCTTGGTAATTGTTATGCAGTGCCGCACTGATAATTTTCTGACAGTTTTCCAGTGCTTAGGTTTTTCTAGGTAGATCTGATAACTTCAAGAAAAGTATACAGATTTTTAAGGGCCAGGAGGAGGTAAATACAGACACAGACACACAGGGTACTGGGTAATTATCTGTTCATTGACAGTGTTCTCTGAAGAACTTCAAGTTGCAGGTAGTTGGTAGCTGACACATCTTCAGTTGCTACTCTTTCCACATCAGGAATATTCTCTTGGGGAAGAAAACATGAAAACAAAATATTTTTCAGTTAAACTTGTGTTAGCAAAGAATATCAGTTGTATATAACGCAGGCCATCTCTGTCCCTCTCCCTCGTTGCTTCCTTTTTCATTTTTTTTCAGTAAATGAGAACAAGCTGTATCAAAGATGTCTTACATTTTGAAGGTAATCCCTTTGGAAATGAAGGAATGAGACATGCTTTCTTGGGAGACAAAGTTTTAAAAGCTTTTTTCTGTCTTATGTTCAAACACAGTGTGTTTTAAAGAATAAGATCAACATTTTATTTTTCACCATTTGGCAAACACTGAGCTTTGTCTTTTGTCCTCTGTTTTCTGACTGGTTTCAAGGTGAGTAACTCAGTGTTTTGTTTGCACACACTCTGGCATAATGATATTTTCTCTCTGAATAGTTCTGAGTATAGTTCTGAGAACAAAGAGATTGTCCTTTTTACGGGAAGTGGGGTTGCAAAACTCTTCAGGTTAAATCCATTGTCCACACAGTTAGCTGTGTATTATGACTGCAGAATGAAAAGCCATAACTAGCCAGTGTAGAAAATAGCTTTAGCAGTTTTCCAGACACCTATTTGTAACAGCTTGAGCAGTCTTGTCACATCTTAATCTCTGTAACTAGTGCTACTGTGCAAGAATATGTCTGTTTATTCTTCAGTTGCATTGGTGAAGATGGATGTAACTTTTAGCCAGGACCAAAAAATAAAAAAAAGTTACACAACGACTCCATCTCAAAGAAGTGATACATTTTTCACCAAACCAGCTTTCTAGAGAAATCTCTCCAACGTTCTCTCCAAAAGCCATAATACCTCAAAGCAGGGATGTTGTAATTCAAAGTGGCACTCTGATAATTCAAATAGGTTCTAATCTGAGAATCTGTGTGTCATGTTCTGTCTTCACTCTCTCTTCTCTGCACCAAAGTATGCTACCCAGCCCCATGTGTGGAGTTTCAGCATGGAAGATGATTCCATGCTGATGGTTCCATTCTCAGTGATGACTGAGAATAAAATCTTTCCACAGAATTTGGTTCTTGTAATAAGAAATAGAAAAATTGTTTAAGAACACTATTTGGAAAATGAATAGCTGCATTTTAGACTGTTGCTTTGTTGATGATGTAAGGCTGTTTGTAGTTTACAGACTCCTCTAAACTAAGGAAGTATATAGTACTGAAACTTACTTTAGGGATTAAAACAACCAACCAACCAAAAAAGAACAACCAACCAAACAAAGAAAACCCTATAATTCTACATCCAAATCCAACCTTTTAGGTTTGATGGAATGAAATTCACCTTTTCTTGCACATTTTTCACCTTCCTTGCACCAGTGCATAAGCATTGGGAAAATTAAAAATGTAAAAGAATGTGAAGACAACTACAAGCTCAGAATTGTTTTACTTGTTGAATTGAGCCTTCCACTTTTGAATAAATTCATCAATTTGATTTTGGAAAATTTACATGCCTTTCAACAAACTGTTGATGATCAGATCCTTTTGAAGATGGAGACACCAAGATCTCTATATTTAAAAAATGCAGATGTGTATACCTCAACTTTTTTGTTCTTTGGTGGCTCTCCTTTTTGTTTGTTATCATAGAAAATGTACCTCATAGAAAGCATATAGAATACAAAATGTTTGGTTTGAGTCAAGATATGGACAAGTAGTTCCTTAGGAGATATGAATTCCTCAGTCATCCTCAATTAAAATAAGGAACTCGGATCTGGTATTCATACTCTTATCCAGAACTATGGAAATGCAGCAAATTTTCCTGTAATCTTTTGAATTTGGTTGCACAGGTCTTCTACACAGTGTGACCTGATGTGATAAATGAGTTGATTTTAGTAAACGTAGCTTTATTTCTCAGGGATAAGATGCCTGAAACTTTCAGCATGCGGTCTTCAACACCTCATTATATGGCTTCTTCCTTTTAATGTTTTCAGGAATATTAATACAGCTAGCACAACATCTTCATTTCCTTGACTAATTTCTTAAAAATGAACCATTAAGCTGAAGTTCTAGTTTGTCCCTAAGGTAATCAGCAGAGAATTTATTGAAGGAATTTTGATTGATCATGTAATGATGTTTGATGTTTTAGTGTTTCATAACAGTAGTAACTTTTGTACAAATCAGGCACAGCACTTTCTTACCTTTGTGGTATATTAAGTAAACATAATTCTATTAGTTATGGAATTCTTTCTTTTCCTCATTGTCCAGTTCTTTCAAGTGCAAATTCCATACTCCAACTTGAATAACGGCTCTGGTGAAACAACAGTTTTAATGAAAGCAGCAAAGGCAGGTGTAGACTTTTTCTACTCATTCCCTCTTTCTGTGGAAGTGATCTGGAGAAAAATTTGCCTAAGCGCTCTCAGCTCTAAATTGCACAACAGAACAGTCTAAACTTTAACACTGTTGTTAACTTGTAGACAGCAGGCCTAGAAGGGATAAGTATATAGGCAGGTATTGAATGTGTCACAGACCTATGTAAACATTTTTAGGCCTAACTTGTAAACTGGCAAAGCTGACATTTTTTCAGAGCAGACAATTGCAAAATTGTCTGAAGAGGAATTATTAGTAAAGCAGCTTCATACAGCACCTTTTAGTCCAAGTGACTCTGAACGTGGATACTGAGTGAGCTCCCAAGCCCTGCAGTTCCCTTTCCCTTTCTCCCTACTGCTAGGGAGAGATGTTGCAGCTAGACAGCTACCCTAACTATGAGGAAGAACATAATGGTGATTTAGACTGTGAAAGGTTTAAAAGCTCTCTCCTAGACCTTAGAGAGAGCAGAAGGATACTGCATAGTCACAGACTGGGGCCAGATGTGTCATCATTGTTTTCTCCCTGCCCTGTGACGACAAAACTTTCTCAGCACTTTGGCTGGCTGGATCATGAAGTAACATTTCCTTCTGGTATAGAATAGTATTGGAAGAAGCCTTCATTTGCTTTTTGCAGAGGAGCAGCAGGTTGTGTGCAAAGGAAGGTGGGCATCAACAAGAAGTACCTGTTCCTACAATGTGACATGGGAAATAAAGGGCCCATAAAAGGCTTATCTTATGCAAGAGGAAAACCACTGTTGGCAGAGTAGCTCCATGTGTGTGGCTGGGCTGTCATTCTAGTTTTTCTGTTGTGTAGAAACAATGAATAACAGTTTTTGTCAGAGATGTCTGTCTTTCATCAGCTGAAGGTTGTATTTCTGTATCTCTTATCTCTTTCTGGTGTTGCCTTTGTATATCTCCTTCAGTTGACTAGCCTTGTGGGTTTTTGTATTAGCTGGAAAGAAATCCTGGCCAATCTGTTGCCTACCTTCTCTTATTTGGCCTAAAGGGTGTGGACACAGGTATTGTGCATCTATATTGTATTGTATTGTAAGAGACTCAGAGTAGCACAAAACACTGAAGGATCATTGTTGCTATGGTGACTAAATCAATCAAAATCCTTCTTTTCCTCAATCTGGAAAGATCAACCCCATAGCCTTTCTTGTTCTTAGTGAGGCTTGGAGATGTCCCATGATTTTACACATTATCTTTCCGTGAATAGGACACCTGCTATTTAATTTTAGATGTTAAGGTGACGGATGTCTCAGATGGGACTGTATGTTCAGTAAAGCCTAGCATTTTAGGCTGTTTATATGTCTGGTTTAGGGAACAGAGAAATAAATGCTAATGAACTTCCTCAGTCTTTCAATTGGAAGATATGACTTTGAAATAGCTAAGAAGCATTTGTTCAATATGACAAAGAATGAGTGGACAATATCTGCAAAGACTTTGTCACCCTCTACTCCTACAGAGTACTGTTAGCCTAGCAGTGCAATGCCAATGGTACACATGGCAAGCAGGAAACAAAACACAACAGTTCAAACAAAGTAACTTCTATACTGCCTTGCTCCTACTGTGTTCTATATTTAAACATACTGACATTAGACGCTTTCGTATGCGAACACATTTCAATACAGAGATCACAAGCACGGAATATGTTGTTGGTGGGAGTGGAAGGAAAGGGACTAAGTTTCAGAGATAACTGCTGACAGATGTCACTGCATTGGTGTCTCCAACCTACTCAAACGCAGTGTCAGAAGCCATTTGAAGTATATGGTTGGAAGGAGATCTGGCATGAATATCCATGAAACTTCATGTGACTGCCTTGGGTGGCAAAAATCAAAATGCTCTGACCCAAGTCATCAAAATGAACAAATAAATTCCTTTTCATGGAAAATTTTCATTAGCTTCATGACATCTGCCATCAGTCTCTCAGCGAAATAACTGTTCTACTTATATGAAGCCCTTAAACTAGAGTCCTAGACTACCCTTGAGTGACAAGGTTTCAGAGGCCATTAGTTGCATGCTTTTCTTTGAGAGGTCTCAAGTTAGCACGTTATTTCTGCACTTGTAGAGTGAGATTTCTAGGGAAGTGACTGCTGGTCATTCCCAAGTTGTTACTGCTGTCTACACAAGTCGATACTGCTTTACTGAGTTAAAAGGGAGCACCATTAAAATGAGACATTCCTGGAAACTGACAGCAAAAGAAAGACTAAGTAACCCGTGATCTTACTGGTCGATGGGGCAGTAGACATAGTAACAATACTGAAAAGGCTGAGATACTAATGTCACTCCCATGGATTTTTCTGGTAATGTAACAACCATGTCTTCCAAGTCTCTGAGCCAAGCCTGCAGCCCAATCGGATGCCTTCAAGGGTGCTGAGAAGCTGGCTGATCACGTTGAAAGGCTGCTCTCTGTCATTTTTGAAAGGTCATAGCAAGGGAGATGTTCCTTGTTGCTGAAAGTAGGTAAACCTCACATTCATCTTCAAAACAGCATTCTACAAGAGACACATCCAGGCACACAAAGGACAAGGTGACTGGGAACATTCAGCACAAATTTACCAATAAAAGCAAATTGTAGCTGACTGCACCAATTGCTTTCTAAAATGAGATAATCTGTTGTGTGGGCAAGGGGAGAGGCGCATATTGTTTACCTTGACTTCAGCATAGTTCTTGACATGCTTTCCCATTGCATTCTTATAGCCAAATTGCTGAGATATGGACTATTTAAGTGGATTAATAGGTGGCTGGAAAATTGGATAGATCATTGGGCTCATGGAGTTATAATCTAGGGACAAACTCCAGCTGGCAGTTGGTTTCTGGTGGTATCTCTCTGACACATCCTAATGACCGCTAAATGGAGTCAACCCCATTTAGCATTTTCATTAATGATCTGGACAATGCCCAGTCAGCAAGTCTGGGGATAACCCCCAAATAACTGCAGCATTCAATACATTGGAGGACAAGGCTATTTTCTCATGATAGAACTAAGTTTCTGGTTATATCCATCATTGTTATGAGAGAAGGATCAGATATAGGATGGTCTGGAGTCAGATTAAACCTCTGTTGGATAAGCCTGTTTACAATTTGCATCTTTTTTTCTTCCATGCCATGCTTTCTCTCTTCCCTTTCACACCTACCCTGATTAACCTACTACTAGCTGTCTTATCCCTAGTATTCCTACTAACTTTGGAAGCATTCTGAATTTCTCTTTGAGTCTTATGAAAATCACAACTAAACTTCATTTGATTATGAGAAAAAAAATTCCTAATTTGAAGTCTTTACAGAGTCAAGAAAGCCTTCTAGTCCTCATTCTGAGTCTTCTGAAACTACAAGAGAAAATCATCTACCTGTCTAACATGCATGCTGCATTTTCTCCTAGACAAACAGGAGGTTTGATCTGACTCCAGACCATCCTGTATCTTTTCAATGTAAATGGACCTTTCTGCACACCTTACAGGGCAGGAAGGAGCAACTTTTTTGTTACCCATCCCCTGATTCATTTAGAGAGATAGTCTACCCTCCCCAGGCATATGTGAAGGGGAACCCTCTGAGACTGCAGCAGAAGCATTTCTTTTTTTTTTTTTCCCCTCTTTAGTAGCATTCTGTGAGATGCAGAATTTTCTGCCTGCCTTCCTACCTGCCACTCTGATTGTCAAGATATCTTTTATAGTATTACTGTCAATATGCCACTAAAAGAGCAAATGATATTTTTGATAGAAGCATGAAATATTTTAAGGCAAAATTTATCTTCAGTTTGGTGCTCCTGGAGAATAATTTGATTGAATATCATTGAACAAAGACATCCTAACTCATTATAATTACTCTGAAAGCAACATGCTTGAGGGGGGCTCTGGGGAGAGCTGAAAGATGTATAGTACATGGATAAGTAGGAAATCACAAGAAAAATGTAGTTCTGGCCACCAATTAATGCAGACTAATTGATTATGCTTTAGTTGACCTTGATTATCCATTAGAGAGTGTCTAATGGAAAGTCAATATGAATGACAAAATGTAAAATTGCATGTTACCGTAAATCAGGTACATTAGTGACATCTGTCGAGAGTTCAAACTGCTGCTCTAGAAAAATATTCAGGCTCTTAATGCTTTCCTCTCTGATAACCTTTTTATGCTGTGTGCTAGCCATATGATGACAAAGTGTCTCTATGAGGAATACAGTCCACATCTTAAAAGCAATTAAAGTCAATGGGTATTTTTGTCTAAATAATTGTTTTGAACCTATCAGTGTGTTTTGGAGATAATACGTCCCCCCCCGTAGTGCACTATAGTGTTTCGGTGGTACGTGGAAGTTCTGGTTGATGACACATCACAGACACATGCCTGCTAGTATCAAACCAAACGCGAACTAATCTTTTCAGCTTAGTGTAGTAAAGATGTTTTGTTGACCATCTGTGAGTTCTTATACCAACAAATGTTATAAGAATCAATATCCAAAAGCAGGAGAATTTTGAGCTGTAATAAAGTAAAATCTATGCAGAAATGTAACTTACTACAGGGGTATTGTTTCTCCCAACTTCACACTTCTGGAAAGAGGAAGGGAGTAGTTGAAGAAGTTGTTAGACTAAAGTATATTAGGTAACACAAATAACAGGAAGAGACTCCTTTCCAAGCAGCTGACAGTCAATCTGCCCATTCTTCTCACAATATGGATTTCTTTCATTCAGGTAGTTAGCCAAATTTGTAGCGTTTACTCCTGAAAGATGTATATAATCGTAGAAAGGAAGACAAGAAACTTACAATTTTCCTGTCTTACCTTTGGCCATGCTTTGTGATACTGAAAACAAATCATGCTACAAGGAAGATGATCACAGCAGTATAACTAAGTTGTGCATCTCTTGAACAGTTATAAATGGTGTACCTCTCTATTTTGTATCTGCACAAAGTTGATATTATTTAAATGTGTAATTACGTCCACGGTAGTAGTTTTAGATAGAAGTTAGCTGATGCTTTGGCTTTTCGCCCAAAGCTTTAATTCACCCTGAGCAAACTGGGAGCTAAGGTGACAGTGACCTTCTTATATACTAGTATTACATTCAGACTGTAAAACCTATATAATTATCTGTTTCTACAATGGAGGAGCCCAAAACTCTCATTTGTAAGAAAGTGGGGGTGGGGGATCATAAGTAATAAAAACAATCCTCCATGCCCTGAATTTTAAGGTGGACTTTTGCCTTTCTCAAACAAGTAACTTTCCTTTCTACAAAACAAAACAACAACAACAAAAACAACACAAAAAAACCCACCAACCCAGTAACAAAAAAAAACCAACCAAACAAAAAATCCTATACTACATCTATTCAGCTTAGAGAAAAAATTCAGGAGTGGCTTTAAATTCGTATTATCTTCCTTGCTTTTGGACTAATGAACTGCAAATCCATACTGCTACTATGTCTAAAAGCACTTTCACAGTATACTAATTTTGAAATAGTATTTGTATTTACAATAACTTGTGTTAAAACAGCTCAAGTATTCAGGACTTGGTCTAGTAAAACATAACGTTGAAGTGGTGGTCAGTTGCTTTGTGTCAGTGAAATGTGAAAATAGTAAAGTAGCGACCAATTGGATTATTTTTAAGTTATCTCAAAAGTATTTATTTAAAACAATTGACATAGTTAATTTGATGATACTTGCATTATCAGTAGATTCAACAGTCTGACATATTGCTTACATGGAAATGACATTTCAATTAATTTTAGCAGTTAAATTCACAGTCAAAAAACACTGAGGATATGATATATATTTTCATATCTGGTTTGTTCAAGATGTTTAAAATCTGTGTCCAAGGAATTAAATGCAGGTTGGTGAAGCATTCCTCCTGCTTCAAACGTCTTTTCTAACACTAATCAATACATAGATATCCTTCTGGTTTTATCTTGGAGACAATGTCCCATACAACTAGTCAGGAAAAATCCAGCAAGCTTTACATAAGAAACATGTATTTATTTTGCTAGTACAGCAATCCTACACATTGGTTAGAGTCCATTTTTAAAGCATTATGGATAATTGATTGAGATGAATTCCTAGTGTGCAGTGCCCATTCAAATAAATGATTTACTCTTCCTTCTGGATTTTTTCTGTTTATAAGAAAGGAAAAAGCCCAATCAGGAAGTACTTTAGCAAACTTGTTTAATATTGTTTCATGTTTACTTGACACAAAATAAAAAGGAACAGACACCACACACACCCCTCTCCCAAACAAACACACACCCCAAAACAGGCACGTTATAATGGTAAATCTAACTACTCATTTATCAAATTTTATAAAACAGATTGAAAACATCATTCATGTCCTAAAATTTAACTTTAATCTCTCTTACATTCTTTAGCTAAATAACAAATACTCTGCAATACCTTCATAAATAAATTACTCTTGTTACACCCTGTTAGCTGGTTTACGATTAAATGGCTGGTTTTCTTTCAAAATACAGATTTTGTTATTTTTTTTAATGGTTAGTAATATTAATAGAAATGAATGTTTGGTGCACAAAGAGGCTTGGATGATAAATATTTGCTTTGTAAGTGTTTATTATGGTATGTTTATATTAACAAAAATAAAACAAGAATTGTGTTAAAATACTATCACCATAGCTGTTGTTACTATTGGTATTAAAAAGGCAATTAGCATCTTTTTATTTTTCTTTAATAGCACCAAAATAAAGATGATGCTTATATCTAGATTATTCTATTCTGCTTATTCTTGGAATATAAATATATCAGAAATAATGTTGGACTGGTAAAATTAACGTGAATATTTGTGTCTTAGAAAAACTCACTTTGTCCCTTTGTCCTCAGGAATCAAATCTAGCTATAATTATGTTCTTAGTCAAAAAATATTTTTATTCTTGTCATGTAATGTATGCATTACTTTGAATATAGTTTTAATGTCAAGAGATAAAAATGTCCTAAGTGATGCTATATTTCTAAAAATGTCTAACTTCTTTAAAAAAAAATCTGCTTATAAAATGGTAAATACTATGACACATTGTATTGCAATGCTACTTCGATGTGCATTAATGCTATTATAGAACCAAGGAAGATATTTTTGACACAGGATATTATATTGAAACTGACTTTTGCTTTCCTTCATGTTTAAAAATCAATTTAGTGTTGAAATGTTGACACACAGGATTTTTCTACCTGCTCTACTTTTGATCTTAATAATGAAAACTAATTTGTATATATGTGGAGATACATATGCATGTGGATGTATGTACATGGATATTTTGATGATATTTTCCATTTTGAATGTAGTCAAAATGTAAGTAAGGCTTCAATACATTTAGTTTCTGCGGTTTCACTCGTTGTAGTACATAGACACTTAACTTGAAAAAAATTACCACAGTTGCTGTTAGTATTCCCTTTTGTGTGACTGCATGGGATCCTGGGTTGGTTCAGGGGAGCTTGTGTACTGTCTTGAGAAGCAAGGATAAGCTAATAAGCCTTCCAGCTGTTCTGGTACAAATTATTTGTGCAAAATGCTTTCATTCTGCCTTCTGTAACAAGGACATCCTATTTCCACTGCAATCCATTTAACTTATTGTAGAGAAGGATAAAACATAACTTGATTCTGTTCTACAAGTACCTAGACAAGAAGAATGTTTTTGACAGTAGAAGGTTCTTCACTAAACGCTTTTTTTCTGCTAGATTAATTTCCAGTACTGAAGCTAGACAAATTGAAATGGAAAATAAGGTGCAACGTGCACTTTTTTTTTTTAAGCAGTTAACAGCAAGAGCAATTAATGATTGGAGTCATTTATCAAGTGAGGTCTTGCACTCTTCATATTGTGCAAACTTTACAAGACAGTTGGATAGGTTCCAAAAAGTATGCTACAATTTTAACCACAAGGTTACAGGTTTGATGCAGGCATGTGCAAGAGAGGTTCAATAGAAGGAGGTCAAACTACTGGTTCTCAGTTGTTGCTTCTAGCCTACAAATATTAATCTTTCTTTCAAATTACTCTTGACAGATACTGTCATGAGCTTTCCCATGCACTTAAGTCCTGAGGCAAAACCCACAGAAGACTTTCTGACATCAATGGGCTTTGGAATTTATCCATAGACAGCTAGTTTCTTTTGGAAAATGTTGAGTGAAATGTAAGTGAAAAGTTTTATACAAGTATTACTGCAGCAACCAAAGTATATTTATAGCTGTGGTATTTGGAAGATGAGAGAATTGAAGGGAAAAAATGCTTATTGGAGAAAATGAATAAAGTCATCTTTACCCTATCCTGTAACCCCTAAAATTCAGCACGCAGGGTATTTTGTGCTTCTGAACATTAAAAGTTATCTCTTCAATATGCTGTAAAGGAACAAATACGTGCTTGTCTCTTGGCTACCAGACCTTCACTGGATTAATCATGGCATATTGCCTTACCTAGTCATGTTGGATATTTTGAATACTTAATTGGTGAAGTCTGGAATTGGTGAAGACTGGAACACCTCTCTTATGAAGAAAGACTGAGGGATTTGGGTCTTTTTAGTCTGGAAAAAAGACGGCTGAGGGGTGACCTTATTAATGCTTACAAATACTTAAAGGGTGGGTGTCAGGAGGATGGGGCCAGGCTCTTTTCAGTGGTGCCCAGTGGCAGGACAAGAGGTAATGGGCACAAACTTGAGTATAGGAAGTTCCATCTCAACATGAGGAGGAACTTCTTTACTTTGAGGGTGGCAGAGCACTGGAACAGGCTGCTCAGAGAGGTGGTGGAGTCTCCATCTCTGGAGACATTCAAAACCCGCCTGGACGCGTTCCTGTGCAACCTGCTCTAAGGTGACCCTGCTCTGGCAGGGGGGTTGGACTAGATGATCTCCAGAGGTCCCTTCCAACCCTGTGATTCTGTGATCCTGTGCCAGTGAAGTTGACCATAATTTTTGTATCCAAATTAGGACTTATTTTATAGACTTGCAAGAATAAAAGATACTTATGCAGATCTTTTAGGAAGGATGAATTTCACTTTGGTTTAAAAAAAAATAATGAAAAATTAAGTAGCAGTCATGTGAACATCCAGACTATTTTCAAATGTGCACAGTGGCATTGAATGTGAAGAGCACTTTGTAAGTGGATGTGAAGTTTCTGACTACAGTATCACCAGATATAAGTTTGTTCTTCCAGGATGAAAATGGAAGTTTTGTGGCTCTGGTAAGAATAGCAGTGAATTTAAATAAGCGTACTGAAAGGCAGGAGATAGTAATTCATGCTTGGCATCACTAGCCTGAGCTTAACTTGTACTAATCACAGGAAACTGTGAAAACAAGTGGAAAGAAAAGGCAAAATCCCTGCAGAACACCATGAACTATTAAGTCCCTGAATAATCATATTCATTGCTCTAAATACATACTAGAGATAAATCATCTCCTTTCCTGTCTTCTCAACTTTGTCAAAAGTTATGTCAAAATTCTTGTGAGATTTATTTTTCTTTTCTACGTTCAAAAGGTAGTTACTCCCTTCTCGCTCATCTGTCACATTAAACTTTTCACTATTTTTGCTATAGGTGTTAGTCTTGAAACTCAGCTTGTCTGTGTCTTTCATCATGTCTCCTTATATTCACTGATCATTTTTTGAGAAAGTAATTTGCTACCTTACACTTCTCTCTTACATCTTCCTATGCCACATCTCTGAGAATCACACCCTGTGTGGGATTCACCTGAAGAATGCATTTATCTGGAATGTAGATACTTACGTGTGAGCTGGTAGGTTTCATTTATAGCAGACAGGCTGAAGTAGGTATTTTAGTGGCACCATTCACGTAATTCCAAAGTAGAGGCAAAGCTTGTGTGGTGTGATCCTGAATGTTAGGTTTCTGTTGCCCTGAGCTCTCTGATCTGCAGAAGATCTGCATTTGCCAAGGCTGATGAAATCAGTCTTGTAACACCAACAGCTGTTGCCATGTCTTATGCCAATGGGAATGTTCCTATCCACCTTCATTCTCTGAAGAAAATAAGTTTTGCATAGGTGAAAACACTGAAGTTGGTGCCAGCAGAGGTCCATTAAATGGGACCTATTTTTCTGTAATATTCATAAATTGCAGTAACTTTATTGATCACATGCTTTACGTATTCTGCTGAAAGAAAGCATAAACTGTTTAGTTCTCACAGACAAAAGTCTTGCTGAGCTTTGTTAATATTCCTGAAAGAGTATGCACTTCAGTTCTATTTGTAAATGCACTTCTTTTCGTCATGTTTTCACCATGGCCACAGATGGCTTTTTTAGACTTGGGGGGAAAGAAATTCACCCCTTCATCAAATGTTTCATTTGGCATGTTCTTGATGAGACTGGAATTCATTTGCTTGTGCTGTCTTCTGGTGTATGTAAAACAACTTACCAAATTTTTAATTTTAGAAAACTAAGAAAGAAGAACAATCTTTATAGCCTGAGAAAAATAATCCATCCTTGATTGACTCTTCCAATAGCAGCTATTTTTACTGCAACAGCAGGAAGTAGTTTAAGACTCTTTATAAAATATGATGTCCAGAGAAAACCTCTCTCACCGTCTTTCTTTTAACAACAAAAAAAAACATATAGCCAGATCACCCCAGTCCTACTGTGAAGTAATTTTATCTTGTCCACTTGTTATCACTTGAGGTTTTCCACTGATTTCACAGCTGTATTCCTTGTATTTCCTCACTGCATGATACCTTAAGGTCTGCTGCAATTTATTTATTTAGATTTTATGCACAGGGATAAGTTACAACTCTTTGAAACAAAGCATCTCATTTTCCAGGACACCCCACAGATATTAGCAATTACACTGGAATACAAAAGGCTTTCATCCAAGCAAATAATTTGTTTTCCAGTAAAAAATACAAGATCTCACCTCTGAAAAGGGATTATTTTATTTTTTTTGTTGCTTCTCTCGTAACTGTGAATGACCTGTGAGACCCATCTGGTCTTTCCACAAACGAAAGAAAGAAAACCCTTCAAGGGTAAAGTATTATTTATTCTATGAGAAAAAAAAATTAAATTAGAAAAGGAAAGTATTTGACTTTATAACACTGCATGTGTCTGATTTGAATCACTCACAGCTTGTACTAATACACCCTCTTAAAATGTTATATTGCATAATATCTATGTGGAAAGTATAAAAACCTCTCTTACCAGTAAGCAATTGCATATGGTCTGAAAATTAATCCCTCACTACTAGAATACGTAAATAGAAAGCCAGATTTGTTAGTAGTCTCCAGCTGCTTTGTGCTTCTCAGACAGTGCAAAATAACCATAGACCCAGCTTAAATGTTCAGCTAAAGTGGTTTTACAGCTGCTTTCCATTACCAAAGCAGTGGAAAGCAACTGGAGGGGGCTTGTGACTCTGGCCCATTCTGCAACTTGACGCCACAACCTGTGTTGTACAACAATAGTAATAGCCTAGCTAGAATGCTCCGGTACTTTCCAATTGCTAACAGCTAGGATACCTTTGTGAGCTGAGAACCTATGATTATGCAGATGTTAGGTGGAAGAATAAAGAGAAGCAGCCTTATACTATTAAGTGTCCAATATATTTATAACTTTCCATGTAGCAGAAGTGTGTGTCCTGCGGAAATTTACATGAATAATATAGTGTAGTTCAGATAATGGTCAAGTTCTAGCATGAATATATACAACAGTATTGGATTCTGGGAACTGGGAAGTTTTGTTCATGTTTTGTAAGCACTGGTTTATCCTGAGCTGTTTTATTTGTTTTGAAATTGACTCAGCATTTAAAAGATCAGTTACTAGCTAACAGGTGACACATGAAAAAAATTTTAACGATTTATTTAGTCTTCATATGATACTATGTATGTCCCTGGTACTGGTAATTCTGTTCCAAGACCAAAAATGGTCTGTTTGTGCAGTCCATTTTTCTGCAATCCCAATATTCAGTTACGTATTCAAAATAAGGAAAGAAATCCCAGTTGTCCATATGAACTACCTACAAAGAATGGTAGAAGAAATTTTGACAGATGGGGCATTATCTTTCCCTAGCAGGCAGAAATTACTTTTGGCTCCCTTTCCAAAGCTTCCTCAGCAACAATTGATGTAGAGATTATGTAGACCTGGAGGATATCACCTACAGCAATGTAAATTTGCATAAGAATCAGAGGTGTTTAAGCAAAAAGCATTCTAAACTGTGATGCTGGTGTACCAGCAGTGAGGAAACACTCCATGCCAACTGCCCAGTTAAAAAGTTGTAGGCAGTCCAGTGGGGATTGTTTCTATGAAGGTCTTGAGTTCAATACCTGGATCTGCATTTTCTTCTCCCTACTGTTATGGATTAGGCTGCCTGTCTTCAAGTCAGCTCTCCTATGATGCTATGTAACCTTGGCTCAGACTTTCATGAAAAACAGCTAAATTGTGAGAGTTGTGAGACGTCTTGTCTGGGGCCTCCACATATTGTCTTGGGAATTATATTTATAGACCACAGGCAAGAGCCTAAACTATGTTGCAGTCATACGTGTATCCAGTTTTCCTGATCTCTATATTCCCTTGTTGACTTGACTTCCTGGACAGACAAGGGATGCAGCAGCATGTGGCGATAGTGAGTTGTGGCCACTCCTGGTTACCAACCCTAGTCCAGCCTGGTTTGCCTCACTGGGGATTGCAGTATGGGGTCTGATCAGAGAGTGAGGGCACCCCACCCCCACCACTCCACTGCCACCCACTCTGGTGCCCAAGGCTTCATAACCACAGCCCCTGCCCACACCACTCACTGAGGTCTGCAAGGATATGGAAGGAGCTGACATTATGAAGGACGTTATGTTGGTTGGACTATCCACTAGAAGTCATAAGAGGCAGAACTGAAAAAAACTGGTCAAGATATGGTGGCTGGAGCAGCCAAAAACTATAGGCTTGTAGCACCGCCCTGTTGTAAGCATAAGGTTACAGCATCACTATTCTGTTTTTTACAACCTGTCTGATGTGGCATAGACTACATAACAATGACATGGTTTTGTTTTTACCAACCTAAAGATCTTCAGTATGTGGTAGCCTAATACAGTTGACACAAACTGTTCTTTTGGATATTTTTCCACAATGGCCTATTATATTTAATGAATAACTGTTGATGATCTTATAGATATTTCTGCATGTCTTGGTGCAGCTTTTGATGACAAAGGATTAAGCTAAAATGCAATACCTTGTGCTTGCCTCAGTCTAAGACATCATATACAGTTTCCACGGTTCAGCTGAACCTCGAAAATCTGTCATGTCATGAGATATATAGAATCATAGAATCATAGAATCATAGGGTTGGAAGGGACCTCTGGAGATCATCTAGTCCAACCCCCCTGCCAGAGCAGGGCCACCCTAGAGCAGGTTACACAGGAACGCGTCCAGGCGGGTTTTGAATGTCTCCAGAGATGGAGACTCAACCACCTCTCTGGGCAGCTTGTTCCAGTGCTCTGCCACCCTCAAAGTAAAGAAGTTCCTCCTCATGTTGAGATGGAACTTCCTATACTCAAGTTTGTACCCATTACCTCTTGTCCTATTGCCGGGCACCATTGAAAAGAGCCTGGCCCCATCCTCCTGACACCCACCCTTTAAGTATTTGTACACATTAATTAGGTCACCCCTCAGCCGTCTCTTTTCCAGACTAAACAGACCCAATTCCCTCAGCCTTTCCTCATAAGAGAGGTGTTCCAGTCCCCTAATCATCTTGGTAGCCCTATGCTGCACCCTCTCCAGCAGTTCCCTGTCCTTCTTGAGCTGGGGAGCCCAGAACTGGACACTGTACTCGAGGTGTGGCCTCACCAAGGCAGAGTAGAGGGGGAGGATGACCTCCCTCGACCTGCTGGCCACACTCTTCTTGATGCACCCCAGGATGCCATTGGCCTTCTTGGCCACAAGGGCACATTGCTGGCTCATGGTCATCCTGTTGTCCACCAGGACTCCCAGGTCTCTTTCCACTGAGCTGCTCTCCAGCAGGTCGGCCCCCAACCTGTACTGGTGCAGGGGGTTATTCCTCTCCAGATGCAGCACCCTACACTTGCCCTTATTGAATTTCATAAGGTTTCTTATCAAAGCCTCTAGGAAACAATGAATTCCAGAGTTACTAATAAAGGTATATTTTGTGCCTAAACCTCTGTACACATTCAGAATCCCACTTCCATGACAATTTAAGGCTGATATGAATATTATAACATACCCAATAACCTGGAAGATATTTAAGTGCATAAAAAGAATAAAAATATTAGATGTAGTCATGTTGCTTTTTTCATCAGTGGATGTTTCCTATATATTTTACTGTAGATCCTAAGAGGAGAAAGGATTATAATTTTCCTCAGGGCAAGCATGTAAAATAAGTCTTTTTAACTCTGTTATATGCAAGAAACTATTATCTACATGTGGTAGGAGATTCATCATCCATTATCCTTGTTCAAATACTTATTCTCAAAATTTAGGCGACCACAACATATAATTTGATGTTAATTTTTTTTAGTCATTGGTTAGAGAGACTGTAACTCAAGAGATATTTGTCAGCAAGGGAGATCAAGACTCCTGAATTACTTAGACTATACCGCCCTTTTTCATCTCTTAATTTCTCTAAGCACTTACTAAATTCTTTAGTATAGTTTGATCTGTTAGACTTTTTTTATAGGAATAATTGGGGTAATTTTGGGCCTACAGCATCCAGACTTGTGACCCTTTTTGTTCTTAAATTCTGCAAAATGTAAAATTATGCTTTCCAAGATGAATTAATATATTACTAAAGCAGTCAGGGTAGTAGCCATACACTGATGAATCCACAATAGTAGGGCTAGAATCAGAACAGCCTTGATAGGCTTTTTCTTTTTTTTTTTTCCTCCCCTTCCCTATGGCAATGCTTGCTGATGCTTCCAATTAAGACAATCTTGTCCCATATGTACCTCTTGCCCAGCTCTTTGACCTCTGCTTCAAAAGTAGCCTGCCAGGATGGAGACTTCATGCCTAAGTCATCATTTTAATCAGGCTAATGCATTGTAAAGAATTAACAACTTCTCCATTTCTCTGGTAGTGTTCAACTTGCTGTTATCAATATTTGAGGTTACTGGAAAAAATATGAAACTCCCCATTATGGAAAAATGTTTATTTTTACTTGCCTCCTTTGAGACAAGACTTGCATATTTTGTAACCCACCAGCTCTTTCAAGATGTGTTATCTGTTTGTCCTGGGGCCTTGATTCTGGAATTGTTTACATCAGTTTTAAACAGAATTACATTCAGCAAAACGATATGTTATTCCACCAGTAAATCAGGTTACCATAAAAATCTGAATCAGTCTGCATTTCATACTTAGTGCTCAGGTCTCACATTTCTTTCCTTAGCACTCCCCTTTCCTTTTCTAGAGAGACCTGCTTTTGATTTACAGTAGTAACCTTCTGTCCTGCACCGGATTAGCCTTTGAGCTATTACTTTTTCATTTTTAGCCTTGGGCCAGCTGTTTGTAACCTTTTTGTCTTGCATCAGTGGTATTCAGCCTCTTGTAGTTTACAACAATCATGTAGCAATGACCTTATAAACTTTTTGTACATTTCTCCTTCTTGAGTGTTCAAATTCGCATCTAGCATGGCAGTGTATTGTTCAGAAACTTGCTTGGCTCTCTGTTTCCAACAAGCACAAGTTCTGCTTCAGCAGTCCCTGGCCTCTTTCACTTTGGTTTCTAAAACTCCGTTGGAACCAACATTACTGAGGTAGCTCTCTCAAACCATTTGTTTGCAGATTGTGCTTATCTTATTTCTTTATTGAAATATCACAGCATTTTTAGGAAACTGTCACAAGTGTTCAAGGGGATTTTTTACATTCTCTTTGTTTTGGGTCTTCTGTGGTATTTTTCAAGTAGAGGAAAGGTGAAAGGTTTTATTGTTTAAAAAAAACCCAGAAAGTAAATAAATCCAGTCTTAATAAATTAAGTCCAGAAGAAAGCAGTAACAAACTGGCTTTGGTTTCATCCACACTTGTTTTATACATATTCTCCTTCAGAACTTTGCTATCATTGTGTTAACTTCAGATCATTATCTGGTGCAGGTTTCTCTTTTTCTAACTGATGATAAATTGATTCAAGTATCAGAGAAATGTTCAGCACCTGTTGGACTGACACCATATGCTCCTATCTTACTAATAACTCTTAGAGAAATAGGCTGCTTCTAAGCAGGAGACAAAGAGTTGATCCATAAAGGAAAAACATGATGGTGAAAATGTATTGCCTGGCATGCACAGGTGCAAGGACTTGCCCGTTTTGTCCAAGAAATTTCTCAGGGATTCATCACACTGCTACCAGGAGTGTAAATTATAAACAGCTTATAAGGCTTGAAGGTGATAACACGATGCTTTTAGCTTTGATACTTTCTTAAATTTAGAGTTCTCTGATAAAGAATAATCATAAAAGAAAAAAAGTAAAGCAATGATTTCTTTTAGCATAGTTGTTATATAAAAAAATCTTGTTTAAAATTAATTCAAAGTTTTTAATTTTATCTCTATAAAATTATAAATCAAATTACATTAGATGCTTTATAAAGTGTAAAAAAAATCCTTGTAGTTCCCTTTCTCTTAATACATTTACTTTGAAGTTTTTTGTTGCTGTTGAAATTAATGTGCTTTTCTTCTCTTTCTGCCGGGCTTTTTGAAAGATGAGCTGGACTTAATCTCAGATCTCAGAATTTTGCTTTATTCTTAGTTGAAAATTTTAACTTTATTCTGAAATTCCAGAACGATGGAGAAGATTTTAAATAAACTGTTGTGCCCCATGATTGCAGTAGAGTTTCAGATTTCAGGAAGTTATCTCATTAAGGTATCTGCAGTGTATTAGATAAAAAGGTAACCTACAGCTTTAGAAATCCATTATTTTCATCTGAATGTAAATTTTTGGTTTATTATTCTCAGTTTCTGGTCTTAAGAATGCTGTAGGTTTAAAAATCCTTAACAGAATGTTGTTCACCTGATGCAAAATGGCTTGATTATAATTGTGTGTAAATATATTAAAATAGATATCCTTATTCCCCTTCCTGTTTAGTAATATTTTTAATGCAATACACTTACTGTTAGGAGTCAGAGTGAATGTTAAGTCTCATGGCTTCATGACACTTGACTTGCCATTTCTTTCTTGCAGTGTTTTTGCAGACTTTTTGTAGGCCTCAGTGTATTTTCTTTAACTGTTACATAAAACCTACTGACATTTTGCTTCATAGTGGAAAAATGGAAGGGAGGGAAGACATTAATTTTTGTTATTTCTTTGAATAGTTGATAGCGTGAAATGAAAGGCTGGAATTTGATTTGGTTCTTCTTGTATGACATTCTCGTTAACATTTTTTTCATTTATTTTTCCTCAGTTGTCATTCTTGGAAAAGGCCCTTTTGCATGGCTTATGCATGCCTGGTTTATGGGCTTTTTCAGTTAAAAAAGCACCCAAACCATATGATATTTATCTAGTGGTATTCAAACAATTGGATTCAAATGATTAATGAATTTAAGTATTTCCAGTGTGGAGGACTAAATCAGCAATATCCATGGGTCTGAATTTCAGGGTACAGTGAAACGTATACAGAAGTCATCAACAGTCTGTGACAGAAGGTTTGCAGTAATTCCTGATTAAGCTATGACTTTTTCAGACTAAGTTTCATGGGTGGGGGTAGCAAACCAAAGATCCTGTGACATTTCTGCCGAAAAAAAGAAACACACCCTAAATATACATAAAATGTGTATATATATATATATATAGTTAGTCTAGTTAAATTTTTTTGCAATCTCATCAAACGGTTATTATTAGGCTAATTAGAATGACACACTTTTATTACTTGTAGCATTCTTGGGAATGAAGTGATATTTTCCATGTACTTACCCAGCCTATGCTCCTTTTGTATCTTAAGATCATTGTTGCTAGTCTCCCTCAAAATAAGTGGGGAAGGATTATGGTAAATCATTAGCACCCTGAGTCCTTCACCAGGAGGATTATGATGTTGAGGATGAAAATTACTACTCATTCTAGGGTCTGTTGGGAGCAATTTTATGTTTTTCCAGTGCTGTATACTTTTTGATGTTTCTTTGTTGGTGTGCAGTTCCACAAATACACAAAATTTTCCCTAAATGCTATGTTTTACACATATTGGATGTATGTTCTTTAATATCCCTAAAACTGGTTTTGCCTAGCTCTCAAGACACCTTTCTTTAATGACCAATAATTGACCAATGAAGAAGCTATCTAGCTGAGGGTTTTGGGTTTCATCATGTGCTGATCCTTTCAGAGCCTTTACAGTTATCTAACACTGCACTTCTCTGTTCTGCATTTTTATTCTACGGTCACTCTGCAGAGGAAAGCTACTTATTATTACTATCTGTTAATTACAGATAAGTATCAAAATTACTGTAACGGTAGGCTTCATACAACACAATTGATCAAAATTAAGATAAAACTACAACTAATTAAGTAATATTCACCAGGTCATTAAACAGTCATCATCACAGCAAAACAAGTTAAAACAAAAGCTTCAGGCAAGTCAAGCCCAGTCTTAGACCGTGCGGAGTTAATGCAGTCACTGAATCCTATTGTTAACAATAATAATATTATATTTACTGGATTTGCAGGCTACGATGAAGTGTGGAAAGAAATGGGTGTGCTGTTGGAAATAACCAACAGAGGTGGAGGTGGAGGTAAAATACTGAAGTGGCTACCTTCTAGAACATATGCATTATCTATACATGCTCATGTGGGGTTTTTTTCTGATATACACCCTTGGATGTGCAGTCAGACATGCAAATTTTGTATCTACCAGATTTAATTTGTAGGATACCCAAAGGACAGGTGGCTTAATGTTTATTCATCCCAAAAGAGTAGATTTTAACTAGGAACAGTGATTGCTAAATGCATTCTCTGCGTATGAAACTGCAAGAGGAATCAAATATTTACTAATTATCCCCTATACTGGCACCCAGTTTCTTAGGTAATCTGGATTTCTAAATCACATCAAAACCTAATAGAACCCAGGACGTCTTAAAAATGAAAGGACTGTATAAATCTGTGTTAACTGGGAGAATCTAGTTAAATCAGATATTTTCTATGGGCATATTTTATCTTTGTCATTTGAAACAATAAAAAGATGGTTGTAAAAGAACATTTGGGGAATGAAGAATTTTTCTGCCTCAAGAGGAGAGCTTTCATTATGTTGCACTAGGGAGGAGAAATTTAAATGCAGATCCTGTTGCAGACTTTATTTTCATGAAGGCTGGATCAAAGGGAAATTAATCTGTTACATGAGAATCACCAGAAACTACTTGATCAAAGGATCAGTGCTCAGGCCTCATCTAGTCAAGTTTTGAATACCTCTAAAGGTAGTAATTCGCCAAGCTCTCCTTATACCTATTTCAGCATTTGACCTTCTTCATTGAGAGAAACATTTACCAAATAGCCAATAGGACTTATCTTGGTTGCAAACTTGTTCATTACCTCTCATTTTGCTCCTGTGTGCCTCTGAGAAGTCTGGCTTCAGCTCTCTCATGGGACTGTGTAGAGAAGAGGGAGATGCCAAGATCATCTTCCCTGAGCCTTGTCTTCATAACACTGAACAAACCCTGATTCCTCAACCACTCTTTTTACATCACAGTCTCCAGGCCCAACCATCTGGGTGGCCCTCCACCAGACTCACCCCAGTCTATTTCTATGCCTGTCATCTTACCAGAGAGCCCAAAACTGGTCACAGTACTTCAGATGTGGCCTCACAAGTGCTCAAGATAGAGGAAGGATCATTTCATAGACCTGCTGGCTACGCTTTTGCTAATGCAGCCCAAGGCGCTCTTGGCTGTCTTTAGTTGGGGTTTTATAAAAGCCATCTTCTGTAGTTCAGGAACACGTTAGACACACTGAAAAAAAAAATCATGTTTATGTGTGTATGTGGTATGTCACCTACATTGTCTCTTTTTTTGTTTGTTTTAATGACTAGTCCTTTCTGGGTAATATATTCTCTGATAATGGTCATTCGTAACTACATATTCCTTTATACCCTACAGCCGTAATGTTCAAAGAAATTATCAAGTCAGGTTTTACAAACTCCTGAAGGATTTCATAAGTTGACGTGTGTAAGGGAAAGAGGACAATGCAAAGACCACTTTGTTACAGAAAGTGGTACTGATGTTCAGTACAGACCAGTATTGATTCTGAGTTTCTATTTAGTCACTGCTTTTCCATTGGGAATCGGTGGGGTAGAATGCTTCTGAAAGCCTTGTCCTTCAGTTAAGGTTAGAAGTTGTGTCACAAGTAGTGGTATTCATTATTACTCTGTGTCCTTTTCCACAGTAATAAGGTTATCTGTTATTTACAATCTGTTTACTTAAATCCTTGTTGAATATATATTATCATGGCTTTTCAGTCATTGCTGTAGTGCTTTGTATGCCCAGAAGGCTCTGTAAGAACAGAAGGTTAAGCACTTTTACTAGCTGCAGGTTAGTCTGAACAGGCCATAGAAAGCATATGGGTGATACCTGTTTCACACTGAGTATGCTCACTCAGAAGACTAAATCATAAAATGATTTTATTTCATTGTACTTGCATTTTGATACCAACATAACAGCTATGGTAATTCTCCTTACAACCATGTGCTGTTCAATGGCTGCTTGTTCTTGAAAGGAGACGCATTGTAATGAGAGTTAAAATAGTTTATATGCATAGAGTAGTTTGCAAAATTACATAGCTCTTTTGAGAGGAAAAATACTCAATAAACATTTTTGTTTGTTTTTGACTTGGAATATACTTGGTTTATTCAGCTGGCTAAATGAACATAGGTGCTTTATTGAATGATCTTAAGTTATTTTTATGTACTATAACATGAGGTTTGAGGTAAGCGTAATCAGTTTAATTGAAGAAAGTGGCAACTGAAGTGTTGTTTGTTTGTTTTGTTTTGTTGTGGACAGCATAACATAAAAGTTCTTCAATGTATTAATGTAATTAGCTTCATCTTAAAGGATAAAGGAGTCCATATATTTCACCCTGAAATAATAAGACACATCAACTCACAGGACATAGAAGTTTAAAAATAAGCTTTCAGTAAACAACTTATTATTTTTTTTTGGCGGGGGGACAGCTTTGAGTTTAAAAATTATTTTTCTAAAGTAGGACAATGAAGACAATAAGCTATCTATGGAGATACTGCAATTAAGAGGATTGGACTGTATTAATTTGATAACCCATTAGCACTCTTACCTGATCTTATCCTTCAGGACAATTTCTTCTTCCTGTAGGAAAATTATTTGCTTTCATTTCTTCGTAGGATCTTTGGTTACGTTTATCATACTTGGTATCAAATTTCACATGCTGTTATTGAATCTAATTTAACATCCATTTTATTTATTTAAATTCTAAATTTGCTGTGTCTTCCGCTTCAGAATTTTCTTATGAGATATTATCTCCATCCAGGAAACAAATCAAGTTCACTTCCTCTTTCAGTGCACACTCATGATCATACATACATTTCCATGCATTCTATTTATCTGGAACAACACGCCTTGTGTTGTGTTGCTGTCTGTATACTGTAAACCAGGGCATCCTGGCTTTTCTGGCTTTTCCTAAGTCTAAGAAACAATTAATATGCTCCTGAAAACATTTACCTAATGTCTGCTTTGCTAAGTCAGTCTTAGGAGCAACAATAGCTGAGAATTGGATAAACCTTTCAGGCTGGAAAAATTACTTTTCCTCTCATATGAGTATTTAACATGTGAAAGTTGCTTGAGGCATATCCTGAAGCAGTTGCTCAGGATGCTCATAGAGCAGCTGTGTGTCAGTACTATACTGGCATATTTTCTCTGTTCCCTTCCCACACGTTTTCTAGTGTACAAGCGGGGCAGGAACGCATCACTGACAAAGAAAAACAAAACAAAAATTTGTTGAAAATTATTAAATGCCATGCCTAAAGATATGTAGCCCCCACCTGTCTCATACAAATGAGAAAAAACAATTTCCTACCTTTCCTCTTCAGTGACATAATGATAATTTGATATTACTGCAGTTTATACAATTTTAATTTACTCCCTCATCTTCCCCAGTGTGGAAATATTAATTTTTCACTGGAATCTCCTACCTTCTGCTTTTTAAGGAAATAGCATAAAAAAGAGAATTATGCAACAGTGCCAAGTACACGGGAAGCTCTTCACTTTTTCAGCCTGAAAGTGATCTCCAGGGCATGTGTTAGAATACTACTACTCAAATTTGGATTGTTTGTTGGACTGTGCATCATTCACTTGTGTCTGGCTTTTCTGGGGGTTATACTTCTATTCCCTTTTGTTTCTCTTTAAATGCTTTACAGATATTTACTGCATTAGGGCCTACCAAACAAAACAAACAGAACAAAAAGACAAGGTTTGCAGTCTTTTCATTGATTTTTTTTTTCTATTTTCCATTTTTTAGTACATTACCCTCAAAACTGAATGTGCATGGACATGTCTTCTTTCTCACTGGCTCTTTTTTCTGTCCAGCATGTTCACTAATTTCAGAGTCATAAAGAGAAGTTAAATAATCTTATATTTCCCTTCTGCCATTTTCCTCCTTCTTGTTATTACTGTCCCCAGGAAAAAATAAAAATGTTTAAAATAGAATTCAAAAACACAAATGAAGGAGAAAAATGTGTAAATTTTTACTGTACAGAAATATTCGACTATTGCAAATAACATGAAAATGCTTGAGCCCAGCAAGTTGTTGCATAACATAGGAGAAGCTATGCTAAAGGTGATGGATCACCTATCTAGATTGAAGATAATGATGTGGAAATGAATTGTTCTGAGCAAAAAGAAAAACAGAATTAATTTATGCTACAGACATCATTTTGGTTTTGTTGTTGTTGGAAAGCTGAAACTTGCCTTCAACACAAAAATATCAATTTTTTTCTCACAATATTTCATATAGTTTTTATGGACTGCTTTTGGGATTTTTTGGGGTTTTTTTCTGTCCCAATTTTCTGTGTTGTTTTTTTTTTTTTCCCTTCAGAAAAAGTCTCGGTGGGAAGTATTCCTCTTAACAGCTTCAACTTCCTGGAATAATAGAACCATCCAGATGTTTGGGAGAGTTCTAATCAATATCACTAAGATGAAATTTCTTCACTGGCTTGCTTTGGCTTATTTTACAAGTTTTAAGATTTAGCTTCCTTTGAGACCAACAGAGAGCAGATCTAGCATGCAGTACTCAGTCCCAAGAATATTACACAAACTTACAACAGGCTTAGTATTTCTAGCTGCTGGTTTGAAGATATAGGCCTCTATATTGTCACTGAATCAACAGCTGGAATTGTATGGGGTTTATCTGTGAAATGCGACTCGTTGCTTGTTTGTTCATGGTGTTAAGGTGTCAGAGTTAAGCAAGGTTATTATATTCGTTCACTGGGGCTGGTCGTGCTGATGTGAAGTCATAAGAGCTTTATTGAAGGGCTGGAGTGTCAAAGAGTGGTTGTGACCTCAGTGGCTGAGATTCTTCCATAGAATCACAAACTGGTTGAGATTGACAGAGGCCTCTGGAGGGCATCTCATCCAACCTAACCTGCTCAAGCAGGGCCACCTAGAGCTGGTTGCCCAGGACCATGGATTTGAATATCTCCAAGGATGGAGAGTCAACCAGCTCTCTGGGCAACCTGTGCCAGTGCTCAGTAAGCTTCCCAGTGAAAGTGTTTCCTGATGTCCAGACAAAACCTCCTGTGTTTCAGTTTGTGCCCACTGCATCTAGTTTTGTCACTGGGTGCCCCTGAAAAGAGCCTGGCTCTGTCCTCTTTGCACCTTTACAGAATCACAGAATCACAGAATGGTAGGGTTGGAAGGGACCTCTGGAGATCATCTAGTCCAACCCCCCTGCCAGAGCAGGGTCACCTAGAGCAGGTTGCACAGGAACGCTTCCAGGAGGGTTTTGAATGTATCCAGAGACAGAGACTCCACCACCACCTTCCCTTCAGGTTTTTATATATATAGATGAGATCGTCCCCAACATTTCTTTTGTCTAGGCTAAACAACCCCAGCTCTCAGCCTTTCCTCATGGGAGAGATGTTCCAGTTCCTTCATTATCTTCTGTTTGTTTTACTCTCTCCAGTACATCCATCTCTCTCTTTCACTGAAGAGCCCAAAACTGGACCCAGCACTCCAGATGTAGCCTTGACAGTGTTGAGCAGAGGGGAAGGATCACCTCCCTTGACCTGCTGGCAACATGCCTCTTAATGCAGCCCAGGATGTCATTGACCTTCTTTGCAGCAAGGGCGCAAGGGTACATTGTTGGCTCATGTTCAAGCTGGTGTCCACCAGGACCCCAGGTCCTTTTCTGTCAGGCTGCTTTCCAGCTGGGTGGTCCCCAGCATATATCGGTGCTCACTTTGGTGCTGTGAGGGATCAACTTTTCTGTATACAACGCAATATCTGTAGTTATTTGGATTAAAAGAAGCAAAATGAGTATGAAATTTGACAAGCTTTCAAATCGCATATCATACCGTCACCTCCACACGATTGTTTGTGTATTGGGAAGAGAAATTTTTGGAAGGAAAGATGTCAGCTAGCAACATCAGAACACATTGGAAAGTAGAGTGAATATGCACCTACAGAATTAGAGAACCCTCCACACCAACGTTATTTAGAAATATTTTAACTTTAAAAACATTTGTTTTAGTGTGATAATAATATTTTTTTTTTTTTTAAGAAAAAGATATGGGCCTTAAAAATGCCTCTTATGTCTTGTGGGTTTCTTCTGGAGAAGGAGAAGTGTGATACCTGTGTTCTGTTTGAGTATGTTAGCTCATTCTCAATATTCAGAAAGCATGTCACAGGCACCAAAACCAGTGACTTAATAAAATTGATATTTATCTACTTAAAAAAATCCTAATGCTCATTTTTATTTGCTTCCAAATTTGAAACCTCAAGGTATGTTCAGAACGTATTTCAAGCAAAAATCTAAGCCTCAAATCAGTGGAGGCTGGAAGAACACTCAAGGGAAGGATGACCATGTACTTGGTGTAATGCGCTTCGCTTTCACTGATCATCAATAGTCAACAACTCTGGACATGGGACAGCAGGCAACATGATCCCTAAGACTGAATCCTAAGACTGACCCTATAAGGCAATGCTTTTGAAACTTAACAAAAAAACCCACCCCCAAACTACCACCAACATAAACTGATAAATAGCATTGAACAATCACTTTTAAGGATAATGTTTTCTCATTTACACTCTTATTTTCTACCAGCTTCCAAAGCAACTAAAGTAGGTTAAAAAACATGCTGCAAAAAAAATAGAAACAAAAACCACGACTTGATAAGTACACTGTGGAAAAAAAATATGCATCAAAAATGAGCAATAAAATGGTAATGCCCTACCAGAATCAGAACTGGCTCTCTTGGGTTATCCTTCCTGAAAAGTATTCTGCTTCCCACAAACCATGGGGAATTTTTTGTTTATTTTTTTCTTGTGTGATTTTTATGTATCAGAAATGATGGAAAGGGCTCAACATCCCAAAGGTAAATGAGTGTATTTCAGCAGATATGTAGTTTGCTTTTATGGTAAAATCAGTTTATAAGTTCTATGTATAAAACTTTTCAATATAAGTTTTTTTCATATGAATTCTTGTCTAGGTGTGCTGGCTAGTGTTACTATGTTTATTAAGATTTACTGGTCTTTGCTACGATTTGCAGAGGAGAAAATCCTCTGGAATAGGAACAGTGGAATACTTAGTGTTGTGTCCCTGTGCAGAATCAGGGCTCGGGTTAATTGAAAAAAAACTAAACAAAAAAAATCCACTTTACAATCCTCGTAGATGTAAGTAAAACCTTTCTGATATTGCTGGAATACTTAATTAGAAACTTAACCTTTGAGCTAGGGAGAGGGTGAAATTATTTTTGCTGAGAACTAACAGACATTTACGTATGTTAAGATGTTAAGTAAGGCCTTATGTTCAGGACCACACACTGTCCAACCCTGTCATGGCAGGACGCATAGCAGTAGTTACTTCACTGCACAATAATCCTGGGAAGCATCCGACCTTTGTGTAGTAAGTGGAATTCTGTTTTTTTCCTTTTATTTTTAATTTGCTGTATGATTGGTACACTTAGTATTGCTAAGGGGAGAACCTACTAGCCCACCAACTGATCGCTTAACTCTTGAGGTTTCCTTTTGCCTGCTTGCCATAACTCCAGGTTCCCATCTCTAAAGAGTTAACAGTGCAATGATATTAGTTTAGCTCTCAACACCACACACTGTTACCAATCACAACCAGTCTATGATGGGGAAAAGAACTTGTGACCATGTAAGTTTCTAACTAGCATGAAAGGAAAGAAAGTGCAAAATATTTTCAAGTGGGCCATATACATATGCCAGTTCTGTTCCAATTGAGTGGGAAAGATACAGAGAACTGTAATTGGTGAGCTCTCAGCATGCTGAGTTTTCTCTTTTAAAAGAAAACCAAAATAGAAAACGTTGATCTCATTAGTCAATACATTACATGTAATATTGCCAGTTTGATGTATCTGTAGCCCTTATCTCTAATGTTTTAGGGGAGAGAAAAAGAGGCCAACGCAGTCAGAAATGAACTTAAACAGATAAATTGAGCACAACTGTGATGTACCGACAACTTTAAGTGGCTGATTACAGCTTGCTTGCCTAATAAATGTAGCAGCTGTGCTAGGATAGAAAGAGGCCATGATGATGTGCTGTCACTATTAAGATGACAGTAAATAAACTGGTTTCTCAGACAAATGCTGTCCTCAATTTCTACCTTATTCACCGTCTAAATAAGAGTTTATAACATTTATGTTACAACAGTGGTGAACAGCACGAGGATGCTTTTTTTTAACGTACAGTACAGACTACTTTTCAGTATTTTACAGCCTAAATAGACAGAACTGCTAAAAAAGGCAGGGGCACAGAGAACAGAGGTGCCTTGCTCAAGGTCAAACAAAAGGTCTTCAGAGAATAAGGAATTCAGCTTAAATCTCTCATTCTTTGCCTTTACCATAAATACATACAGCAATTGTCTTATCTCTAAAAGCTGGGTAAATTAAAGGGGCATTGTCAAGTTTGCTAGACTCCCATTTGTATTATTTTTTTCTTATATCTATCTATAACCTCAGTGTAATCCTTTATTAAAAATACTTCATTTTCCCCCAGATCATTATATGAATCATTATCAGCACAGAAAGGCTCATGAGGCTACTGAGAATAACAAAGCTGAACATGTGGGTTATGAAAGAAAACACTCCAGAGGTGAAAGAGACTTCTCTTTCAAGCTTCTCAGGAGGCATTAGAAACAATGGGAAAGGTATATAAAAGTCTTACTTTCAGAGGTGTTGAATTACTACATCTGTTGAAGTTCAGTGGGAGTTACATATGCTGTATGCCTCAGTACAACAAGCCAATAATTTTAGATATAGTTCAATAATTGTCATCTTTAAGAGCATAACAATAACGTTAATTGTATACTCTTTCCACTAACTTCAAAGAACATCATATCACTCAGGGTGCAGTGTTTAGTGGTGACATTACTTATGGCCAGAGTATCAATTTAAATGGGAGGAAAACCCCTAAATCCGTACTGCGATACAAACGTTCAAATGCCAGGAGCTCCAGAAAGAAACATAAGACATTGACAGCATATACGAACACTGATATTTAGAAGAACTTTGATCTTTTAAAGCAACAACAGTTTAAACTCGGGCTGTCCACCTGAACAACGTGTGACGACATTGAAGCAGGAGTATAAATCGTGCCTGGCATGTTACAGGTGGAACTGCTTTGGACTGGAGTAGATTTTGTCTGAAAAATCCTTGAAATCTGTTGCTGTGTTCCTTTGGGATCTCTTTACATTTTGGCAGAACCAAACAATGGATACATCTTTGAAATTTCTCTGTTGAAAGGAGGTGATGACTCTTCTATTGTAGCATTTCCAAAGTGATTCACTTTGAACTCTTTTGTAGTTACTGAAGAGTATTTGCTTTGCATGACTTTTTGTTTTGCAGTATGCAAACATCATCATATTCAAGCATTAAGGGATTTGATTTTGGAAAGTTTTGAAAGACAGGATTTTTTTTTGTCACCTCTCTCTCCCCTTTGCTAGTAGAGTTAGATGTTTGTGTCTGTGCTGTACAGTTCTGCCTTGGGTAATACATTCCTATGATGCTGTATCCGTTTCTCTTCCTCCTCTATCCCCCTCATCCTTGTACTGTTTTTATAAGCAAAGCATCAGCAAACTATTAAATAGCTGGATCATCAACTGAGATACAGAACAAGTTGTTATACATAGCTCTACATGTACAAAGGTATTCTCTTTTACTCGAACAATCAGATCTGCAACTGATCGGTGAATTTCCTCTTAAGAAACTTCACAGTTCTCACCATCACTACCATAATCTTTGTGTTCTTGCTACCAGTAGCTTTTGCAGGACCAGAGAAACAGAGAATTTTCTGTGTGTAGAAGGACTCTCAAGTTTTCTTCTTGCAATGGACTAATTATTTTTGCATTTAATGAAAAGAATAGATAGCTTGAGTCCATGAAAGATGAGTGATGTAGAGCATGTGGCAGGCCTGAGGTATCCAATTGTAAAAGGGACCAAAGAGAAAGGCTGCTGCTTTGCACACCAAGGTTCTGAAAAACTAAACTCTGTATAAGTACTGTTTCCTGTGTCCCTCACCTATCCTTTCTCTACTGTTGAAGCTTAATTATTTCTCTTAAATGTCTGAAAAAAAAGAGCTTTAAAACATTATTGTGAGTAGAACAGAATCTTTTCTGCTCTTGAGTTAAGAATTATCATCAGCAAAAGGCACTTGTCACAGAATCAGGGTTAAGACCTTAGAAACCCAGTCAGTAGGAGAGTTAAAAATTAGATGACTGCTTGAAGCAGCTACTCTTCTTTAAGAAAGCACTCTAGTTTAGAAGTGCCTCTCCAGGTGTAGAGAAGAGTTAGCCATTATGTCCAATTAATGTTCACTTCTGGGGTGAACCTTTTAGTTGTTCATTTTTTGACATAGAAAATACAGTTTGAATTTTGTTTGTTTAATAATAAAAATATTTGGTTTATTTTGTTATTTGTCAAACCTATCTACAACAATCATGGAGCTTGACATTGAGAACTGGATCTGGTTTTGGAGTGTGAAAGTTGGGGATTTCTGTACATCTTTGTGTAACAAATTCTTACTACAAAAACTCTTTGAAAAGTCTCATAGGGGAAAGTTGCCATGGAGACAAAAAAAATGTTCATTTTTATTCATGAGTTATTGTAAGGGAGGGATAGGCCTAATTAAAGCTGTTTCAGCCCTATTTATCCACAAATATCTACATAAAAAGATCTTGCCTCAAGTGAAGTCCATTCCTCAAAAGCATACTGGTTTTCCCATGCACTCCAGAGAAGTAATTCTGTAGGTTTCCACGACAGTAGTGAATACTAAATATTCTAAATTAATGACCCTATCTTTGCTGTATATTTTTTGGGAAAATTAATAATCACTGTTGCCCCTGTAACAGTGTTGCTGAAAACACTTTTGAGAATATATACTACACAGGAGATACTAAAATGGTTCATATAGGTGAAAAGAATTAGACAAAAGTAATTCTGCTTCCTTTTTGTGTAAATGTACATGTATAAAATTTCTGCCGAGGATTGATATGTTGATTGTGTGACTTGTGTTTCAAACTACTGAATAATTGATGCTCCTGTCTTCTGGATTTATCTAGAGCTTGCTTAAAGCCCTGATGTTTCTACCCATGTAAACAGATGTTAGTTCCAGCTTTTCTCTTTATCTAGTCCATTTTCTAAGATCTTCTCCCTTTGCTCTCTCCAATCCAGCATTGAAGCATAAATATGTCAGCTCATTTTACATTAAGTAAATAATATCCCTGTGTTTTAGGTGCTACATTGCACTATCAGACATTTGATTGTCCTGCTGCTGCCTGAAGTTTGCATTGTTTTTTTTTCCCCTTCAGCTTTGTATTTTATTGTCACAGGGGCAGTAGGATTGTGTATGTGGCCTTATTCCACCACTTGAGCATGTATTTATCTATATTTTATTCTTCAGACAATCCTACAACTCAGCTACAGCTGGGCCTGCGTGATGGTACAAAATCTAGTTCCCATGCTCTTTTCTCCCTTTATTTTGTCAAAATGAGCTTCCATTTCTCACTTATGGGTTAGTTTCTTCTGAATATGTTGTAGTTCACAGTGGGGCTCCAATGGATTACGAGTGGGGTTTAAAACATGAAATTATTGGGACTTAAGACATGAAGTATTGGGGTTTACTGGATTGCATTAAATTACTATTGCTATCTATATAACACAGCAGGTTTTCCTGCAATTTCACTTGACACATGCTCATCTTTTTTTATACTGTCTTTTCTCTCTCATAGATATTCAGGATTAGATGGCATAAATTAACCCATTATTTAATTTAAAAACTAAACCAAAATTCTCTAAGGTTTCCTTCAGATTGCATACCTCTTTGAGAAAGGAATACTAAGTGGAACAGCTAAGCCAAAGGTTTTGTGGCTGTTCAGAGCTTTTGAGTGAGGCTGACAAAACTGGACATGGCAGCAAGGCATTCAACACCTGCCAAAATTTGATCTAAAATACATCAAATTTGGTTTCCAGAACTAGACACTATGTTAGAAAATTCTGACTTTTTCTTTTCAAATTCTTTATTTTTATAAAAATGTCTTCCAGCTTCCTCCCAGAGAGAAAAAAAAAAAAAAAAAACACCAGAAATGAAATAACTAATATTCCTTGTATTATTATCTGTTTAGAGCTCAATAATTTTTTTTAAGGAAGGGGGGGGGCACATCTAAGGCTCTGGATTAATATAATTTGTATTGTGAGGTCTCTCTTTTCTCCTTTCATAACTGTGTTCAGTTTCTAATGTCTCACCCCGGGACTTAAATTGTATTTCAATTTCTGGTAAGCTGACTTTCAGACTGTCTTAAGAGATCTGATATCCCCTGTACAAGTTCCTCTATATGCAGAATGCATGCACCTTTGTAAGTTTATTTCCAACGTAGTCACATAGTTGAGTCTAAACTGTCGTGTTAATTTTCAAAGACATGGACTCCTGACTGCCTTATAAGTTGGCGTTGATTGAGCCACTGATTGTAGTTAGATAGAGTCCAGCATCTCTGTGCAGTTTCTGTTTTACAAAGTACTGACCAAACTCTTGAAAACTGAGCAAGGTATTTGAAAAAAGAATTATACAAATACTGGATCTTGAGTTATTTTTATGTGTATGTTGTGAGTTAATCAAGTAATCATTTGATCTAATTTCATTGTTATTTTTTCCTGTTAAATTCCTTAAAAATAAGGAAAAGCAGAAGAGGTCATTGGGGTTTCTGTTTCTTTGCTATAAACATAACTTCACCATTCAGACAAAACAAAGACTCTGGAGCATAGAGTTAGACAAAATCACAATAATTTTCAAGCATACTGCATATTCTTTGTAACATAAACTGCACAGAGTATAATGTTTCAATTTTTTACATTTACATAAATCTATTTTAGTACAGCTTTCCGTTTCTGCACTAATTCTGTTGAATTGCTATGATATTTGGCAAAAAATACAACGTGCGTTTTGACTTTTATTCAGGAATTATTATTATTATTATCATGATTGCTATTGAGAAGAATGTAGCTAATCCACAGGTGAATAACTAAGGGGAGGGGGTGGGTGGGGAACCCTCTTCATGAATTTGCATGGGTTTTGAAGCACCACTAACATAACACCCATTAGTATTTACAATACCTTGCATATAATTGTACTCCAATCATGTTCTATTATAGGTAGGGTGCTTGCACATTTCTTTCTGCTCTCCTATTTTTTTGCAGGCTATATAAGCAAGATATATGCCACTGCTTTTATCTAGAGTTTAACATAAACTAGAAATATCAAATACCAAGTAATTCTGTATCTTAACCTGAGTAGGTACATCCAAAATATTTCTGTATTAAGGGAAATGAAACTGGACACAGTAACTAACTTTAGAAAAACAGAATTCCAATCAATGTTTAGTCAAGATGTAAAATCACAGGGGGGTTGTATTTCTTTAATAGCTTCTCTGATTTCATTGAGACTATGTGAAAAGTAAACAACTGCTTTATCTGAGAATTAGTAACAATGTCTTCCTTCTTCCTGTCTCATCTACTAACTGGAAAACTGTGGGAATCTGACTTCAGTGAGCTTCATACCAAATCCACAGCAAGGAAAAATAGAGGAAATCAATTTGCAAGACTTTTTTTTTTTTTTTTAATNTGCAATCTAATGCTGTGTTGTGCTCAGTGTTTTTGTGGTGTTGCAAGTCTTTTTTTTTTTTTTTTTAATTGCTATTGATGAAGCATCTTTAACTGAGACTTAAGATTAGCTCCCTATTTGTAGTCTAGGGTTAATTTGGAATCACTCAACTACATAAGTAAGTTTCAAAGAAAAACAGTAACTTTTTGTGTATGCCAGGTGACATTGTCGTAAATGCAGTGCTCCCTGTCCGTGCATCGCTTCTCAAGGTGTAAAAGGAAGTGCACCCTGAGAGTTTTTGAACATTAGGTAAACACCAGAAAACACGTGCATGTGTAGATCTTGATTCCTCCGGGAGTAAACCACCAGAACAAGCACAGTTCTCCTGTTAACCAACAGAGACTATGTTATTAATTTTCCAATTATTTGTCAATTAGGTCTAGGAAAAATGAATATGTATATTAAGCAATATATATCTCACCTAGTGTAAACTGAAACAACTTGAAGTGAACTATGCTACACTGCTGAAATCCAGTGTTAATTTAGTGCTATATTTTGCCCTACATCATATAAGATATCCATTGAAAGGCCAGATTTTTCAGAAAATAATTACAGTAATTCAATGCCATATAGAAAGTCACAGTTCCCCTCCATTTCATTCTTTCCAATTCTTCTCATTGCTCAAATACTAACTATTGTCTTCAGAGCTTGTCTAGTGCCTCAAGAAACAGGTCTCTCCATATTCATATTGGTTCGCCTCCATTTTCCATAAGTTTATCAGGTGAAAAGTTCAACAGTACAATGCTGTTACGTACCGGTCCAACTACATTGGGCCTGGGAGAGGTTCGCAGTGATTCCAAGCGTGAGATTAAGACACAAATGAGGTCAGATGCCGCTTACTGTAGCTTTATTGTTATTCCCCAGCAATAGCCACTGAGATGAGAAATAGAGGAAAGGCGGAAGTAGAGGAAAGGCAGAAAGGAGAAGCAGTATTGCAGAGCACACCAAGAGTGTAGTCGCCACCACGGGCCTGATAACGTCCCGACAGTCCTCTAAAGTTCAGCGGTGTCCTGTTGATCTGTGGTTCTCAAGCGGTGATGGTGGTGGGGGTCCCAGTCCCAACTGTGGTGGGTCACCACACCAGTTATAGTCCAGGTCGGTCCATAGCTTGACCAATCAGCGTGACGGTGGCCTTTGCCCAGTTAATTGTCGTTTGACACAGTCGTCATATGAGCTCTTCCTGCCTTTGTTGCTTGGGCAGGACTTGGTTCAGCACAGTCATCGTGCCTCAGTGACTTTGGGGTTGGTTTTAGCACAGTCATCATGCCACAGCAAGTTTGGGGTAGACAGGGTGTGGCCACTCTGATAACCAAAGGCCTACACCCTTTTCAGCTGGTGGCATTCTTGGGTGGTGACTGATAAGCAAAATAATGGTCTGCAGAAAGTGCTAAATAGACACAAGCAAGATTCTTATTGGCCCGCAAGCCTGCCGTTGATTTGCAGAAGCTTAAGCAAGCTTTAAGACAATTATTTTGAGGTTCCAGTCTCTCACAAATGCTTCTTAGGGCTGATCTGTTCTTTCGCTTTTCTTAGGTGAGAAGAGTTGGAAGCTTATTCCATCTTTTGTAGCACTACAATGTGTTGAGATTTCTTCTCTCCCTGCCTCCCCCCTTTCCCCAATTAATTTTGGGCTAATTTCACTATTGCCTTGGGCACCTTATTGGAAGCTGGAAACATTTATGTCAGGTATCTAAATTCTAAAATGAGCAGGTTATTGTCACAAATTTATCATTAACTGTATCTTGACTGCTACCCATGGGCAAGCCAGTTAGCCTGATGGTTAGATGTGGCACAGTCGCTGAGTGATTTGCATTTGGATGTCAGCTGCATGACTTGCAAAGGGCAGCCATGTCACTGGAACACCAGGACTGATTTGTGGCTCTCAATAACTTGGGCCTTCTGCCCATGCACCAAATTATGTCATGTTGAACTGTGACAGTTGATTAGCACAGGGGCACTAATGCCAGAGAAATAGTTGAACCTTTGCTTAATTCAAATACTTCAGTAAAAATAATAACGTAAAACCAAAAATTAGCTATAATAATGAAAAAAACACCACTCAAGCAAAAACAATACCCAAAAGACGCGTATCTCACACGTGGCATGTTAGTTATCTACAGCTCATGCCACAGCTGGAGTTGTGCTTGCAGTTGCATGATGTACCTACGTGAAAGGTAACTGAGTGGGGCTGAGATCACTGATAAGGATGGCACCATGTTAACCACAGTCCAAACCAGGGTACAGCATGTAGCCTACCTTATCCTAAGGTCCAGCAATGAGGAGAGGATGCCAGTGCTTCCTCTCAGGACACCTTACTTCTTTCTGCACAGCAGTTGAGCCTACTCACAGTTGTTCCTCTGGGATCTTCTGAGGATCTTTCTACTAAACAACTTCTCTTTTTCACGCTGGCTTTTTGTCACTAATACCCTGGGATGAGCAAAACATTACTTTCAATTATTTGATCCAATCATTATCACTTTCATTTACTGTTGCTATTTCCTGCTGTTACTTTTGGGCACTAGTCTCCAGACAGTTGTTAACTTCTTCATCTACTTTTGGGTCATTAGCACCATTAATCTCCAGATAATTCCCTTCCTTTCACTCATACTCAGATCAGTCTTGGTTCTTATTTCTTATAGTCAGTAGCTGTAAAGATTATTATCTACACATGTCTGGCATGGTCGTGGCAGCAACAAAAGGTCGTGCATACTCCTACTGACATGACCTGCTTATTGAAGGTAAGCCTTAAATTCCTTTTTAAATTTCGCTTATTCATTTTACTGTCTTTCACAGAGTACTTGAGGTTCTGTGTCTTATATTCATTCTACTTTTTCAGTTTTGCACACATTTTTCTTTCATTTCCAAGAGCAAAGAGAATTGACTAAGTAAATGGAGTGATATCTTCATTCCTGCTTGTTGATGACTGGGTAGCTCTTTCTGCCGTTATAGATCTCTCCTGCACGGGAAAGACCACTGGACCTAGAATTACCTTTAAAGATTCTTGTTGCTAATGTGAGGGTTTGGGGGAGGGGGGGGACGGCGAGGGGGACACTGGGTTGTTTTATTTTCACTGTTTTTTTCCATAAGCTACCAAGATGTCATGGGGCTTATGGAATCAGGCTGTTGCCTGGGTGTAGTTGAGAGTTTTGGTTGTGTTCCGCAGTTCACTATAGCTGATCCTTAAAATGTCAGGCCTGCAATATGATTTCAAAGAAACGTTGGCGTTTCATTCTTTACACTTATTACATTATTATTTCTTTCTATTAACAGCAGTGTTGGTAAGACATCATGCTTCTCCTGAGCAATACTTTTCACATTCAACATTTAACATAGTGGATTTCTGAGAGGTAAGAGCACGGTTGCATTAGCTATCTGAACTCATACACCCTTCTGTTCTTGAATGAACTCTTTTTTTCCCATTTCTAAATTCAGATTACTTGCAAGGCAGTTTGAAGAAGCTTTTTTTAAATAACTGTCTGATTTATTTTTTCTCAGTCTTCCATAAAATGAAAACTAGCTTTAAACATCTCAACTTTGTCAATCACCATTTCCCTGGGGGGGAGCGGGGGAAGAAAAAGGATTTTTTTGCTAGGGGTCCTAGGTAGAGGAGGAAGGGAATGTTTCAACCTTCTTCCAATAAAAAATATTGTATAGAATTTAAACAGGGTGAAGTGAAATTTTCAAAAGTGCTTTTAAAGATCTAGGATTTAAATTTTATTTTCAAAAGTAGCAAAAGCTTCTAACACTATCTTGCTGAAAAACACTGAGACTCAACTGAATCTGTTTATCAGGTCTGGGTTCTAAGTGAGACACAAATCATCCAAGACACATAGGTGGTCAATTCTTGTTGCTTTCAGTGTAGTCTAGGGATCTAAACATCCTTTGACGCCTCAGGCATTTCTGAAACCAAAGCAAAGCAAATACAGTTTCTTTTGTAAAGTACTACAAATGTACTTAACATGGAATAATATACTTGTTTCATATTACATCTTTCATGCTTCCATCATAACATCCTAAAAACCTACAAATTTTATCATGTTCTTTAGACGTGCGGAGAGGTTCTTATACTCCGTATTGTGACCTGAAAGGAGCTTTCTGTTAACTAACATTTTAAAATAATTATTTTCTTCATTAGATGCAAGGTTTGGAGGAGCTAATTAGTATATGTTTACAGATTTGTTTATTTTTTTACATATAGCAAAAGGAAGAAGTATGGTGTGTTAATTTAATTCAAAAAGTATTTATAGTAGGCCTTGAAATCTTCCCTTTCATAGAATCATAGAATAGTTAGAGTTGGGAGGGACCTTAAACATCATCTAGTTCCAACCCCCCTGCCATGGGCAGGGACACCTCCCACCAGACCAGGTTGCTCAAAGCCCCATCCAGCCTGGCCTTGAGCACTTCCAGGGATGGGGCATCCACAGCTTCTCTGGGCAACCTGTTCCAATGTCTCACCACCCTCAGAGTAAAGAATTTCTTCCTAATATCTAATTTAAATCTCCCCTCTTTCAGTTTAAAACTGTTACCCCTTGTCCTATCACTACACTCCCTGATAAAGAGTCCCTCCCCATCTTTCCTAGGGAGGAACTTCCCTTTCTTTAGTCACCTTCTGCAGATCCTCTTCCAAACTGCATCTTGTTTTGTAAAGTAAAAACTCTTGTCCGAGGAGAAAAAATAAACTACTATAAAGAAATTTACAGCTTTAACAAAGTCAGGTTTCTTATATGATGGTAATCTAGTTGAATGGCCCATCTCAATTAACAACAGGGAAAGAGACACTGATTTTCTTTATTCTTTCATAAAGGAGAAAAAAAAATCAGTTTGCTTTAACCACAGTGTCTGTCAAAAAAATTCAGAACTTATGTTTGCAGTGTACTTACAATATAGTTAGGAATACCACTAAATAGAAATCAGAAGACACGTGGAAAATGCAAAAGAATTTTTAGAATCTTACTCTGATAGCACCTCCTTCTGGTCGGAGTGTACAAAATGGTACTATGATTTCTTTTTATGCTAACAGGAAATGGTTTTCAGGCTGTGTCAGATGAGAAGACATAAAGACAGAAGTAAAACTTCACTCAGTGGGTTTTTAGTACCTTGTTATCCTTGTAAGAAGAATATTCTTTAAAAAAAAAAAAAGCACATTTTCAAAAATATGTCTATTAATTAAAGAACAGTAGTACAATAACAGGATACATATCTACTTGATTTACATTCACAGAAGAATATGAAAAGATGTGTCAATACATTCACAGATCAGACCTAGCATAAAAAGGACCAGGATCTATGATCCTATTGTCACTTGTGGGGCGAGAGGAGAGACAGAGGGAGCAGAAATCAGTTTCATCTTTTGATGTCAGCATTTTGGGCAGACAATGTTTAACATGAGCAGTCAAGGAATATAAATAGTGAAGAAAATGTATTTTCAGTTGAAGCTGAAATGAAGGAATTATTGAAATGTGGATCTGAAGCCTATGTGTCTTGGCCATATGTTCTGATATAAATCCATCTTTGGACAGAAATGCTACTCTTCGCTTTTCGTCCTACAATATAAAAGCAGTAAAATCTTTTGCCTTTTTTAATTTAAGGGTATCTTTTAAGGTCTCATTTCTGGATTTATTTTTTTAAGTAAATATCTGAAACTTTTTATTTGGACAATATTGGAATCAAACATGAAGATAAATCGAATTTGACTCAATTTTTTGGTCATATTGAAACAATATTGTCAAGAAATGTTTTTTTTTTTCCATGAGATTAGTATATCTCTAGCCACACTGGATGTCGGTTTTGTAAAGTGTAGGGGAACAATTGGAAGTAAATAAAGCTGGGGAAAAAAAGGTCCTTATAATCAGTGGTGGTGAAAAAGCGAAGAAAGAGGATAGCAATCTGGAATAAATGAAAGAATGGAAATGAACCGTACAATCTGTTGAGAGTTTGGAAACTAGAGGCCAATTCTGCGCTGGGAATTTTAAAAAGGAACTAGTGCAGCTACCCACAGATTAAGTGATGTGATTTTGGTCACAGATTGTTAGGGAAGCACGAAAAAACAGTATTTCAAGTACAGATACCAAAAAGGCATTTGGTTCAAAATATTTGAACTCTGTAGTGCAACCACCTGTTGCAGCAGAGGTTGCGTGCTAAATCATAGGTAGTGGCACAAACATTGTAGTGATGGGTAGGATCCAATACAGTAATTCTCCAATTGCAAAACCAAAGTAGAAAAAATTATATAACAAGTAAGACCACAGTTAATGATCAGGGACACTTTCGTCAGACAGGGTGATGCAGAAAACCAAACTAGAAGTAAAGGTATCCATTTACATTCATACTGCTCGTTCATTCCTCTTTGCCAGCAGACACTCATACTGTGAATCAAAGAAGGACCTTTGTGCTCTTGTAGATTGGATGTATTTCAGGTACTAACTGTTTTTAAAATGCTTGTGTTCCCATTTGAAGTAGTTTGCATTTTCTCACGACCACCACTGTTTCCTTCTATTAGTGCCGTCTCATTCTGTTTCATGCCTTTTTTTTAGTAGATATTCACCTATTCTTACTTTATAACGTTAGTTGTAATTTGAGATTGCAACAGAAATGAAAACATTCCAAGGAATAATACACATTGCATGCATTACTTCCCATTTGGTCTGGAAACGTATATATTATTTACAGTATATATCTTCAGCTGATGATCCAGCTGCAGTTTGAAGTAATACAAGTATCTACTAGTTTGGTTTTTATGGTGTAAGGTGCTTTGTTGTTTTGGGTTTTTTGGTGGTTTTTTTGGGGGGAGGGGGAGGGTAGGGATAGTGTTTGTCCTCCAGTTTCCTTCTCCTCCAAAAGTAAATTTATTATGAGGAACCATTGTCTTCTCCCTTACACAATTGTTTGTTCTGTAAGAAAATTTCTGGACCATTAGATATCTGACTTGTTCTTTCCAACTGCAAGGTTTTCAGTTTCTTATTAAGGATTCTCTCTCAGAAGTGGTATTATTTCTTCACAGGAGTCAGACTGAATCCCAGTTGGCCAACTGTAACTTTACTGTCTGGGGCCGTGCTCCAGCTTGTTTCCCTCATTACACTATTTCCTGTTCTTGATAATGCCCAGCAGGGTTTATATCCTAAACTGATTTCCAAAACATCAAACAGGGCTTTTACTGAACCTTTAACATCTCATACACCCTGAAATTGACGAAGAGGATTCCCAAACATGGAAAAGTAGATTGTCTTTTTTTCTTACAAAACAAACAAACAAATAACATTACTTTTTCACTTTTATTTGCCTAGTGGTTTTCCTAGCTATGTAATCAAATACTATTGCATGTCTGTTGAAAACCACATACTTGTAAGCAAGAAGGAAAAAAAATTATTAACTTGCCTTATTTCACTGACTGCTCTGTTCTGTATTTACTCATGGTATACAGACTAAGTTTTTTAGCTCAGTGGAAAAAGTGGAATCAGTTTAACTTCTTACATGAACAGTACAGCAGGGAAAAAAGAAAAGGTAGAGGATCATGCATAGTTTATACTAATTTACCTAAGAGAGAAAATCAATTATTTCTTTTTATAGTGAGCACCCTGAGGAATCAAAAACGTGCTTAGATGCCCCACTCTTTTTAAAAAATAAAAATAAAAATTTATAGTCTCTTGGATGTTAAATGAATCTCTACTTTTTTTGCCTGAAGTGTCCTAATACATTGTAACTTATCAACGTGTGAGGTAAAGCAGAATCTTTAAATATGTAAAATGATAGTACTGTGCAACACAAAATTTCTTAATAATATTTACAAAATAGTTTACAGATTTTTTGAGTTTAAAATATTCCTGTAACAAATTATTCTTTTTACAGCCCAGGTTCTCACTATATTTTGTCATTCTGTGGACCATTGTTGTCCCAAAGCGGGGTCATTTACCCAGTGTGCAGATGCCAATATATACAGAGAGTAGAGGTACTGTCTGTTTATTTCATTTCTGCAGAGATGGATGCTAGGTGGTAATCCACAAATCTAGCACACCAGCCTAAAACTTTTAGGAATAACTATACGGTTCAAAACACAGAAATACGCACCCTTAATTATAATTATTGGTTAATACCTTGTCCTAACAATTTCTATTGGTTAGTAAAGTCTCTCACTTTCATTTAAAGTTACAAGGCCCTTTAATTGATGTGTGCATGTGTCAGCACCAGGGGAGGGGGGTGGGATGTAATATAATTCAGTTTCCAATTGAGTTGGTGATCTCGATCTCCCACTGCCACCTTTACCTTCCCCCAGTTACTGCAATTTTTTGTTGACTTTATGCTTTATCCAGCAGCTGTCTGGTTTTCAGATGGTTTCGGCACCTCTTGTGGTGGGATGTTCCTTCTGTTCTTCTTCAAGTGTATATTCATTAGTAAGGCGTTTATTGTTTATACAAAGTGTCTGGTTTCACAGGGCCTTGTGACCTTTTTACAGCTCTTTATTCTTGCTTAATGAGAGATTGTACCTTCTAAAATATATTTTACCTTTTTAAAAGTACATTCTACCTTCTTAAAGTACATCACCATCACTTCTTTTAGCAAGATGGTTTATCATCATTTCTAGTTATTTAAAAAGATTTCTGTGCTCTCCAGTTTGATGCGTTGGTTTAGAAGGGTTTTCTCTTGAGATGTTGGTGAATTTCAAAAAACCTGAAATCTCTTTTGAGTTGGAAGAAGCACATTAAATACAAGTACCCAGTCAAGTTGTCTGTTACTGAAGGTTTCAAATTTAAAAATATCTGAATGATGATTTGGACTGTAAATCATGAGAGAATAATCTTTCCGGCAGTGCATCGATACCTCTACCTCTGTGCCTGTCAAGACCTGAAAATACATAAATAGAAAATCAATGAAACATTCCTCAAGAGCTTTCAAGGGACATTTTGGGGAGAGGAGGGTGGTTGTTTTCTGTGTTTGTTTTTTTTTGGCAGGTAAGGAGGGTAAAAGACCAAGGTCAGGAAGAAGATGTAGAGTCCATCACATGATTAGTTTAGATATTACAAATACTAATTTTCTTTTTACTTCATATGAATAAAGACTTGGGCAATGTTCAATTTCCAAGAACCTGTCAGGAAGAAAATAACTGGAAACCCCCCCGACTATTTACAGTAAAGTCTAAGTCCAGAGTAAAATAATATGGGGTTCAGGTGTACTGTTACAGGGCTGTAGCAGTGGCCTCCAAACTTTTCTGATCATATGCCCCTATCAGTAAAATATTTTTAAGAATGCATCCCCAGTATATATACATATTTAGTTATTTATAAATTATATATATGTGCAATTGCATTACATTATAAAAATACACAAAAAAAATAGATATTAAAAAGAGGTGAGATAAAGATCAACAATATTTTAAGTAATTTTATTCACAGTAAAAAAATTACCTTTTTGCTCTCACTAGAAAATTTATTGTTAATAATATTATTAGTGAGAGCAATATGATTGAATATGCTTCATTCTTTTTTAAAATCTTGGTTTAACACAAGATGCTGGTGATACAGCAATTTGAAGGCCTATTTCTAAATTCAGTTGTTTTGATACTTGGTTTTAATGGCTGTCATAGCTGAAAAAGATACCTCGAAGATACATAGATCAAAATGGAAAAGTACATCTTTTTCTGTGCTTGCTAAATCACGACACTGATTTTTTCAGTCCCCTCCACCAATTATGCAAAGGTTTTTATTGAAATTCAGCTAGTAAATTTCCATCCACTGCAATGTGAATAACTTGTTCTTGGAACCTAATTGAAAGATGTTACATTTTTATATGTTTAACAAATGGGTCCAAAATTTTTCTTTTTGAAAAATTTTAAGCAGGTTAGAAAATTCTGTTTCCAGTTTTTTTACATGTACAAATATGAGAATTTTTATAGGTGACACTTTTTTAAGCAACAAAGTATCCCATAATGATGAAAATATTTGCAAACCTGGGTCTTCTTTTTTTCCTTTTTTAAAAAGGGGGGTTATGTTTCCCATTTTCCAGTCAGAGGGAACTTCACCGGACAGCCACAACTTCTCAGATATGATGGATAGTGGCTTAGCAACTTCATCCGCCATTTTCCTCAGGATCCACAGGTACATCTCATCAGGTCCCATGGACTTGTGCACTTTCAGGTTCGTTAAATGGTCTTGAACCTGATCTTCCCCTACAGAGGGTGGTTCTTCATTCTCTCAGTCCCTGCCTTTGCCTTCTGCGACTTGGGCAGTGTGTTTAGAGCACTTGCCAGTGAAGACCAAGGCAAAAAGTTCATTGAGTACCGGTCATGGTTTTGGCTGGATTGGCCAATCAGAACGACAGATGGCCCTCCCCCCCCTCTCTCCTCAGAGTGGAGAGGAAGAGATAAGGAGATTTACGAGTTTAGAAAAAGAACTAAACTACTTTAATGAAAATAATAATAAATAAGGAAATAAGAAATAATAAGAAAATAAAAAAAAGTATACAATATATACAAAACCGTATCCAGCTCCCAGGATGACGATCGCGTCACCAGCAGACACAGGGAAAGTCCCAGACTGGAGTCAGTGACAGACAGGAGCTAACTTCTGGATCTGGAGTCAGGAGTGCTCGGATCGGGATCAAAGGCAGACGAACAGACAGGGTCCTCCTCAGGCGTCGGCCATGAAGAAAAAACGAGCCATAGCCCACTTGCCCCTTTGATGCCTTAGCTTTTATACTGAGCGTGATGCATATGGGATGGAATACCCTGTTGGTCAGTTTTGGGTCACCTGTCCTGTCCGCTCCTCCCTNTTATACTGAGCGTGATGCATATGGGATGGAATACCCTGTTGGTCAGTTTTGGGCCACCTGTCCTGTCCGCTCCTCCCCGCAGGTGGGACCCCTCTACGCTACTCTGCTTCCGACCCTCTAATGGGACAAATAGCGAAGTTAGCGGACCTTGGTTGTTATAGCAATAAGTATAAGCAAGAGCCTCTGTGCATACCATTCCTTGGTATAATCAGGTCTTACCACTCTGAGAGTGAACAGTTTCTGCACAATATGCTGTTAATTTCAGAGTTTAGTCAGTTAGAAGAGGCCCAGCTAAAAAGTAAAGTTACAAAACAGAAAATTGGTTCTGTTTTACCTCAAATCAGGACAGTACCTCAGCCTCCTCCATATCCTGGGTGATCAGGTCTCCCATTTCCTTCTGGAGACTGCCCACGTTTTTCCTAGTCTTCTTTTTATCACTGACATACCTATAGAAGCTTTTCTTGTTGCCCTTCGTATCCCTGACCAGATTTAATTCTGTCAGGGCTTTAGCTTTCCTAACCTGATCCCCTGGCTGATGGGACAATTTCTCTGTATTCCTCCCAGGCTAGCTGTCCTTGCTTCCACCCTCTGTAGGTTTTCTTTTTGTGTTTGAGTTTGTCCAGGAGCTCCTTGTTCATCCATGCAGGACCCCTGGTGTTTTTGCCTGACTTCCTCTTTGTTGGGATGCATCATTCCTGATCATGGAGGAGGTGATCCTTGAATATTAATGAGTTTTCTTGGGCCCCTCTTCCCTCCAGGGCTTTATCCCATGGTACTCTGCCAAGTAGATCCCTGAAGAGACCAAAGTCTGCTCTCCTGAAGTCAAGGTTAGCAAGTTTACTGTGTGACCTCCTTGTCACCCTAAGGATCTTGAACTCCACCATCTCGTGGTAACTGCAGCCAAGGCTGCCCTTGATCTTCACGTTCTCCACCAGCTCTTCCTTGTTGGTGAGAACAAGGTCCAGCATGACACCTCTCCTCGCTGGCTCCTCTATCACTTGGAGAAGAAAGTTATCACCAATGCATTCCAGGAATGTCCTGGATTGCTTATGCCCTTCTGTGTTGTCCCTCCAACAGATATCCCTTCAAGCTCCATGGGGGTGGTTGAAATCCCCCATGAGGACCAGGGCTTGTGAACATGAGGCTGCTCCTATCTGTCTATAGAGAGCCTCATCCGCTCAGTCTTCTTGGTTGGGTGGTTTGTAGCAGGCCCCCACTATAATGTCACCTGTC
>VYZM01023494.1:0-15893 GCA_013398915.1 Dromas ardeola
GAAGGAAGAGAACCTTATATTTCCTACCAGGATATAACTCTGCTTGATGAAACTATTGTACTGTTATTTGCCTAGAAGATACCATTCTTTATAGACTCAGAGATCCAGAGCACTCCCATAGTTGGAGAGGATAAAGAACTTTGTCAAAGGTCTGACGTCCTTCAGAACTACCGAAATACGGCAAGCGGTGGGTTTTGGCTCTTCTGTTTGTTCCACAGTTAAGCTGTTGAGAGCAGACATTTACCTGAGAAATCCCTGCCTACCACAGGAAAATGGACAGGTTTTTGGAGGCTGAGAGAAGTGCAACAGTTCTGAGATGTTTTCCATTGCGGTACGGCTGGTGTCTGCTGTGCCACTCTTCAGCGTGCTCAGACTGCAACATGAAATGTGTGCGACTTCTGATAGCTTAGTGTAGCCTGCTTTGCAACTGTTGATGCTATTCTTTGGCCACGCAGTACTGTAGCAACAACTGTTGATTTGTGTTTTGACAAATCCCTCTTCAATTACGACACTGGGCATTGCATTTGGGAGAGGATAGCTTGCTTTCTTCAAAAGTGTCTTCCAGCATCACCTCCCCATTATCTCCATCTCAATGTTTAAGAAAGTCAAGCAGTTTGACAGACTGCTTTGCTGCTGTTGCGTTTTTTGCTTTTGTTTGCACTTTCAGTGTTTATTTTAACTTCTGAGTATAGGTATAACTGTCATATGTATTATATAGAGGTCGTTGAAGGGTTTTTCCCTTAGACGGTGCTTTCAATGAAGATGCCTTTTAATAGCAGAACACTTTTTTCTGTTTCAGTGGTGAGTTGCAATATATTTTTTTGCTTTGAAATGCGATTTTTTTTTTTCTAACCCTTTTTAATTGTCTTCTAATTTCTTGGTAATTCACTGGTAATTGTTTTTACATAGAACCTAGTGATTTGATTCTTCAGTGTAGGATAGTGGTTCTCCATTAATTGTAACCAAAAGCCATCAGGCAAAATGAGGCTAGTAACGAGTAATCTTCAGAAACACTTTTTACTTTAGGTTAATTTGCCCTGTGCACACAGGAGCATTGGCAACTCCTTTTTTTTAATGTCTTTTTGAAAGAAATCAAAGAATCAGTTAAGGAAGACCTATGCTCTACTAATTAACCCTTATTTCATGATCTGAGGTATTAAACAGAATTCCATTTTCAGTACAGTTTATGAAACAAAGCCCAGTGTGATGTGGCATACTTGTGAAAATATCACTTAGGCCTAATTTTGCTGTTGTCTTTTTTTATTGCTTCATTTTAGAAGAATTTGAGAGATAGGTGTAAGGGAATCATGGGAGACTGGTGGCACTTTTCACATACTTCATACAACAGGTCTTTCTGTTTGTTGTGGTTGTTCTTCCTATATCCTCTGTGCATATAAAGCTGTGCAGATAATGGTGACTCTGAATGGACTAAGGATCCTCGGATGCCATTGTCTCAGGAGGTAATCTTTGCCAAAACAATTGGGCAACCATTTGAATTGCTTGGAAATTTTCTGATGAAATAGTCTTTTGCTGAAACTTATCAGTATGGTGAAATTGAAATGTTTAGCAGATATGGACCAACTTTTGCCCAAGTTCTGATGGAGCCAAAGCAGAGCTGTTGCTTGTGGGCAGGTTTTTGATTTGATTGCTTTTCTGGTAGCTCACCTATTTGGCAGGTTACTGTGATGTGAGGCTTCTAGGATGTATTGTTCATTCCGCTTTTCTGACAGCACCCCCAGGTAGCTTTCTTTCTAGGATAAGTTAGAGCAAGGGCTTCATTCTGTTGTGAAGAACTTAAAAATAACGATTTATTTTTTTATTATTATTCCTAATCAGAATGAAAAGATTAAAATCCTTATGCTAACAGCTTCTAGCCCCTTAGTCCCTGTGTGTCATACAAGTGGATCAGGCCAGGATCATTGCTCTTTCCTTGTGCAAAAGTTCATGGACTCTTGCTGAATTGCTGATACAGGCAGTGGTTTGCCAAGTGAAAACTGTAAGCAAATGTTATCTTTGCTTCTCCACTTTTTTTAGCATATGCTTTGTCATTGTTATGTTAATCTGTCATCTTCCTTATGTATCTGCTTGTTGCCGTGTGCATTCAAATTTTGATATATTAAAAATCGTTGTGTGAATTAATGTACAGGTGATAAAACAGGAAAATTCCTTGGGAGTCACTTAACTTTTTGCAGTTATTTCTTGTATGAGTAGTTGTTTTCTTGTGTGAGTGGCTTTACCTTGTGGCAGGGCAACTTTTAGATCCCCCAATAGGCAGAACATGTTAGAGAAAGACTGTGAAAATTAAAGACATACTTTTTCTCTACAAAAAATCTTTAAACATGTTTTAAGACAATATTTTATATTTTTGTGAAAGCTATTTTTAAAGTAAGAAGAAATATTAACTGGGAAAAGATGACGGAGTTTTCTTAATGCAGAGATGATGCATTTAAAGCACAGATTAACTGTGCGTGTAAACTTGGCGTTTGTTGCCTAAGCAATGGAAAAAGTTCTCAGATTTTCCAGATTGCTTAGTATTTTTAAAGGTATTGTCAAGTACTTTGATAAAGTTAGTCAGAAGAATGTGTTCTTTTGAATATGTGTTGGAAAGATGTAAATCTGTTGCAGTGAATTTTTTGTGAAATAGAAGCTGATGTAGTGTGTTCTGACTGAACAAAGACTTCAGAACCTCTTGTTGGTCCATTACGAAGCAGTGGCATTTCTGCACATGCTGTTGTTTTAAAAATACAGTACTTTATTGCCTGTCAAAGTAGTATGTGCATTTGGTTCCTTGAATTCAGTATACTTTTGTGTTTAAAAAAACCCACTAAAACCTGCACGCACAAAGCAAATCAGACCAGATACGCAAGGAATACAGCATGTTATATGCAGAATGTGAATCCTGTTATCTTTTTAAGATTAGAGCTGTCACAGCATTAACAGACCGTGCTGGGTGCATGTTATGGGAAAGTTTAGTTGTGCTCCATTTGTCTGTGAAGACACAACTTCACTGAACTGTGAAGACTATAATTAAATAGCAAGTATACATACTAAATGTAAACCAAACAAACTAACCAAAACAAGTCAGAAACTGACTGACTTTTCTTCTCAGTCTAATCTTAGCTTTAGAGGTAAAAATAAATAAATATTTTTGAGATCTTATAAAAAGATAATACAATACTTTTTAGAACTTCCTGATGTTCTCCCGTTACTGCTTACTAATGTAAGACCTGTTAGCACTTTTTGTGAGGCTTTTCTAGTCTCTTACCTACACTCTTAACCACCTACCTACCATGGCTTGGGAAGGCTTTCATGATTGATGTTTACAACGTTCATTCAGATTCCTTAAAAGAAGAATGTGTGTATAGCAGATGGAAAGTGTGCACATTTTTGTCAGTTTACGCAAGATGTCGTAGTCTACTGGCAATAAACATGTTGAGTTGTTGGGAGACAACCTATGTCTTCAAGGCCTTACTTGTCAATAGAAAATGCTATTTTGATCTTTCTCCTCTCTTGCTATGAAGTTCAATATTCAAGGTACTTGGTGACACAGGCACAATAAACGCTAACTGTTCAGAAATTCTGAAGACTTGCTTAGAAGTGACTGTTTCCGGTTGCAGAACCTCCTCTGCATAACAAATTCTGTATTGTGTTCTTTGCAGATTATGGCAATTTGGAGATGATGGACTAATTTACTTTGACTGAGTTTCTTTAGACTCTAAGTTTGTTTTGGAACTGGGCATTTAAATCCTTGCAGCTGCCAGAAATCTAAGCTGGTGTAGAGTCAAGCAAATTGGAGGAAAAGAGGAAATGAAGGAGCTAGGTTGCTGGCAAGATGGTGCACTGTTAGATTTCGTACAGCCAGGAATGTAGGTAGCATTCTTTGCACCTTTGCTGCTAAAAGAACAAGTTGTGTTAGATGAGTCTTACTTAGCCTGAAAGTATGTAAACTGAATAGTTTTATAAGGTCTTGATGCAGATCCTATAAATAGGTACGTCTGTAAATGTGTGCAGAAGAAAAAAAGTGGTTGACTCTCCAAAAAAAAAAAAAAAAAAAAAAATATGTTACTATAACCACCGTGAGCCTGTTCAGCTTGGCATTTTTCATCTTCAAATTTCCTTGCTTTTTATCCAGAGCTATGAGCTGCTGCTCTTTCATAAACGAGCAGTCATTTTTCTGTTTGTCATGTGAAGAAGGATAGACTTGATACTAGGCTGCTTTATCCAATTTTTCATTTGAAAAGCAAGCTGCAATGTCACTGAGCTTATTCAAAATGTTGCAACCCTTATTCCAGTGGGCTCTGCTAGGCAGCAAGTAGAAGTGGATTGAGTTCTTATCTTAACCTGGTTTGTCCCATCAATTCATCAGCAGCTGTCTCACATGGCTAGCGATGTTATGCAATTGATCTGGAGTTTATGGAAAAACGATATAATTAACTACAGTTAGGTAAATATTCATGCAGTTTTGCTCCAACTCAAGAGTCTGACTGGGAATGATGAATGCAAGGCTGTTCTGAGCATGGAACAGTACTTTTAACATAGAAAATAATTTAGAATAACCAGAAATGCCCCTCGATCTGAAACTTCCAGGAGCAGGTGGTAGTTCCGTGCTTTGTTTGAAGCTGGTCCTCTTAGATCATTGTGCACAGAATGTGTGCTCAGTAGGTCAGTGGTAGAGTGCTCTGCCCCAAACAACCCCCCTTCTCCCCCTCCGGCACTTTAATACAGGTCTGGAAAACTTGCATTGACTGTACTGGACTTTGGATCAGATCTTAATTGGCTGGCTAGACAGCATTTGAAGAAGAATCCCTGGAGGTGCATACAAAATACACAGCTGTCCAAACAAGGCGAAACTGCTTATCTCTAAAGCCAGTATTGCAAGGGGAGAAACGCTAATCATTCCCATAACAGTCTGACTTCTGTGGAGAGAGAGGCTGAATTTACTGCTCATTGAGATAGGTTCCTTTTTCTTGGGGTATTATGATATATTCGGTAGACACAGCACATGGTGCTGAGGAAATTGTGTTTATTTCCTTCTCTTCTCTCCTGTCCAGAGAGATTTCTGTCTGAAGAGTCACCAAATATAAAACTTGCAGAGTCCACCCGTTCCGAATTCTGTCCCCTTTGAACTTCCATTTTATTTTTTCCCGTGTTGAGTTTTAAAATTCATTTTTGCTTTTCTGTCACCCTTTCCTATGTTAGGAGGGTCACAACAGGGAATTTGTAATTTTTTCACTGGTACAGGAAGCTGCTGTTGTGCTTAAGTGCTTTCAAATGGTGTTTCTTGCAACCACAGAAGTGTTGTGTAAAGAGAGCAAGGGTGGGTGTGCCCTTGTCCTTCCTGCTACAAGGTATTTGGTGTTAACTTCCACATGAATAGAAATGAGTGTCTGTTTCAAATAGAATTAATTGTTCTGGCTAAAAGGAGTGTTACTACAGGAAGTGATCATACCATATCTCTTTTTGTAATTACTTTTCTGTTTTCATTTCTCCTTTCTTCCTGTAATGGCATCAACAGTTTTCTTAAACTGATGCTGTATTCACAGAAAAGAAAAACATGGTAAGTGCATAAAAAATATAATTGGTAATTATGTTTCAAGTCAGCTGTCTGTTTCATACACCAGTTTCTTGCTAGAACTAACGAGCAGTCTCAGTACCAAAAAGTGTTTTTAAAAATGTTTTTTTTAAAACTTTGTAACTAAAAAACCATAAATTTAAAAAGTTCTTGGCAAAGACGACAGGAATTTGGGTAAATGAGGTAGTAGTGGGTCACTCTCTGTACCTAAACACAGAATTGAATTCTTAAATAATGATGCATTATGTATTGTTCACAGCCATTAACTTGTATAATACTAAGTTTGTTTTTATTGCAGATACATTATGTTCCGCTACTGCTTGTGTGCCTGCTTTGTCTGACCTCCTGTGGATACCAGCAGCAAGTGGGTGACTTGCGACACGCTTATTTAAAGGGCTTCATCAATCTCATGTTTCATACAGAGATTTATCAAGTGATAAAAGGTAATTAACAGTTGGGGATTTATCTGTAGTGAGAGAATGCTCTGATTTTTGAACCTCAAAAGTTGTATGTTTGAAGTGGTATGGCTTAAGATCCTAGCCTTGGAAGTTGCCCTAGAAACCCACAAAGAAAAGAAAAAAAAAAGGGAAAAAAAATAGGGACAAACTGAAGGTGGGGAAGGATTATTTTCAAGAAGAGAGCTTAGATTTTGCCAAACTGATAGAGCCCATAGCTCAAATTCACCATAAGAAGAAAAAAATCTTGTTCTGAATGGGGTGGTGAATGCTGCATCTTATTAAATGATGAGGATTTTGTATGTCCTCCATATTTTAATTAAATTTCTTGCATAAGTGGTGGTTTTCAATCTCATTAATTAATTTCTTCCTGGTTGAGTTAAAAAGAACCATATGAGTTACGGCAGCCCACTGTGGCTGGTGAAATTAATCCTCAGTTAGGTGCATTGGAGGTACAGACAGCAACAGAGAATTGTATGTATACATTCTGCATGTAATAATGTAAACATGTTGCATTGTAGATGCTGGTGATTGGCATTAGAGCAATATGGGGAATGATTAATCTCACCCTTTAGAAGCTGTGATTTGAAATAATATCCAGATTAGGAACATTAAAATAATCGTATTGGATCAAATCCTCGGTTCATCAGTACCAGAATCAGATCTTTTATAGTTAGTAGCTTTGATCTCCAAGTCAAGATGCTTATATTCCATCCAGATTTTGTTACACATTCTTGTTACGTGGATAAATGGACAGGCCATTTTTCACTTTCACTGAGTCTTGATTGTGTCAGACATCCACTTTCAGATGTGTGTGGACCTGGTACGTAACTGCTTTTTGGCAAATACCTCTGTGATACTGTGAGTAACTTACCTACAGAAGTCTCATTCTTGGTATATTAAATCCTTTTATACAGCTGTGGGAATTGTTGGAATTCTTTACACAGACATTTAGATTCTTTACACTGACAGAAATTTTTTTGAAGTATGGTATGATAACAAATCTGTTCTGTGTATCCCAGAAAATGATACTCAAATATGTTCTATAAAAAGGTAGATTGAAGTCTCCGAGTATATTTAGTCTCAAATGATTCAACTTTTACGATGGTCAGAAAAATAGGTCATATCTTAAATGTCTTGGATGAACAGCAATGAAATTTTTTTTGCCATGTTTAATGTTTCTGTTGTGCTGATGCAACGGTCTCTGGATGGAGCAAAGATGGGAAAACCAAGTGTGTCCAATTGGAGATTTGTCTGGTAAGAAATATAGGTGAAAGCAGTTTTTTGTTAATGATGACCTCTTTTACACCACAGATGAGTGGTGACCAGTGTTTCACGAAGCTCTGTCCATAGAACTGGTTTACTTGGATGTATAGGAAAAAGGCCAAGAAAACATGTTTTCTATTTTTCAGTGAAGAAACTGATTTAGGGATATCTCTTGCTTTCAGCTGTCTGTTTGATCAGCGCTTTGACATAAAAGATGTATTTGAACCTTGAAAATTATTTAAATTTAAATCTCGGGAGATTTTTCACATTGTTGCATGGAACTTTTGAAATGAGTGCAACAAAAAAAGTGCAGTAGGGTATTTTGTTACAGTATTTACTTTGCATTTTTTACTGCACAGTGTTGTTATTTCACATGCTAAGGAATGAATAAGCAATGTTCCCTTCTTGGTTTATGGAGTTTTTAAATATAGAAACAAGGAGGGAACAATGAGGTTTTTTTGAAATGGCAAATGTGTTTGTAAATGCGCAAACTTTATGAAGAAGAGCTAGGCACAAGCATGTCTGTTTAGTTCACTTTTGAAATTGGCCAGGTTTTCAGTTAGATCTATAAAGAATATTTCCATTCAGTGTTGGATAGACATAATACCAAGTGACCAAAATTAAAGGATCTGTCAGTTCAGGTGAAGGTTTGTATTCAACAGAGGGTTAATATTAGAATATTTTGCAAAAATTACTGTGGTGATTAAAGAAGGCTTCCTCTGGAGATTAAAGCTGTGAAAGTTTTGTATAAGCAACTGGGTAGGGCACAAACATTACATCTTGCATATTGTTGACAGGGGTAGTGAGAAATCTTTTAAACTTTATGTTTCTAGTGATGTGGTGGTTATTTTCTTCTAGGAAACACTAATTCCTTGGTGGATTAAGAGAAATGCATTTTTTTCCTTAATTGAACACTTACTTGTTACGTTTGTGCTGCCTTTACAGCTGAAAGCACAAATGCTCTCATTTAGAAGTGGCTGGCTCTATGAATGAGGCACAGGGAATCTACTTGCTCCCCCTAGATCAGGGCCCCAAGAACCGTAGTGAGTGACACCTGCACCTAGAAGTTCAGATTTTTATGTCTGTGGTACAGTACACTGGCTCTTTGTGTTGCTTACTTTGGGAAATAAAATGACGCACTTTTCTCTTGTGGTGTCTTTTTTCTTTGCCCCAGAGTTAGTATCGTGGTAGCATAGTTTTATCCTCCAGTATGTGTAATTCAATATTTTTGTCTATCGCATAGCTCATGAAGTTAATGTTTTCCTCCTGTAAGGTGTTTAGCCTTTTTTTCTGCTGACTTAACTGTTATAATCTATTTCTGTAGCACAAGTTGTCTTTAGCCCATATAAATGTATAGTTGTATGCCCACCGTTTCCTCAGTAATTGTAGTTAGGAGCAGAAAATTTAAAAAAAAAATTATGTTCCAAACAGCTCTTGTGATAAATCAACATAGTTCAATATAAACAGAAGCTGTTGAAAATTGCAGTTTAAGAATGTAACACACATCTGCCTATGCAAAACAGTAAACATATTTTTAAGTTAAACAGTAACATTTTCATGTTCAATATCTTTGTTAACTGTTCAGTATCTTCATCAACAACATACAGTGGGATTGAGTGCAGCATCAGCGAGTTTGGGAATGACACCAAGCTGAGTAGTGCAGTTTAGATACTTGAGGGAAGGGATGCCATCCAGTGGGACCTTCACAGGCTTGAGAAGTGAGCCCATATGAACCTCATGAAGTTCAGCAAGGCCAAATGCAAGGTCCTGTACCTGGCTTGGAGCAATCCCCAGTGTTGCTACAGACTGGGAGATGAATGGTTTGAGAGCAGCCCCGCAGAGAAGGACTTGGGGATATTGGTGGTGAAAAATAAGACAGGAGCTGGCAATGTATTCTTGCAGCCCAGAAAGCCATTTGTATCGTATAAAAAGAAGTGTGGCCGGCAGGTCGGTTCTCCTCTGCTCTGCTCTTGTGAGACCCCACTCAGAGTTGTGCATCCAGCTCCGGGTCCCCAGCACAAGGAAGACATGGACCAGTTAGACTGAGTCCAGAGGAGGGCCACANGAGTTGTGCAGCCAGCTCCGGGTCCCCAGCACAAGGAAGACATGGACCAGTTAGACTGAGTCCAGAGGAGGGCCACAAAAATGATCAGAATTCCAAGTGGTAGTTACTTGTAATCAGTTTTAATAAAAGCAAGCCTTATAGACTGTGATCAAAGCTTTTATCATAAACATGAATTATACTGATTAAAATTATGAAGAAGTCACAGAAGAGCAAAGGCATTCTTTAACTGGCTTTTGGAATGTGCTGTTAATCTCTTTTTTTAAACTTTGGGGTTTCGTTTTCACTATCAAATATAACTGTGGTTGTATATTCAGTTATTAGTCTCTTCTTTTCTTTGATTACATTTATCAGAGAGGGTTTTTATCTGGAATTCCTTTTGAACAGACTTAAATGATGAGTCTTAAAGGAGGAGGTCTTGGAAGTCCTCCCATTAGAAAATACAACACACGTCTGCTTACTTAGAGTCTCACCTCAGTTATCACATTTTGTTTTAAGTGTCTGCTTAAGACTAAAACTTAGCTGAAAGGTGCTATTCCTGTCCTTCTGTTAATCAGTTCCAGTTTGTGACCTAGCTACCTGTTTTGTCTTGTAGTTCTCAGTGCAATCTTTGCATTTAAATTGGGAATATAATGAATTGCACGAATGTCATTAAAGGGGTTATTTTGGCTTTCAGATTTAACTAGCATGTTTCAATTGGAGAGGTGAGCAGACCCTGTCTAAAATCCAGTGAAAGGTGATAAATCCTCTCTTTGGACTCCCAATTAATATCTTTGTTTTTCCTCTCATAGTGTCTGTTATTTTTCAAACTAGGGCTATGTAGTAAATCAAGGAGAAATGCAACTTCTAGTAAACCTTCTAAGCCATTCTCTCGTCCTCAGCTGTTAATGTTTCTCCTGTGTCAGAACAGTACTATCATTAAATAGGAGTATTACAAACAAAATCAAATACAATTTAGTCAAGAAGTACTCCTTACATTTCTTTTAGGGAAATGCTCTGAACAGAACCCAAACAAACAATGGCCTGTCTTACAATGACAAATATGGAAGGTACAGCAACTTCTACTGTCCACCAAAATGGTGACATCCATGGGAATACCAGTGCACCCAAGCAGACAGAACCATTGCTTCAAGTGTACCTTTATCATTCTCCTGGGAAGACAGGTGGAGATTACCTTCAATTTCCAGCCGGAGAGTATATTGCAGAAGAAATTTGTGCTGTTGCCTGTAAAGCCTGTGGTAAGTATATACGTAATGGTTTTCCTAATGAAGCAGCAAAATTCAACTTAATGCAAGAAAGTTTTTAATAATCCAGAGATCATCAAAACGGTGGCATTTTATCTGAAGTGCTAATCTCTCTGGTCTTTCAGAAGTAATCGGTATCAGAAATAATTAGCACCAGGCTGCAGAACTGTTCCTGTTGGAGTGGTAGTGAAAGTGACATTATAATCGGGTGACTGCCACCTTTTTTTTTTTTAAGGGTATACTATGCATTACCTGGAAGTCTTTCATTGAGCTAAGATAGATTTTTGATAATTAAATCACAGCAGGAGCTGGAGATAGCTTGAACTACTTTCTGATGCAACCCTGCAAAACAGATTGGTCCTGGAAGTTATGCGTATATTGTGTATTATACATCCTTGATCAGTTTGCAGATGGAACCTGTTCTGTGAGATATAACATGGCTGCGTGTGTGTGTATGGTTAATATTTTTCATAATAGTTTAAGGAATAAATTGAGTTAATGACAGGGAGTATATTTGAAATAAATAAACAAATGAAACACGTTTATATCTAAGAATGCCGTTGAATTGTTACATTTACCTAGAGTTTAACATGAATAGGTGTTGCGACCCACAGTAAAATAATTCAAGCATGCATTTTCGGCATGCATCTTTCTTTCATTGCAAAAGTACATTGAATTTGTGAGTAAAAAAAATTAATTCCAATAAACTTTGTGTATTAAAGTTACTGTCTTTTTGTTCCTCATGTACATATGCACACACACACGGAGTCTCTCCCTATCTTCTTTTGGGCAGTCAAGGCTGAATTTGTGTTTTAGCTTTTCAAGTGCCGCATTTCAGGTGCAAATGAATTTAAAAGAAGGGCTCATAATTCCAAATCTTTATTTTCCAGTGTATCACTGATATGAAGCTGCTGACTCTGACTGTACATTTTATTATCTCCAAACATCTTTTACTTTTGTGATTTTGTCTTTTGATTGCTATACTGTTCTTAAATATGGTTTTAATGAATTTACTTTTGGGAGGGATCTGTCAGCATTTTCTGTGCTGTTGAATGTCTTGTACCAACTCAGTTGCATGCTGTGAGTTGGTAATTTGCTTGTATATGGTAGTTTCACAAAGCTCATATAATTAGTTCAGCAGAAGCACTACCTGGGATTCATTCTGGGAGACTATGAGGAAGTAGTATGGTATTCAGAGTTTGCAAAGTTTTAGCTGTGTGAGATTCTGCTGCTCTAATGACCTTGTAGGTCTGAGTTTGATAGGTGGACCTGGGAGTGTTTTCAAATCAAGTTATCTTTTTGATGGTGACTCAAATCAGGAGCTTCCAGCTATCTTCCACTATGTCCCAAAGGTTCTGTAGTCTCTTTCCTCCAGCTGAAGAAGACAAAAAAAAAAGGTATTGTCTCCCTGCTTTAGAAAATATGCCCGTACTTATTTCTGTAATAAGGCTAGATTCCTTAGCCCATGTTTTTTCAGCTTCAGTTTTGCCTCTGTTAGGTTTGTCAGTTTAGTTCAGACCCTCAGGTACAACATCTAAAGGTGTATAAAGCTAGTGGGGGGAGTGAGGGGCTCTTCACTTTCTGAGTGTTAAAGTGATACTGAATTTTTACATTAGGCACTAGTTAACTTTTTTTAATGGAAATAAATACTGCTGTAGTCACTGAGAGTATTGCTGAGGGAGTGAAATAGCGAACAATTTTACTAGATAGTGGTGGAAAAAGTGCTTCTTTGTTTAACATAGACATTCTTGTACCAGCTTGCCAGAATATTAAACTGATAAGGGCTCGTATCCATGAAATTCTGTATGTTCAAAATAAAATGGTCTTTGAAAGAATATACTGTATCATCAACCATGACATCAGGTACCTTGCTTCCTTTGCTTCCTATCTGACTAGACATTTTTTTCTTCTTATTCCGGGTCTGTCCACATTTTTCTTCCATTTTCTTTGGTTTGAGTTTTCCCTGCTTCAGTTTTCAGATGTTTGTTCAAATTATATTTTTCTGCTTTCCCCATCACCAACCCTAGGGAGATATTTATTTGCCATAAACAAGTTATCTTCAGGTCTTCTTTTTGATAAAACTTAAGTTGATATTGTTTAGCTTGAAAGTCGTAACTGTTTTAATTTTTTGGCTGTCTTCTGCACTATCTCCAGTTTCCCAGGAAAATGTGCAGCCCAGGCCATGTATGATATTCTTCTCACCCACATCACAAACATACAAAACCCAATTCTTGCAAATCCACAAATCGAATTAGTCTTGTTTCCCTTGACATCAACTGAGGACTTCATACTCTATTGCCTTTTTTGTCAGACCTCACCAATCCTTATCAAGACTTCTAGCTCTTTGGGGTACCAATTTCTGGTTTGCTAGTATGGGTAGTACCTAGTTCCTGGATGTATCCTTTTATACTTGACTGTTTTAAAAATAATTTTGTACGAATAGTACTCCTTATCAAGTTCTTTTTATATTTTTCTATTGTTTCAGCATTCTTCCTCAAGAGTTTTTAAAGTATATCTGTAATGATTTCTACTTGTATAAATAAAATGTTTTATCATGTTGAGCCTTTATCCTTGTAGAGCTGAGGTAGACAAAGTCCACTGAAAAGTGGTGTCTGGCAGCTACCATGGCAGTATTATACAACCATTTTCACAAAGGAATTTATAGCTTAATTTCTTTCTAAATTGGTGGAAAAGGCTGAAATGACTGCAGGGGTTTTTTTTTCCTCTTTCATAACAGTTATTAGTGCTTAAATCATGAGGTACCACTTCTTATTTTCTTTTTTTTTCTAGGAGGTTTTGTGGTTTTACAGCAGGACACGTAGGTCTGCAAAACCTATACAGTTAAATAATGTTTATGTTGGCAAGACTCATCTTTTGGGAGTTAGCTGTGAATCAGAATCCTTCATAAAGAAGAGAGTGGTTCAGGTAGTAGGCATGTCTGAAATGTAACAAACGTGGTAATTGTTAATGAACATTCTCTGTGATGCGAGCAATTGTTAGATCTCTTGATAGCAGAGCTGGTTACATCAAAGTATGCCTGTTATTGGTGGCAAGCAGGACTGGATGTAGGCAAACATCAGCAGTCACAGAGACAGCTTTATTATGTACCTTTTACACAGTTCAAACAATTGAAGGTTTTCCAGTCTGTGCTGACTTGATTTTAGATCTGTTGCATATGGCATGTATTGGCTATATAAATATTATTCTGTAGTTGCATGCCGGTTTGAGGCATGCATGCAGAAGCTAAGCCTTTCGTTATTTTTTTTAAAAACAACTTTCCATTTTTTGAAAAATATAATAAATATGAAACTTTTTGTAGGTTCATATTTTCATGTGGAAAATGATCTGAACGTGAAACTGAGTATCCAATTTTCTAGACAGAAATGCAGGAATAAATGAAACGTCTTGAAATAAGGTTTAAATTGACTAGTCAGTATTGTGGTTCAGCTCTTGTGTGTTAACTACTGTGTTAATTGCCGTGAAAAACATTATAAAAAAAAGGAATTCTTTGCTCTCAGCCTAAGAGTGAAAGTGGTATTAGAGGACCTAACTGATGGTAGAAATTAAATATGATGGAGAAATTGTTCTAGAGGTTACAGAATCATTGTGTTAGATGTATCTTCTAAATTCAGTATCAGTCGCTTGTTTTCCAAAATCATGACCTCCACTTAATTTTCTCCAGTCCCTCAAATCTTAAATGAAATCTCTCTCTTAAGCTGTTTTCAATGTGTTTACAATCAGTTTATGAAACTGTCAAGCAGTCAAGGCCATTGGAACACTAGTAGTAGTAATGCTTCAGGAAAGCCACCAGAGTTGATGCAAGAGAGTGATAACACAAGCTTGATGTGATATTTTACAGAACAAATAAATGTGATTCTTTACACAATAGCTGTAAACTTTGTTTGTAATTTTTGTTTTACTCAAAGTGTAAATTATGAAAAAATGTAGAAATCTGTGTTTAAAAATGACGAGGTGCATTGAAAATAACATGAACTCAATTTTGTTGTGGTGTGGGCCAATCAGATACAGACTTCTGGGAACATCTGAAGTCTTTGAATTTGAATCTTGGATGTATTTGTATACAGAAAGAAGGATGTTTTGTATACTGTATTATTGTAAATATGCTATACCAATAATTTTGCAATAAGATACTGCCCAGTCTCTTGTAAGTGAATTTAAGAGTTCTTGTAATGAGATAAAGTAATTAAAAAAACCAACCAAACAAACAACAAATAAAACCCCAAAAAGCTGTGGACTGTGCACTGTAACTTACCAGAATAATACATTATACACAAGACCAGTATTAAATGGAAAAATAGTTTTCTTTTAATTTTTAAACTATCAATTTGTTGATTTATTCCATTGGCTGAATAATATGAGTAAAAAATGTATGCATTGCTTGTATGTTAATCCAAATTGTTACTGAATTGAAGTTAATGAAGATATTTTTGTATTACACTAGATAAGTGATATTGTAAATCACAGTTAAAACAGTTACAATTATAAGCAAAGCATTGCTTTGATGATAGCCAAGTAAATTTGTGCCATGTTCTTCAGATTCTTAATTAAATAGCACAGTATGCAGAGCTAGTGATTTTAAATGTAACTAAAACATTTAAATAGCACACTGAAAAGTGTTTTGGCAAAGTCAACCAAGGAGCATAGTTTTGTTTAGCATCTTGCTTTTCTGCCGTGGCTTGTCCCCCTGGTGTATACGAACTCTAAATTTCTGTAGGATGTATCTGACACTACTTACCTACTTTCTGACGGGCTGTCATTCTAGTTTTCCCCCTCCCCTTGTGTTAGGATTGTTAAACCCTAAAATCTTAACCTTTTAATGGAACTAGAATCCCAAGAAGGATTTATTTTGATAATCTTGACGGGGTTGCTGAGTTACAGGCAGCTAGCAGTTAACAAAAGACCTTGAATTTGTTGGCTTCTGTGTTTGGAGTTTTGCATGTGTGTTTTTAATGTTGAATCTCCACCTAGGAACCTTTTAATTTTCACCCATCTGATTTGTAAATAGTTTGGAAGTTCATGGTACTTTACTTGAAAACTACTGGTGCCTCCCAGAAAGCCCTAAGATAGCAGTGTAAAAATTAAATATTTTCAAGGGAGCAACTGTGTTGCTTGTGGTGATCTGTAGTACATCTTTCCTTGTATAGTTCAGAGGAGATTCCGTGTTAGTAGCTAGAGAATTATAAGCAGGTCTATCCTTAACATGCTGAATTTCCATAATTCACATGGCTCAGAGTTACTGATTATAACTGCCCGTTTTTTTTTGTTGGTTTTTT
>VYZM01023494.1:16007-37084 GCA_013398915.1 Dromas ardeola
GGTTGGGTTGGGTAGTGTTTTGGTTTTTTTCGAAAGTGATAGCCTTTCCTGAAAATCCACACACAACACACTGTCCCTCCCCCTCTTCCTCCCCATGGGGAGGAATGAATTAGTCAGAACTCTGGGTAATTCTGTTTTGCCACGAAAGGAAACATGTGCTTTGATTAACTATGCAGAAAACATTTTGTTGACAGGATAGCAACACTGAATGTGGTGTCAGAGTTCGGAAAGCCTCAGTTTATATGAAAGATGAGGGTAAGATATTATTTTTACTTAAGAAAAGCCAAGCAATTTTCCATCTGGTACGTGCAAGACTTTGTAAGTTTTAGATAGTTTACTTGACAGTTGTTTGTGAGAACTGACTAATGTTTGTATTGTACTTGGAAAATTAGATTTTTTTACATTGTTTTTAATCATTAATTCCATGCAACTAGTTGCTTTCATCTGTATATGTCTAGTGACTTGAACTGACAGTTTCATAAGACACTATTTCTATTGTAGACTCCACGTGGCTTCCATGTTTCATAGTGGTGTCATGGCTTTTTGTGGTACAGTTCCATTTTTTTATTGTTTTGTTACAGAGGGACATTACTTAATGAAAATATACTGTATGGGTGAAAGGGTACCTAATGTCAACAAAGGAGGAAATATATAAAAGCTGTATTTCCTTAGCTCCTTCAGGGTATATTAAGTAGTGTGACTTGTCTGGATGTGGAGGTTTAAAATCATAATGAGGACAGGAAGAAACTATTATGCAAATCATTCTTTTTTTTAGGCTTGAGGTAGCCATTTGAGGAATAAACTTACGCTGTGTTACAGCTTTTTCTGATGTTACTTGACAGTCTATATAGCATGATGAGACTCCTTTATTTGGCCTTACATATTAAATAAATACTTGCCAAGAGATAGTCATGTTTTTGACTTTGCAATGGTCGGGACAATTTATTTAATAGCTCATGCTGGAGAGGCAAAGTGGAGAACGGTTCTGTATTATTTTGTCTGAGTCACTGTCTCCTCTCCTAATTAATCATTGATTGATATGGTGGCATGGTTAGTGAGTGCAGAAATCCAGGGGAGGGTTTTCACTACCTGTTGTGAACAGCTTTTCTGATTTTACTTGTGTTGAAAATAAATTTCTCAGAAGTTTTCACTAATGTTGACATATCTAGCCTTCATCAGAAGACTTTGATTCCACCCATCCCACCCCCCCACCTCCACCTCCAGTCCCAGTCTTTTGATTTTCATTGTTTCTGGAAAAAACACTTAAATATTGCAGTTATCGTTCCCTTGAAAAGTCCCTGCAATTAATAGTGCTGATAAGAATTACATGAAAAGAGATGTTTCTGGCTTCTCTGCTTTCATCAGACTTTTGTGGGCAATTTTCAAGACTGTATAAGGGGATTTGCTCTATTTGTGTAATCATTGAACTTTTTCAAATGTAGCAATATTCTGGCACAAGTGCATAATTCTTCAGGGAGAGAAAAAAGAAAAAAAAAAAGTGTAACTCCTTTTCTTGAAAAACAGATATGATCTATATAAGGTGCAAGGTCCTGCACCTTGGTCAGGGCAATCCCAAGCACAAATACAGGCTGGATGGAGAATGGATTGAGAGCCGCCCTGAGGAGAGGGACATGGGGATGTTGTTTAATGAGGAGCTTGACATGAGCCGGCAATGCGTGCTTGCAGCCCAGAAAGCCAGCTGCACCCTGGGCTGCATCAAAAGAAGCGTGGCCAGCAGGTCGAGGGAGGTGATTCGGCCCCTCTACTCTGCTCTCCTGAGACCACACCTGGAGTACTGCGTCCAGTTCTGGGGCCCCCAACATAAGAATAACATGGACATGTTGGAGCGGGTTCAGAGGAGGGCGATGAAGATGATCAGAGGATTGGATCACCTCTCCTATGAGGACAGGCTGAGACAGTTGGGGTTGTTCGGCTTGGAGAAGAGAAGGCTCCGGCGAGAACTTATGGTGGTATTCCAATATCTGAAGGGGCCCTGCAAGAAAGCTGGAGAGGGACTTTTTACAAGGACATGTAGTGATAGGATGAGCGGTAATGGCTTCAAACTGGAACAGGGTAGATTTAGATTAGATATCAGGAAGAAGTTTTTCACCATGAGGGTGGTGAGACACGGGAAGAGGTTGCCCAGAGAAGCTGTGGAGTCTCCATCCCTGGAAGTGTTTAAGACCAGGCCGGATGGGGCTTTGAATTACCTGGACTAGTAGGAGGTGTCCCTGCCCATGGCGGGGGGGTTGGAACTAGATGCTGTTTAAGGTCCCTTCCAATCTAAACCATTCCATGATTCGGTGGTTCTATGATGTCGTTGAGTACTGGCAGTGAAAGGTACAAGTTAGCATTTGGAATTATAAATGCTGAAGTATGAAGGATGGATGAGTGCACAGTTTATTTTTCATACATAGGAAGATAGCAAAGAGGATTTTTTTGATTTTTTTTTGTTTTTGTTTTTTTTTTTGTTAATGCCAACACTTCTGATTTGCAGGAGGAATTCCAAAGTCATGTTTCTTGCTTAATTAAAGTTTCAGAATGGCAATGTTATGATCTTTATTTAAATATCTGTGGGTGTTTTTTATTTTGTTTGAGAGACGGGGTGGTGGTGGTGATGTCTGTAATGTATTTGGTGAAATACAGCAACTTAACATTTAAGAATATTACTTATTACTTGGAAATTTTTTCTTGTTCAGTGTGCTGCTTGAGTGGGATTGTTAATAGTTAGGGGAAATGTATTAGTGAGACTAGGAAAATATTCTGCATTGCCTTGAATGGTGAATTTAGCTTCCTGAAATCGGCCTGTGTTTCACATGCATTACACTATAATTGATCTGAAATTATTTGGGACGGAGACACCACACAGCCTTAAAACTGTAAGTCTGTTGTTACCAATTTATAGACAAGTGAGCTGTAATCCCACTTCACACGTCAAATGAGAGCCATGTTTGATTGCATAGGATAGATTTCTTTTTAACTCCATAAAATGGAGTTAATTTGATATTTGTCAAAACTCTGAAGGACCAAATATGTCTTATTGCACCATAAATTTGCAATGTCTAGATTTACAGCCAGTCCTTCAGTGACTAATCCCTTCAGGGTTATTCTTTTGGGGTTTTTGTTTAGTTTTGGTTTCTCTCTGGTTACTTTACATAATGTTTTCCGTTCCTGTAGTTTCCTGTAAGTCTATGACTCCTTTTCATAGAAAACCATGTGTTACGACCTGTAGTTCTGGTATATTTTGGCGAGCTTTAGTTTAAACAAGTGTCAGATTAGCCTGTAAATTTCAGCAGTTTCATGTGACATCTGCACAATAGACCTCTTGTTCTTTGCCCTTGTACTGGCTCCCTACAGAGACAAACCCCATTTTGTAACGAATTTAAGCTACTTGTTATTTAAGACTGAATTACATTTTATTCCACAAGTTTATGCAGTTTTATATGTGGAGTTGATTAGTTGTTTCTAACTGATTGTCTTACATGCACTTTAGATGTGATTAAATAAATTCGGGTCTGTCCCCTTCAGTAGTTACCTAGATGTTGTTCTGAACAGAAAGAAATAAGGGATTATTTTTTTTTTCCCCTCCTGGTTTCTTGTGTGAATTTCAATGATTTCATTCTAAGTCTTTGGGCAGGGTGGTGGGCACTTTGCCTTTTCCCAGAATTCTTTTGTCTCTTAACGTCATTTTAAGTTACTTTTGTTGTCTTTAACTGTTATTTTTACAGTATTTTTTGCCTTCTTCCCCCAAAGCGTCTTGCTTTTATGTAAACATAGTTTTCTTTCGTTATGACCTACTGTGACTTTCACACTGTAATTTTCATCCTAGTCGCTGACCTCTAGACCTGTATCCCTTCCTGTCTTCAAAATATGTTTGTCAGTATGTGCTGTCAATTCTCAGACATTTAACGTGTTTTCCAAATTGTAGCACTGGCATCGCGTGCATGCATTACACTGCAGTATAGTACAATGCTGTGGCATCTGTCTTATGTTAGGCTGTACTTTAACTTAAAATTCTGGTGCTGTTGAAGAGTCGATGCTCAAATGATTTCCATTGTTTCTGATTAAGTAGGATTGCTTGTCAATTCTCATTAAAACAATCCTGAATTGCTAAGGGGAAAAAATATTTTTCAGTATTGTTTAATAAACAACAAATGTTTGGTTTTGTTCTCAACTGAGCTTCTAAAATATAAATGTCAGGTGGTTGTCCTAGTCATGATGACTTTCTTAGTATTGCTTTACTTCTGATTTTTCACTGGTCTAAGATCTTAAAATCAATGCTTAAATCTGTTTTTGGAAAAGGTAAAGAAACAAGTAATGTACTGTTGTTAGCTGTTACTAAACTGAGAGGCTAAGAAGCCATTGTATTAATTGCCATATGGGGAAAATCTTGTAATCTAGCAGTGAAGTACAGGATAACAGGTGAACACGTTCTGCAGTCAGAGAACATAAAGGAAGAATAAGAAGATAAACCAGCAAAACCAGTCTGCACGTTATGATTGCAATGCTGTAGACAGTGATAGAGCAGTGCAGTGAATAGCTGGAGAACATGTGCCAATCTGCTACTTCTAACCCACAATACTTTTTTTAAATAAGATTGATTCTTTTTGAAAACAATTCCCTATACATGTTTGCTTCTCTGTTCTTTGTTTAGGTATCATGCCAGTGTATCATAATATGTTTGCACTCATGAGTGAAGCAGAGAGAATGTGGTATCCCCCAAATCACATCTTCCATGTAGATGAAGCAACCAGACTCATCCTAATTTACCGAATAAGGTAATCTAAATCAAATGTTATGCACTTTCCATGGTAAAACAAAACTATGTGAGAAAACCTCTAAGATATTTAGTTGATCCGTAGTTTCTCTAAGAAGTAATGGACGGATTGTTGATGATACCTGGATAAGAGATAGATAAAAGAATCAAAATTATTCGAGTAGGTTTGAGTAACATAATTTATCAGTTGTTTTTACACTATGTGTTTGCCATACCAGATTCAAGAAACAAACAATAAAAAAATATAACAGAATTAAATATTTTTCTTAATAATGATACATCTCATCTGCTTTATGCTTCCCTGTTTGAAATCATTGACAGTTCTGAAATGTAGAGTAATTATCCTGTGCAGTGACACAGATGTCTGCAATAGAACCATTTTTCTGATGGAACCTGATTTTTGAATGTAGACGTCTAAAGCTACAGTCACAGCTTTTCTTGTGTAAAAGATTTTGTTTATTTACATTGCATAATGTGGCCTGAGTGTTTTTTTAGGAACTGTCTCAAAGGAAACTGGAAGACAATAACACAAAATTCGCTATATTCTGATTAGTGAGGGTAACTTTGCAGAGCTCCTCATTCATAACAGTACATCTTATCACCCTGCTTAGATGTTGTAGTACTTTAAGACACCAAGAACTGAATGCAAAGCCTTCCATTGACTAACAGGACTTCATATTGGTCCTCGAAACCAACCAGCACTAGTTACATGCCTATGAAAGTGATAATGTCTGGCATTGGTAAGCGAAAGTATCTGTTTATTGATGTTTGCTTAAATATTTCCTAACAGGTTTTATTTTCCTCACTGGTATTGCAATGGCACCAGCAGAGCGTATCGGTATGGCATTATTCGAGGTGCGGAAAGCCCTGTTCTTGATGATGTTGTCATGTCTTACCTATTTGCACAGGTATGCTTTGCTTGATTATTTTTTCAATACATATTGGTAAAGGTTGTTAGTATTTATTCCCTTTCACATCTTTTAATGGTAACTGTGTAGGCTCTTTTGATAGCTTGAAGCCCACTCAAGATGAAAATTAAATTCCATGTCATGTTGTGTATTTGGAGAGGTGAAGCTCAAATGGCAGTTGTGGGGAGAGCAGGGAGAGTGTGTAGCTCCTTTCTTGTGCCACTGCCATGTGGAAGTATTCCAGTGTGACTTTCGTTTTGGACTGACGCAATGTAGAGCAACATCCTCCCCATATGGACCTTTTCGAGATTTGAAATGAAAATATTTTGAAAACGGTGTTTCTAAACATGATGGTAACTCGTATCCACTGTGAACGTGTGCAGCTTTTTGCACATGAAGGGGTTTAATTCAGAAGAATGCAGACTTTAAAAAACCCAAACAACAACATCCCAAAAAACCTTTATTAATGAGCAGCAGTGCTACAGTTTTTATTTGCTTTCTTGCATTCTTCTTTCTCAGTGGCGAGATGATTTTTTGGATGGATGGATACAGATGCCTGTTACTCATGAAACACAAGAAGAATGCCTTGGAATGGCTGTTTTGGATATGATGAGAGTGGCCAAAGAAAAGGACCAAACCCCACTGGCTATTTACAATTCAGTCAGGTGACTTCATATTTACCATAACTGTCACACCTATCTGATAACTAAAAATAGGTTTTTTGCACATCAGCATCTGGTAGGAGATGTTCGGCTGTTGGCCATTGATTTATTCTAGCATAGTGATTCCATAAACTTACCTATAGTGTAAACTAGAAATTAATAGAAAGCTTGCGTCATGATGGCCATTCGTGTTTTTGGGTACATGAATTTGGTTCTCTTCATGAGAGTTAAGGCAGCAGCTACTCATGTGGGAAAGGATGTAAGCAATAATTTGAGTTGGGAGAAATCTCTGGAAGTCATCAGACCCTCGAACTGTTCAGATCAGGGCCAACTTCAAAGTTAGATGATGTTACTCAGGGCCTCGTCCATTCAAGTTCTGAAAATGCCCAGGGATGGAGATTCCACCATATCTCTGGCAGCTTTGTCCTGTGTATCATCACCCTCACTGAGAAAGATTTTCTCTGTATCTAATCAGTCTCCTCTGTGATACTGGTTATCCTCTGTTTCCTCTTGTCCTTTCATTGTGCATGTCTGAGAAGAGTCTAATTCAGTCTTCCCCATAATCATCTGTTAGCTGAAGACAGTTAGTAGAACACCCTACCTGAGCCGCCTTTTCTCCAGGCTGAACAAATCAAGCTCCCTTACGCCTCTTCTGTCATGTCATGTGCTCCAGGCTCTTTACCATCTTGGGCAGATCTCTGCTACAGTTGCTTGAGTTTATCAATTCACTTTGGTTTATCAACCTAATCGGTTTCCACTCCAGCTGAGCTAAATCTGTCCCTGCTTTGTACTTAATGCTTGATGTTTGTCTTTTAATGAAACCTGGCAGGAGGAATAAAAAACAGAATGAGACAACAAATTGTCCAGCTCATTGCAGGTGACAAACTACTCTTTTGCCCCTTGATATAGAATATGGACTGTGATATAGGGACTTCAGTGAGAACCAACCACAGTATTTATTCTACCACCTATATTTTTTTAGCCTGGAAGTCCGTCCTCTATTCATGTAGCTGCCTCTGTGCAGTATCCTCTTTCCAACTTCTACATCAAACAAAGCAACTGTGTAACTTCTGTGGCCTTACCTCAAAACTTCAGTAATGACTAGAACAGACATGTCTGGATTTATGGAAAATGCATTATGTAATGTATGTTGAAACAGAGTGAGGGGAAAAAATGGAAGAAGGGACAGGGCTGTATTTGAAAGAATATACTACAGATTGAAGAGAAGATCCTTGTTATCCTACAGTTTAAAGAAAAAGGTTACATTTAGAGGAGAAGATATTTTCATGTTGACTTGTTTAGCACATAACTAATTATCTTTGCGGGATTTAATGGATAAAATTAGTAGGTTTTTTTTGCTGGTTATGTATTCACAGCTACAAAATGTTTTTGCCTAAATGTGTGCGAGCAAAAATCCAAGACTACCACATTTTGACGCGAAAAAGAATAAGGTACAGGTTCCGCAAATTTATACAACAGTTTGGCCAATGCAAAGCTACTGCCAGAAACTTGAAACTTAAGTATCTTATAAATCTGGAAACCCTTCAGTCTGCCTTCTATTCAGAGGTTTTTGAAGTAAAAGAACCTGGTGGAGATCCTTCTGGAGAGGAAAGTTTTGCAACTATTGTAATAACTGGAAATGGTGGAATTCAGTGCTCAAGAGGAAAACTTAAGGACTGTGAGACGCTGGCAGAGCAGGTAATTTCTTTTATTATTGTAATAATTGTGCAGTTTTTCATGTAACAGAGTGATTATCTTTTGTTAGAAGTTCTGATTTATCCCAGGTAAATTTGGGAAGTAAATTTTACTTCACAGTGATGATACAACTTCTGTATGGCTGAGGCTTACAGAAATGTATTGACTTAAACACTGCATGATTTTCAAAATAGTTTTTTTGAAGTATTAGAAGAAAGTCAATATTGAACATGTAATACTTCTGTGCTTGACAAATGAAAAATTCAGTGTCAGACTTTGATTACTATAAAAAAAATCAATGTGGAAAAGTAATGACCCTGGCCTCAGGTATAGGTAAAATGCACAAATTTCTCAAATTCTCTTTGAAAGCAGGGTTTTAAGGACTCAAAAAAAAAAAAAATGGGAAACAGGAATTCACCTATTCCTATTTCCTGCTGCAGTTAGACTCCTACCAGTGCATAAGCTAGCAAATTTAAAGTGTCATTTCTGTGACTGCAGAGTCCATGTACTCTTTGTTAAGGAATGAGATGCTGAATGGTTACAATAAGAGCTAGTAAAAGAGCTATTAATCATGTGCTATTGCATTTTTATTTATCAGTATTATATCTTTTTTGTGTGACTTCCCAGCATGACTATTGATTTTGTCAAATTTGTCAGAATCTGTTACAAGTTCATAGCAGTATACATTGAGAGTGTGGGAATTTTCTCAAGGTAAAATTAAAGGCAAAGTGCAGCACATACTGTTTTCCAACATAATTCCATCCATTAGTTTAGTAGTTTTGATGCATAATACATAGCAGTCAAGACCAAACTACATAAGCTTGTATTTTTACAGTGTGCTATAATAATTTGTAAAAGTGCTATTTTACTTGGTAATACTTAACTTAATTGTGCTTTTCTTAGAATATTTGTAAGTTGGCATTACGTTGGGTTACCTTATTCATAGTTGTTATGTCTCAGCCATCTGCCTTTCCCAAGTTGCCTGTAAGTCCAGTTGCTATGGCAGGAGCTAACATAAATGTCATAAATGCACAAAATTTATGCATACTATGCTGTTTGGGGCTGGCAATCAAGCCTTTAGTAAGAGCAGTGTTCTGATCTTATTTCCGGATCATATTTCCTATAGAGATTGCCAAATTATTTTTTCATACTTATTAATATTATCCAACTTAATGACAAACGGTGTAGGCTGAATATATTTTCACTAGTACAGAAACTGTTTGTAAAATTGGTGCTGAAAACTTAGTAAAGGAGTAAGGCGGCTTGTAAATGTGATCATAATTCTTGTTTCAGCGAACTATACTCATGAATCTTTATTGAGATACTGAATTGAAACAAAGTTTTTATTTTTTTGAAGGCAGGAATAACATACGTGGAATAGATTGTGAAGAAATTTGTTTTGCCCATTAACATTTCCAGCAACCAGATGAGCTGCTGAACTGAGGTCACAGAGCTTCAGGGATTTCGTTGCATTTGAGATGATTTTTTCTAGCTGATAGCCACTGAGTCTTACAGCCTTGATTTATACCTGTTTATGTATTTGGGATATGCTTGCAGCCATATAAGTGGGGTATTCTGACTTGAATAAAATCAATTTGCTGTGGAAGAGTAATTTTTGATAGATAAATCTACCTTTATTTAAGGATGTTACTTAGCATCTGAAGTTCAACTGAAAACAAAACAAAGTATGATTTGTATGACATCGTAATTTGACTTGTGAAAGACTGAAGGAAGTGGTACAGAATATCATAGTATCAGAAACTGCCTGAACTTGCTATCAAAGGAAAATGTGTCTTGGATTTCCCATGTAATTAGGATCGGTGCTTTAATTTACGTAGTCTTTGAATGACCATGGCTGAGGGGGGAACCTTCTCTTAGACCCTTTCTTCATTCATACTACCTCCATCTCGTTTGTAGCAAATTTTGCAGCTTGTATCACTCTGAATGAAGCCATGACATTTTGGATTAACAGGCCTTCTAAACCTCTTTAATCAGGATGCTAATAATAAGTTCTCAAAAAAGAACACCAAACCCAACCAAAAAAAAAAACACAAAACACTAAACCCCAAAAGATTCATCAAAATTTTCATTGTTAATCTTCATAACATACTATAGAGCAAAGAAATATCTACAGTAAAAAAAAAAACCAACCCGTACATGGATATTTCTGTTCATGGTTCGTGGCTCTTCATGCATTTTTTAGTTAATGTTCCTAGTGATGGTCCCATAAGCAAAATTCCTTTCTTTATTTGTAATGGCATATTTAAGGTTTTATGATACTCTTTGTTGCTAGCTTACAAGTCCAGAGTTGTAGGAATTCTAATGCTGCAAGTGGGGTTTTTTGTTGCTATTTGTGTTATTATATAACCAATATTTATTGCAGGATTTACAAACATACTGTGATTTTCCTGATATCATTGATGTCAGCATTAAACAAGCAAGCCAAGAAGGCTCCAGTGAGAGAAGAATTGTCACCATTCACAAACAAGACAGCAAGAATCTGGTCTGTTTACTTTGCTTGCTGTTTTTTCAAATAGATGTTGCTTTGAGCAGACTGTGTGATTGCTGTGGTATTTATAGTATTGTATAACCAATTACCATGTTAATTAAGCATGAGGTAAAACTAAATGCATTTCAGCAGCATAAGCGGTGTATCCAAAGGTCTTTTGCATTCAAAGGTCTGTGCACGGACTGAAATAGAAATAGGCGTTTTAGCTGAGGATAATTTCTGATAAGTAGATTGATTCTTTTTTTATTGGAGTCTTAAACTAGAGTCTGTGGTTTCAGCTATTGAGCATACTGTTTCTGTGCTGTCATGGTAAGCTGTCTGCCAGTGACCAACACACTGAAAAAGGCTTCAAAATGCTTCAAAGGAATGATGATACACAGAAAATGAGTATTGGGACAAAATTTATGTCATTGCTTTTACTGTTTAAAATTCTTTGAAGAAGATCTTAAAGTATTTTATACGTGAATGTACAGTGAAAGTTGTTTCAGTTTGAATTGCAGCATTGCACTTGAGTCAGGCTTTCCAGCAGGTATAACTGTCACATAGTTGTGTGGTGGGTTGACCTTGGCTGGGCACCAGGTGTCCACCAAGCCACTCTATCATCTGCTTCTCAGCCAGGCAGGGGGAGAAGAATACGACAAAATGGTCGTGGGTTGAGACAAGAACAGGGAGAGACCTCTCACCAATTAATGTCACAGGCAAAACAGACTCGACTTGGGGAAATTAATTTAATTTATTGCCAATCAGATAAGAGTAGGGTAATGAGAGATAAAACCAAATCTTAAAAACACCCTTCCCCCACCCCTCTCTTCTTTCCGGGCTCAGCTTCTCTCCCAATTTCTCCACCTCCTCCCCTGCCAGCAGCGCAGGGGGACAGGGAATGGGGGTTGCAGTCAATTCATCACACGTCTCTGTTGCTCCTTCCTCCTCACACTCTTCCCTTGCCACAATCTAGGCTCCTCTCTCCAAGGGTTCACAGATCCTGCCAGGAGCCTGCTCCAGCAGAGGCTCTCCATGGGGTCACAGCCTCCTTCAGGCATCCACCTGCTCTGGCATGGGGTCTTCCATGGGCTGCAGGTGGATATCTGCTCCACCGTTAACCTCCATGGGCTGTAGGAGCACAGCCTGCCTCACCATGGTCTTCACCACGGGCTGCAGGGGAGTTTCTGCTCTGGCACCTGGACCACCTCCTCACCCTCCTTCTTCACTGACCTTGGTGCCTGCAGAGTTGTTGCTCTCACATATTTTTAGTACCCTCCTCCAGCTGCTTTTGCATGCAACTTTTTCCCCTTCTTAAATATGTTACCCCAGAGGTGCTACCACTGTTGCTGATGGGCTCAGCCTTGGCCAGCAGCAGGTCTGTCGTGAAGCCATCTGGCACCGGCTCTGTTGGACATGGGGGAAGCTTCTGGCAGCTCCTCACAGAAGCCACCCCTGTAGTTCCCCCACTACCAAAACCTTGCCACGCAAACCCAATACAAGTTGTTTCTTCCTTTATCTCCGTGACTGATCTTGGGGCCTTTAGGGACACCCTATCTCAGGCATTTGTGTGACTGGAGAGCTTTCTTTTCTGTGTACGAAAAAGCTATGTACAGATTACATACTTATTTACTGTAAAAATAATTTTTAAAAATTCCAAAAATATTTCAATAAGCACTAACCAGTTTTATTCTCTCCCTCATGATGCTTTTTCTAAAAAAGGCACATGGTTTACTTTCATTTATAGTACAATTGCGATTCACATTCATTTCCTGCATTAATGGCTCAGAATTAATGACCTGTTAAGAATTTGAAATTTTTTCAAGGCTTTTCATTGAAACATAAGAGTAGCTGGAATATCTGTGGTGTGTGTCTATGATACTGAGAGCATAATAATATTTCACATTGGTGGAGGAGACTTCCTTAATCTCGAGCCATTAAAATTCTCTTTAAAATTTCTCAGTAGCAGTAGTTAGGTACTTAACTGCATGTGCTTCTGAGGGTAAAAGTGACTTTCTAAGAGCTTGTCTAAAAAAGCTACTGAAGAGTAGGGCAGAGTTGGAAAAAATGCGGCAGCTGCTATTTTGCTTATGATTTCTGTGTGGACACTTTACACACCAGAATTAGCTGATGTGTAAATTAAAATTTGTGATTTAGTTTAACCTGTTACACTGCTAGTAGAAGTCGTTATAGAAATGTACTTTACACAATTTTAGGATATATGGATTGATTAAAATCACTGGATTTCTAGGTCTGTTGTTTGCATGGGTTTTCTAATCATGTTGAAACAACTGGAAAGATAGCTGTTTCCAGGTCCTCTTATTTAGAAGAGTTTGAAGACTTCCAAACAAGTTCTTGGCATGTGATCAAAAGCACCAGCTTTTTTATTGCTGTCTAGCAAAGAATTCATCAAGGAATTGTGTTCAACCACTAGGTGTGTCGCCAGTGTCATGGGCAAACTTGTGCAGCGTGTAGTAAAGCCTGTTCTCTTGGTCTGTGCGACTGAATGAAATCTATTTTGGCTCTGTAGATGGTAGAATAACACTTCTCTGTTGAAGTAAAGACAGCCTTTAATGCTGTGATACAACTGTGAAAATGATAAGAATATTTAGATACTTGTATAAAAATAGACTCTATTTTCCTTTATTGGCAGTAATAAACGTTGTTACGGATGGATTTAATTTTGCCCTGCTCTTACCTGTTTAACATATCCTGCATAGACCTTTTCCTCATCCCGTTTCCTTTGACCGCATTATTCTTCTCCTTGCTTCCATCCGTTGCACCTCTCTTTATAGTAGTTAAAGGTCAGCTTGTATCTGTGATCCAGCTCAGGATGCTAGTTTTTGCTGACTACTGTTTAAATTTTCAGGCACGTACTTTTCTAGAGATTTTTCTTTGCTACTTGAAGGCAGCTCCATAAATCTTTGATAAGCAAAGGCCTTCCTTTATGAAAAGAGCCCAATCCACTGTGTAGCTACTGCAGTAGGTGTCTGCCATGCTGAGTTGCCTCTACTGAGTTTTTCCCTTTCCCTTTTCCCTCTTGTCAGCATTCTTCCACTGTTTCACATATTTAAAGTAAGGGGTTTCTTTTTATGGCAGATTTGTTTGATTTGGATTTAACTTTGAACATTGAAGATCGCTAAGCAGTTTTGGGTGGCACCAGGAAGATAAAACTATACAAACAGTAGTTGAAAACAGTCGGGATACCTTTAATGTATGCATGTATTTATATCTCTTACACCATTACCATATCCAGAAATTTTGTGTTGGTATTAAAAAATGAAATTCTCTCTCTCTCACTCTCTCTCCCCCTCTCCCTCTCTCCCTTCCTCTTCCCCCCCACCTTATTCTTCCCTGGCAATTTAACAGGAGGCTGAATTTCAGTCATTAAGAGAAGCTCTCTCCTTTGTATCATTAATTGATGGATATTACAGATTAACTGCGGATGCCCACCATTATCTCTGTAAAGAAGTAGCACCACCATCAGTCCTTGAAAACATCCAAAGCAACTGCCATGGACCAATTTTGTAAGCGATTTTTTAGCAATTTAACAAGGTGATATTATTTTTGAAAGATGAGCTTTAGTTGACTGTGAACCATAATGGACATCTTGAAATGTGTATTTACTTTACGTAACATAAAATGCTTTACATTTTTCCTCTTATTTTTCACTTTTTGCCGTACTATAAAAAATAAATGGAAAGATTCTGGTTTTAACTTTCTTCCCTTAGGAATTCTTTTTTTCTTCAGGCGAAACAGGCAGCAAAGTCATGGTGCTGATTTTACAGAATTATAGTTACTACCATGGCAGCAACATACAGTGTCATAGACAGAGGATCTCATGTTTTCACTGCTGTCTCTGGCAGTTATATTATCTGAGTTGCCATGGGGAAAAAGGCAAATTCAGAAAACACTCTCCTCAATATTTGAACAAGGATTGCAGTAAACTGCTAGCCATAGAAATTGAAGGTTTTGTCTGTTTTTAAGGCATGTTGTCTCCTTGTTTGCTTTCTTTGTTGTTTTTTTTTTTTTTTAGAGGAAGACTTTAGTACCTCCATTGAATTTTTTAACTTTTTTTAATAGTTCATATAGTGTTTGCAGAAGCACACATGGGAACTTAGATGTTTTGTTAAGGCAGAATAAAACGGATATTTGCTTTAGCTACAGAAAGCTTGAAAGCTGTTATATACAAGACATGTTGCATGAAACTAGCACCATCCACTCAGCTAATAGAGAGCAGTTCTGTAAATTTCCCAATGACAGGAAGAGGATAGGGGCTATAACCTTCAGAAGAGATGGAGGAGAGGGATGGAGATCTATATAGTTCTAATCACATTTGTTGCACTAATGACTAATGCTATACACTGGCCTTTATTTAGGGCATTTTAGAAGAATGTGTGATGAGTCTAGGCATTTTCAAGCCATTCTATTCGTCATTCCCTGAGATGGATAGAAATAGTCAGTTAGCAAGGCTTGTTAAAGGGGAAATTGGTTCTTGTAGTAACAAACATGTTTCATTTCAACTCCTTTTTCTTGTTAGCCCTTTCCCAAGTTAAAGGCACCTTCTTCACCCACACAAATATTTTGCTTATTTATTAGTCGGTGTTGTTACAGCTTCTTCCATAACAGGTGCTGAAAGTCATATCATAAGCCTAGGGGAATATACTTTTTTAGGATGTAGGATTTGTCATCTAATAAATAATTGTGCTGGTTTTAGTATTAAGAATTTTTAATATACTGCTCTCTACATAGGCAGCCAGCTTGAATATTGGAAAATAAAGGGACACAATAAAAGGAAACTGTAAAAATTGAGAGTTTGAATTGTTGTTGTGTTAGATATCTGATATTCCTGGATTTTGAAATAATGCGATATTAAACATTTTCTTTTTACTATAGCATGGACTTTGCTATCAGTAAACTGAAGAAAGCGGGCAATCAGACTGGTTTCTACGTTCTTCGTTGCAGTCCTAAAGATTTTAAAAAATACTTCCTCACCTTTGCTATAGAGGTTTGTATTCTGCCTTAGATAGTACCTGTATAATCTTTATTACATGATAGTAATGATCCTGAGATGTTCAGTAAATGATGCTGGATTTTCTCTTCAGAATAATTGTCTTCTGTGTATATTCTATAGCTACTTCTGTCAGATTGGCCAACTTTCAGGGTCTTGTGAGAAACATCAAAATATTTGTATGGTAAGGAATGACTAATGACACATACCATATGCCTAGGAGAACAACATGCGTAGAGGAAAGAGAGCTTGAGAGTTCTGAGGATGGTGACATGGCTCTTGGGACTGTAGTTAATGTTTGGGTGGTGGGGCATTTTGTTTTGTTTCGTTTTTTTCTTTTTTTAAGCTTTGGGGTTTTTTAGTCGGATTTTTTTTCCCTGGGATTTCTGCCCACCCCTGTCCTTGCACCTCCTGAATAGGGCTTGCTTAGACTGAGTATACAGCCCTTGGTGATCTGAGAATGTCTCTCCTTCACAGGTTCTTCTGGGTTTGGGTCCTGTCCCCATGCCCAGTGCTGGCCCAGTCAGATTATTTGGCAGCTGTTACATCAGTGCCGATGATCTGCTGGATATCTGATGTTAGCTAGAATGGGAACCATCCTTGTAATGCCTGTCGTTCTCATGCAGCTAAAGAACCATATGTACCTCTCCTCTGTGAGGTTGTAGTTAGTGATAATACTGTACTTTAATATTGCTTTTACGTAATTGCATGATTTTGTTCCAAGGATGGGCTTCTCTTTAATTACATTAACAGAGCTACCTTTGGGTTTGTAACTAGGGAAGGTGATACATGGGTTTTCCTGCTGGTTTGCAGCAAGCTAGCATGTTCGCAAAATACTGTCACAGATATGAGTGCATCTCTGAAAATGACAAAATAACATTGATGGAGAAGTAAACAGACACTTTAAGGTCTGTTTCTCAAAAATTTTGTGTCCAGTCAGTGAAGTGTGTGAGACACGGAATTTTTTTAGACTAAGAGATCAGTCCCCAAGCAAGCTTAGAGAGTCGGAGTCTGAGAGTCAAGCTTGTGAGTTAAGCCTGCCACTAACTGACCTAGCCATTTTTTTTTTTTTCTTGTTCTGAGTCTTTCTGGGCAAGCCTTTAGAAGGCTTTTGAGATTCAGAATTTGTTGGAACATTTTCTGCAGTGTTGACGTGAAGGACCATGAAAGCACTATTAAGAGCTCCTCTTGTTTAAAAATATTTAATGAGATCTTTTCAAGACTCATTGTAAAAATAATTCAGTGCATATTGAAAATCTGTGCTAGGAACTAATTGCTTAGAACTGTACTGTAGATAACAGAAAAATAGAAATACAGCTGAGATCTCCAAACGCTTGCCCAAACAACACGGAGCATGAGCATTTGCTCTATTGCTTCCAATAAAATTTTGTTTTGATATTACCCCATGTAAGGGTGAAGAAGCTTTCATTACTAGCTCTGAAGGATTTTTCCTAGGATCCATTATCTGTTTTCTCAGCTCCATCTTTTCAGTTTTCGTAACATTTGTTTTTCTAAGCATCAACATGTTAATTCCAGTGATGGGAGTAGAATCATGTTTTCTCAGAATCAATATTACATAGTGAGAACAAAACAACAAATTATGGTAATATTTTGCTGAAGTATTATTTCTTTAATTAGTAGAGTGCTATACATTTAAATAAGCTTTCAAGCACTAAATATTGATCAATTTTATTTTTAATGGAAAAAATCTCTGCAGCGTGAGAATGCCACTGATTATAAGCACTGCTTAATTACAAAGAATGAGAATGGAGAATATAATCTTAGTGGAACGAAGAGAAGTTTTGGTAATCTTAAGGATCTGTTGACCTGTTACCAGACAGAAACTGTCCGTTCCGACAGCATAATTTTCCAGTTCATCAAATGCTGTCCTCCAAAACCAAAAGGTAAGAGAAAGATTATTTCTAAACAGAAGGGTTTTGAACTTTTAGATTAAAGATTTAAAAATAAATTAACATTAAATGACATGCAGGTAGCTAGATACTTATGTTTGTATGGGTTTTTTGAATTTCATTGACCTATTTGTTCACCTTATTAGTCATAGTTTTCAATCCTAGTGCCTACCAAACTTTACTTTGATATAAGATGGTCTTCTAGAACGAATCATGGTAGCCAGTTTCATGATTAGAAGCCAAACTGGTTTCTTAATTGCAGTGGATTGTGTGCAGCAGCGTTTCCTTTTCCATCAAGTGTTTTCATATCTTGAGAAGGAAGGAGCTACTAAATGTATCCTTTCTCACTAAGAATCGTTCCATAAGCAATGGAACCAACAATGCCAGTGAATTTCTTTCATTGTTGACATATTAGCTGAATTATGCCAAGGCTGCAGTGTGATTTCAACTTCTTTTTAACACTGAAAAATACACACAGAGCAGACCTTCTGCCTGAGGAGTGGATTTTTCTTGAATTTACATTGAAGGTTTTTGCCTAGCTTTCTGATCCATAATATCTTTCTCCCTTATGAATTCTGATCCTTTTTGTTTATTATAAGTAGTACTGCTTACAGTTAATATTAGTTAGTCTTTGTCTCTATCCAAGTCCCTATTTAAACAAAAACTTAAAAGAACAGACTATTTGATATCACTTTTACCTCTCTTAAATTTGATTGAAATTAGCCAATAGATTCAAAAGCTCATAAGAGATTTGACAATGAAATACATATGCACATTACAGAGAATAATTTTTTAGCTTTATTTCCATCAAAACCAGAAATATATATGCATCAGAATTATAAATTATTACATTAATATAATTCCACATGCATGCACACGTACACCCACAAATATGTACCTATCAGCTTTAGTTTTACTAACAGACCTGCCCTACTTTGTGGAGAACCTTTTTTCAAAATCACTCGAAGAATAATTACTCTGGTAAACATAAGGCCATGAGGATCACTAAAGTGCTGCCAAAGCAAGAATATGTAAAAGCTTTAAAGAGGCATCAGAAAGATATGTATGTCTTTAACAGAATAACTTCGTAATATAAAAGAAGGAGACTTACATCCTCTTTTTCCATCCATGATTGTTATTACAAATACAGCAGAATTTAAAATCTGAAAGAAGGCAGGAATATTTTCCGGGTATTTGTCAAAAGTAGGAGTAATTAAGAAACTTAAATTAGCTGAGTGAACCTAAGTGTTCTTGCTGATTAGAAAAAATCACTGATCTCAATGTGATACCTTCTTTTTATTGGATTAACAGCTTCTCATGAATAATCCTTCTGAAATAATATTTTTTTTTAGTTTTATATTTTACAAATTTACTTTGTTTTCCTTTTCCCCAACCCTCTTTTGTTTCCTAGATAAATCAAATCTCCTAGTCTTCAGAAGCAATAGTGTTTCGGATGTACCTTCATCACCTACACTACAGAGGCACAATAATGTCAACCAGATGGTCTTTCACAAAATCCGGAATGAGGACTTGATATTCGTAAGTCCATTAGTTGCTTCTTCCATGCAGATGGTTGGTTTAATACACAATAAGCTTTAAAAAACTCGGTATGTGTTTGAAAGAGCTGTTTCTGAGCTAGGAGATTTTGCTGTAATCTTTACTTAGAGCTGTGAGAGAAAAGAATTTTTTAAAAAATTGTCATTAATGCAAATAATTTGTGTTTGTTTTTAAATAAGAAGTGTCCTTTTGACTGCAATAGCAGTTGTTTTCTTCACATCTAGGGATGTCTAAATACACCTTAATAACAGCAATTCCTTCCTCTTTGGTCTTACAGCAAATTATTTTCTGAGATCCTTGAGGAGTCAATCAAAAATGAACAAATATTTAAGCTGTTTATGATCTAGCTGCTTCCTTGTCCCTTCAGTCTGATTATAGAGGTGTGCTAACTGTAAAGATTTGCATATGTACTATTTAGAGTAGTTGTTTTAGAGATCTTTTGCAAAACAGGCAGAGATTTCTGATTTTTTCCCATCTGTTTTGTTGATCTCTTTTAGGAGGAGAGCCTTGGACAGGGCACATTTACTAAGATTTTCAAAGGTGTAAGGAAAGAAGTGGGAGACTATGGCCAGCTCCATCAAACTGAAGTTCTTTTAAAGGTGCTGGATAAAGTGCATAGAAACTACTCAGAGGTCGGTGTCGTTGTTTACTATTGCGTAACGTTTGGCCATGCTATGCTGAGCATTACTTTTCTTACAGTAGATGAGCACTTGTTATATGGTAGAGGGTTGCATGTTGAACCAAGCTCATTCTTGGCCTTGTGATGCTGGGAGGATGTATTTGAGACTGGCTTTGGGAAGTACGCTTATGTAATTTATTTCCCCTCTCCCCACCGTCTGCCAGAGAATTCAGAGCTACCCGCTGATAGCGAGAGAACAGTTTCTTTGTATGATGCAACTACCACAGGAGAGGTGGAATGGCCACAGAATTGCTTTTACCAGTAAATTCATTATGTACAGATGAGGCACCAACATTTACAGAAAATTACTTTCTTCTGGTAGTCTATCTTCAATGTTTTGTAGTTATACTGATTCTCCAGTAAAATCAAGGTTTCACATCAAGTCTTTAAAAATCCAAAGTATCTATGTATGAGAAACAGTTGCCATATGTAGAATCATTTGTATTCACTTACACTTTTCACTGTTTGAGTGAAGCTGTGAGGAAACATGAAATGCCTTTGTGCAAAAACTAATACACTGGTAATGTAATAGAGCCCAAGATTGTGAATGTGAGAATTTAATTTTGAAGACTTTAGCAAGATGTGGTAGTGCTTAATATATTAATGTAACTTTATATGGCTGTTTATTGCTTATTTTGATTATATAATTGTATCAAATTCCTAATTAATCTAGCTGTATTTATAGCAAGCCAAGGGAACTAGTTCATTGTTTACTGAACTTTTCAATTAGTTGAGACAAATCTATATGAAAATGTAAGCAAAAAAGGAAAAGACTTTTCAGATCATTAGTATTCATAAGCAACATAGGCATACACTTTGGACAATTGAAAACAATAAAGAAACTATAACCTATATTTTAATTTTAATAAGCTGGGTAATATGCTTACATTCTAAAGTTAGGTGAAAATCAGTTGTTAAGAGGACTAAGAGTACAGAAGTATAGTCGCCTGAAGGAAAATGTGCTAGCTTTGACCTTGTTTTGTTGGGTGAATAATCAGTACACAAGCAAGTGTAGTTGGAGATGCCACTGAAGAGAATAAAAAAAATGACTAAAGAAATAAAAGCATCTGAAACCTTCCTGACAAGGTTAGGTAAGGTCTCGCAGTAGTGGAGGAGTGATATGATACTTCTTGTCTTTTAACTTAATAATGTGCTATCAAGAAATAAATTGGAAACTGAATAGTGCATTATCAAAAAAGAAATTGGAAACTGAATATTCACTGTGTCATGAATTTGTTTGTGGTTTACTTAGTTAACTGATACGAAAGAAAACATTCTTTTTAAAATGTGGAGACAGACCTGCCTTCAGAAAAAGAGATTGCTGACCTCTCTGGAATGTGAATTACTAGTTATTTAAACAAAAACAAAAACAAAAAAACCCACAAAAAAA
>VYZM01023494.1:50535-76671 GCA_013398915.1 Dromas ardeola
AGGTCCTGTACATCCTACATCCTGAAGGATGGTGATGAAAAAATCAAAGTAGTAGATGAAACAACTGCTTCCTAATTACCTAAGCACCAACCGGGAGGAAGAGAGCTAGAATATGCCTTCTGCAGATACTTAAGTGGGAAAACACCCTGTTTTCATGTGACGAAGCACGGGTATGCGCAGTATCAGAATGTGGGAAGACCGCATATAGGACTTGCTCTTGAAGTATCTTCTCTTCACTCCTAAGGGAAGTAAAGAAGAATTACAGTGTATGTGTCTTACTTTGCGCTGTTGTTGCTGTGCAGCCTGCAAAGCAGAGGTTATATTAATCACTTTAAGATTCCACTCTCATCTGCAGTGTTACTTTAAAGCAGCTTAGTTAAAAACATAGTGAGTACTAAATACTACGAAAATGGAATCTGAATGCTATTCCTTCTTTAGCTGATCACATTTCCCCCTTTAGCTGTTTTTGCTTCTCTTGCAATGCTTGCTCTTTCAGCACGTCACATCTGTTCTCTGTGCTGTATATTTCTGTCACTCTGTTATTTTGTGTTTTTTTAATGAAAAAATCTTGCTCCCTGTGCATTGCTGCTCTTCTCTCAGATGCGTGAGAGCGAAATGAAGGCGTGCCCATAACTGAGGGTTAAGACGAGTGCATTTGCTTACTTGGTGTGTTTTTGTTCCTTGCTGCTATACTGGAAAAGGGTTCCTGACTTGAGGGATATTTTTTTGTGCGTACCTGAAAAGCAGCATTTTCAGAGATGGCATTTGCTAGTGGTGATGTTTCTGTAGATGCAAATTAGTGCAGCTGTCATGTGGTGCAGCTTGTGCCATTAGTACAGCTTGTCTGGTGGCAAGCAATAGGACTCTACGTTCAACTTTGAAGAATCTTTACAATAGAATGGCAAGTAAGGAAGTTAACTTCTCCGTGCATCTGATTTTTGGGATGTTCTTTTTTGCTTTTTTGGCCCTGCATTTTGTTAATGCTGGGTGATAGGAGAAGAGGCTAAGAATAAATTTATTTTTCCATCTCTTAATGGTTAAAGTGCTTCAGGTGTCCTTGCTGAGAGCCCAATTTTAATGATAGAAACATCTGAAATCACATACTTAAATTCAACTCCATTGTTAGAGTAGTGCGACAGGATTATGATTTCCACTAAAATTTTCATTATTTCAATTGAGTATCTCTCTTAGCCTGGAAAATACCTGTTGTATAGGAGAATTGCTATCATCAGAGAAACTTTAAGACTGTTTTCAGTACAGTATGTAGTAGTAATAAAAAGTTACAATGTTTACATAAACTGGTTGTATCAGAAACCCAGCAGTCTCACTTTGAGAAAGCTAGGTTTGGTATTTTTCGGGATAGCAGTGGGTAAATGGGTAATGAAGAACAGGGAATTTTTGAACGGTTTTGGAATGGGATGCAAGTGAACAGCAATGCCACCTTGCGGTGCTAGGAGGTAACAAGGCTGAGAGGAAGGTTAGACTTTGGAGACAAACTGTTCATGAGGTTTCTCACTTAAAAAGAGAGAAGAAAATCATTTGGCAGTAATAGTATAATCTTGATGTTCAAAACTTTTGAGTTCAGCAGTGTTCTTAACGTAGTTAATTGTTTTTCAGTTGTGCTGGAGTGAGTTGCTTTCTTATGAGACTCTGAAACTGATGGCTTGCTTTATGTTTCCTTTCATGTGTGACGCGGGTATCTCTTGACATTGTGCAATATCAACTTCTGTCCACCATTAATTGCAGTGGAAGCAAGAACTTCATTTTTAGTAATGGGACTACACACACTAGCTTCTTCCACATTTCATTGTTAGTAAAAAGAATTACGTTCATTGGTAAGAAGGGATCAGCAGTATCAAAGGAGGACGTGGCTTTGGACCAACGTTTTGTTACAGCAACCGATGGAAATACAACAATAAGCAGAACTGTGTTGGTGAATAGTGGTCCATACAGAAGAGAAACAAAACAGACAGGTGGGAATACAGTCAGAGAATAGTTGTCAAATTCAAGGAATCATAATACAAAGTTTCATAAAGCAGTCAGGAAAGAAGATGTACGAAGTGAAGAAAAAAGATAAAATTAAATGGGCAAGCAGGAGAGTCTTCTCATCTGCCCTGGATTGTGTGGTTTAGCCCAAGTTTTGGGTTTTTTCTGTCTATCACTGGCAAACTGCATTTGGTCACTGAAAGGAGCTGTAACAGCTATCCAGATACATTATCAAAAAACACCTGGCTCTGAGGGGTGCTCAGTCTGTCTCCCTTCAGTTAAGGGAAGTCCCTGCACTTGGAAAAAGTAACTCCTTAGAGAATTACAAATGTTCAAGCACACTGATTTTGATAACAATCTGTGTTTGGTTTTAACTTTGACATTAATTCATCTCTTCAGGGAAAGTGCAGCTACTTAATGGTATTTCCCTATTGTGTTTGTGAACTTTTCACCTAGGGCATGGAGTATCTGGGTACAAAAAGGTATGTTCACCGGGATTTAGCAACCAGAAATATCTTAGTGGAGAATGAGAACCGAGTTAAAATTGGAGATTTTGGATTGACAAAAGTCTTGCCACAAGACAAGGAATACTACAAAGTGAAAGAACCTGGTGAAAGCCCTATATTTTGGTAAGTCTTCCACATATGAATTCATTCCGTATATGAAATCATGGTATGTTTTAAGTTTTTGCAGTTTCAGACAATTGTTTTGCATGTTACGGAATTCTTAAGTGCAAACTCCAAGTCAGTTGCCCAGCGTTGTCAAAGTCACATGCATGATGTTTGACTTGACAGAACAGCATGTAACTGTAGGACTTTTAAACATATTTAAAAAAAAAATCCCCCTAAATATTACCAAAGTATTTCAAAGAAATAGAATGCAACAGGAAAGATATTCAGACATAAAAGAAAACTGAAAGGGACAATTGCCCAGGATGCTTTCAAAATTTTGGACCTTTCAGTTCCCTAAACACTGGTTGTTCATATATTCTACCTGAGATCTGCTGTATAGAACCTCTGTTGACAAAGTGAGAGTTAAATGCCACAGGCTGTAATTAGCAAGGGTAAAGCGTTGGGTTGAATATTTGGGGACATGTCTGTATTTCGTCATTGAGCTTCCAGAGGAGGTCTAAGTTGCTCCAAAATACAGTAATGCTCCCAACGAGATGCATTCAGCTTGGAAAGGAAAAGAATACTCTGTGTAGCCTGTGGGAGACTGAAAGATTATGAAACAAAAATTGGTTGACTGTATTCAGTATACAAAATATATACTTCAGTTCTGTTCTATAAAGATGTAGAAATACCTTAGAAAATACACTGGCAAATAACTATGATAAAAACCATTTTATGTCCTGACAGCAAAAGAAAATGGCATTCCATGCATGTGATTTTAGTCTATTATTTTAGTCTGCCTTAGGCACTGTAAAAATGTCATATTTAAAGAATAAATAATACAAAATGTCAGTTTAGTAGATGTTATTGTGAACTGTAAAATTTAAGTCCAGAAGCACCTGGTACACAGTTCAAGGCTTACTGAATGTGATGGAAGAAGGATGCTTACTGGCTATAATCGTCTCTCTTTCCAGGCCTTATCACATCAAAATCTTGTTTATTCAAACTACAGATAAGAAAAGTATCTACAACTTTGTTGGAAAAAAACAAACTTGAATATAGTTATCGCTAAGTGCGTTTGTTTAAAGTAGTTTGTGTTTTCAATGACAATTAACTATTAAAATAATAGTTACTAGTGAAGGTAGTGGAAGAAAATGAGAATGCGATAATGCCTATGAACAAAGAATGCTTATTCATGGGAAAAAAAATCAGTCTTATTAAAAGAAATATCTTAAAAGCCAAAAAGATACATGTTACACAGAACGATATTGCTTTTACCATGTGTTGCAGGTATGCTCCAGAATCTCTGACAGAAAGCAAATTTTCTGTGGCCTCAGATGTGTGGAGTTTTGGTGTGGTCTTATATGAACTTTTCACATATATTGACAAGAGCAAAAGCCCACCAGCTGTAAGTACACAGTTAATGGTTGTCAGAGGTTTTTTTTATTTGTTTATTTAAATTTTTTAAAAGATATAGATTGTCCCTACACCTAAATAGGTTGATATTTACTGATCCTTTTCTGGAGATACCTTAGTGTTTACGAGGCAGCATCCAATCAGAAGCAGCAACATGCTAAAAAGTGTTAGTATCAAGCCATAAGAAAGAAGGGAAATTACCTGATAGTCTGTGCATATCTTAACCATCCTGTAACTCCTAACTGTTTGAAAAAGATTTTAAAATCTCTCATTATAGATTGTTCCTTCTTGTCGTTTGTGGAGAGTAATCCCAGATGCAACTGTTGCATTGCAACGTGACGTGTATTTTTAATGCCATTCCAAATCTAAGGCTGAGCCAAACAAATACATTAAAATTAAGTTGATTTTAATAATGTAACTTAAAGTTACGTTGTTATTTTACCGGAACCCACCTTAGTAAGTAATTGAAGTTCAAGAAAGAAAGAGGGTGGCTTTTTGCAGGCTGTTGACAGGCTCCTTTAAAGACAAATTTATAGTGGATGGGAAAAATACTACTTGTACACTGAAGAACAGTTCTCCAATTCGAAATGAGATTCATGATCTTACTTACACCTAGCTGTCCTCTGCAGACGTAACAGAGGAGAGTTGAGCCTTACATATTTACTGGAGCTGTCCTCACCCTTGGCCAGTGTCTCAGTCCTGGCAAATGTAGTTTTGAGAGCTGAACAATGATGACAGGCAAAAATGCACTTGGAAAATCTCTGCATTGACCTCAGTGGACCTCTTAGTAATTTGATACAATGACTAAGCTATCAAGGAAGAACTGTCAAGGCAGGGACAACTCTTCCTGCATAATAACATAAACATTGCAGACACCTGGGGTAGTTCTTCAGAAGGATTATGAAATGGAAAGTGGTAAAGTAAGTCATGGGCTCAGGTGGAATATACTTTGGATAACTCAACTCTACATGTGCATTCACTACTTCATCAGGTTGGTTAACCCATTGGCATTCATGAAGAAAAATTAATTTTACCAGTTAGCTAAAGCAGTCTGTTTAACTGTCATAGTCTTTTTAATTACACATTGTATCCCCAACTTTGGCCATTTTCACATTCTACCGACAGTTGTTTCACATTTTAATGTCAAGGATCATTAAAGAAATTTGTGTAGCATTGGAGGAAAATAATTCCTTTATGTTGTGCTTAGAAATTATTTTCTGTGAATAGCACTTCCTCATTTACTTTTGATCTCCGGCAATCGGAGTGAGATTTTAATGTACTTTTTGGGTTATGTTGATTTTTAGTTAGCAAGATTTAGCTAAGTCGTCTTTGTTGGCTTTAGTTATGCGACTGTTTCTGGCCTGTAGTTACTGATTAATCCTGTTAATCTTTTTTTTAAAGAAGATTTTTCACATATTGTTTTAAGTTGTGTATGTATTTTTATCCACACACACAAAAAAATCTGTGATTATTGTTATATTTTCTGGACTTGTAATTTATAATTTTATCATTGTTATATACTATTGTATTTATTATTATTTAGCCATTATTCTTCTCATAAGCATTTTCCCTTGGTAAGAATATTGCAACATCTTTTTCTCCTTTAAAAATTACTTGACAGTTGGCCTTCTGTTTCAGGAATTCATGCGAATGATTGGCAATGATAAGCAAGGACAGATGATTGTATTTCATTTGATAGAGCTTTTGAAGAATAATGGACGACTACCAAGACCGGATGGATGCCCTGATGAGGTGAAGTATTGTATTAATATGTTACTGTATTCTGGAAGGTGCTCAGTCAGGGTGAGTACCTGGTAAATGCAAAACTTGTGTTTCATTCTGCTTGGATTACTGAAGTATTTATACAAGCAGAATGGATGTGCTGTTATTTTATCAGTTGCATGATGAGTATAATCACGTTTCTTTTCTGATTCTTTAGATTGCATTCCCTCAGGAGCCTAGAATGTACCCTTTCTCAATGTATCAAGTAGGACTGTTATGACTGACTGGGGCACTCAGGCTTCTGTTGGAAAAATAAAAATTTATTAAGGCAATGAGATTAGTATATAGAACTTGTTCCATGGAAGTCCCATATAGAGATTCTTGTTCAAAGCTGTGAACTGTGGATTCTTTTGAAGTCTGTAACATTTAGCAGAAGTATCTTAATATCTACGTAAGTTTTTCACATTTAATTCCAAGATTTAAAGAACTCCTTATCTTGGTTATTTTCCTTCTCTTGATCTTCCCTCCTCAAGCATAGGAATACCGATGTTTATCATGTATATTATTCACTGTCAAACATTCTCAGCTGATGGCTACTTGCAAACTGTAAGCACAGTTAAGTATATGAATCAGATTTTGTATGTTCAGGGCCTTCAGATTAGTATCGTTGTTCTTCATAGGTGCTGAAGTGTATATGTATGTAAAGCCATCCTCAGAGCACACAAATTAATTCAGTGTTCTTTTGTTATTGCTAATACTCCAGATGTTTTAAAAAATACTTCCATACTAATTTTAAGTCTTGTAGTTTTCTCTTCAGAGTAGGGTGCACTTCATGTTGAGTCAAACTGGTAGGGCTGGGTAGATGAATCAATAGGGAAGGAAATTAAGTAAAATAGGTATACTTTTTAATGTGTATAACTTCCAGCTCAGATCAATTGTTGCACCCCTTTGAAGTCAAGCACACTAGGCCATAATTCCAGAAATAATCCATTCAAAACTGGAGACAGAGTAGAGATCAGGGCCAGCTGGTCTAGCAGAGAAGAGGACGAATGGTACAGGTAGGGCAGGGAAGCCATAGGGGAAGAAATAGTCTATAGAGAACCAAAAGAGAAGTCTCTGAAGTAACCTTTCTTGCATTGTATGTGTGAGTATAACAATTGTTGAATTACAAAAGTTTGGCTTTTTGTAGATAACCTGAATGTCATTTGTATAAGATAATACATAATCTATTTTACTGGCTCTGTATCCAAACTAATGCAAAGGTTTCAATGTCTGACATTTCTTCAGATATCAAAGCAAGATGGAAATGTCTCTCTTGTCATAAACTGTGCTTTCCCATTTTGATCCTAAAAGGCCAGTTTTCACAGATATTACATCTTCCACATGTCTGTAGCTCCCAAGTGGGTCTAAAGCAGCTTGGTCAATGCAGGAGCTTCAGATTTGCTGGAAAATAAGGAACTGATGATAACTTTTTTTCCTGGCAGCCATGCAGGTTGTTCTTAAGCAACATGTAAAAAAATGATTGGAAGTATGATAAGTTGGTAAAAATTGTCAGGGTTAAATTAGTGAGAAGAGGACAGGTGAAGAGCTTGGCAAGTTGTTTCATGACCAGGTATCAGGTACATATTTGGGAAAAGTGAACTGTTTCCAAATGCCTATTGTAATGGAAATATCTTCCAAAAATCATTTAAATCTACTTCTAGAAGTGGGTTCAGTTTGCACAGCAACTTGTCTGGCTTATTTCTAATTACGTATGAAGAATAATTAAGAATTTAGTATACGAATGTGGAGAAGTGTTAACGTTGCAAGAAAAGCTTAATTTAGTATTGCTGTCTTTGTAAATCTGATTTTTGGTCAGACTTGTAAAGCATTTGTCATTTTAAACATTTTTGAGCTTCGCAAAATATAAAAGCAAGGAAGATTAAAAACTTCACAAAATAACATAAGTCTCTTAAAAGTTTCAAAAACTAGCTGAGTGAATTTCCATACTAAATTTAAAGAAAAACCAAAACCTCCTTTTATAATAAGAGCTTTAGCAGAGCTAGCGGTCCTCACTTCTTGCTGTCACTGGGATCAAGAAGATAAACTGACTTGTGCATAACAAGACTTCATGCACACTCTTTGTGCCAGTGTTGCTTGGAAGCCTAAGGTTAAGTTGGATGGTCTTTGGACCGGCTCAAAGTAGCTATTAACTATTTGTAGCATCTGTTTACCTAATACTGATTTTCTTTGTTTCTTCTCCAGATTTATGCTATCATGAAAGAATGCTGGAACAATAATGTTACCCAACGCCCCACATTTAGGGATCTTGCTCAGCGAGTGGATCATATAAGGGACAACATGGGCGGATGAGAAAACTGTCCCTCCTTCACAGGATGTGTTGGAATGCAGAACCAAATATACTCGGTCTGCTGTGTATAATTGTCATATGTACACATGTGCATCTTAACCTTTGCTGGAAGTAAAATCTGTGTGGCAAATATCCTATCTCAATCTGCATACTGGGGAATCCTGCTGGTTTTCTTTACCAGGATATATTTGTTACTATGAGAACATGCTGAAATTTTCAATAGGGAGAGAAATTATTTTTCTAGGTAAAATAATCTAATATATGGTCAGTCTACAACACCATTATTTGCCTTACTTGGCAATGCAAAAAAGAGGTGATTTAAAATGTGTTGAGATTAAGAGATGAAAAGACAGTGTATTTCCTTGTTGAAACGGAGATGCACAGAAAAGACTTCTAGTCTTTTCACACTGAGTGTATAGTGACTTGGCACCCTGTTTTGTGTGTTGCACAAGGGCTTGTGTTTGTTAATACAGGTTTATAATTTTTTCATTCTTGATGCAGAAATGGCTTCTCTGTGTAACAAAATAGAAGTGGTTATATAACCCAGAAACTCCTAATGTGCCTGTCTGAATCAGTTCTCAGCCAGCAATATATGCAAAGAGATGTAATAGGCTGTGTGATGTACTGTAAGTATTTTGAGGGAAAGGGAGCAAATTGTTCTTAATTTGGAGAGCCAGAAAATCTACTCATCAATGTGAAAATTTTAATTTAAAATGAAAAAGCAAACATGTTATCCAGTTTTCCTTACTCTTCTTTTCCTCTGTTGAGTAACTATTAGATTCCCTTTATATAATTGAAGATGCAGGGATAACAAGTAACAATGAAGCCATTTTATACAAGGCAGTGTTTTCAGTTTGTTTCTGAATATGAAAAAGCTAAACATACTGCTTTTAAATGCTGCTCTTTTATTCTTTCCATCTTTGTAATTTTCATGCAGCCATAAGTGTATCTATAAATTGGAAACTTTTTAAAGCAGAATTAAAAATCTAGAAAATGCCCTCCATTTCACAGTTCCTCGCTTTGCTGTTAAGACGATCACCTTACACCTTCCTTCCAGTGCAGAAAAAGGAATGCTTATGGCCCAGTGTCTGACGTGGCCAGTCACAACGACGTCTAGTCTATTTTGTAACAAAGTGGCTCAAGTTAACCTCCTCTTTCTTTCTGTGATGATACCCAACCTAAGACTATTTGGAAGGAGGAATTACAATTGCAATTGCTCCACACTCAGCAGGGGGCAAGGACATGATCCCAGTTACTGAGAACTGGAAGGAGATTAGAGCTACCTGAACAGATTACTTATGCTGTATAATTTGACTTTTGAAATAAGTCTAACAAAAATTTATGGACAAGACAGCTCTTCGGTTTTGCCTTCAGGCATGAAACTTGGGGATAATCTCATATCGCAAAGCAGTAGCTGTTGCAGGTTTTGTTTATTTTTAGTTCAAATAATCTTTTTTTGTTGTTTTTACTTAAGCATTATTGTTTGCAAAGTATGATACTTGTTCTTCTTGGACTTTTACTGAGAGAAGTTCAATTATGGGGATATACAGCTTGGCAAACTGACCTGACATCCATTTTGTATTTAAAATTAAATGTTCATTTTTAAAATCTGTGGCAGTGACTCAGTGAAGCAGAGGAGTTACTTTCACTGTGGGGCCTCCTTAAGATTTGTGGTTAACTATATCCATCTTATCAGAAGTTTAAGTACCTCAACTTTAAAAAATAAAAAAAAAAAATTAAAAAACCCTTACTTGGTGTAACATAGTGCCAGTATAGCAGTGTTTTGTACCACTATGATGTTTCTCTCCTGCAATCACTCATACAAAATTATGACTTTTATAATGCGGGAGATTGCTAAATAAGGAGGGCAGCATCAGCCCTCTTTCTGCGCACTGCATTTAATAACGCTTCTGTTGGATTTCTTGCCACCAAGCACTTGCATAGTTAATTTTTTAAACTACTTCATAATCAGTTTTTAAGCTGCAGATAACTTTAAAGTGCTTTGTTCAATTTAACATCTGTTTTCTCTGTTTCTATACATTGCTTTGAAGATTTAAAATTTTGTGCAAAAGATGTCTTTGCATTTGTAGTCTCAATTGTGTGTGCGTATTTTTTGTAACAAAAGAAGATAAAGCTTTAAAGCATTGAAACAGCATTTTAGCTGGGGTAACATATGCAGGAATTATGTAAAATTTGCAGTGTATGACACTCAGTAGCTAACTGGTTTCCAATATATAGTAGACTAAACATAATTTATGTAAAAATCTCAGGGAAGTTTGTGTAATGCAATGAAGATATCTTCCAGTCTGATATTTTTTCAAGTGAATAAAAAGTCTTTTTCTTGTTCTACTACAGTATGACTAATTACCTAGTCTATTTGATTGCATAAATACAGTGTTGAACTCAAGGATAATTTTTAAGTGTCTTGTGGAATTTTTTTTTTTTACTTTAATACTTTATAATTTTTAGAGAAAGCCATATCTTTACACTGCAGTATAATTTTGTGCTGTTGGTCAGGAACATACAGTCCTTTGTAAAAAGTCTGTCTGTGCAAAGGGCATGATCGTTCAGGATGAGTATCCTTAGCTGGGTGAATAGGACCAAATAGTGCTTAGGACTCTCAGGGGACGTGTGATCATCTGCAGCGTCAGTGTTTAGGTCCTGGAGCAGACCGAATGGTTTTCTCAAAAAGCTGTTGAGGAGGTAAATACAGTGATTTTGCTGAATTTGCTACTGCCAATTGTAGGAACCATTTTAAAAAGCAAACAAAAACCACTGCATTTCGAAAGCTTTCAGATCTACAGTAGCATTGTATAATGCCATATTTATATAGCCCTTGTATTAACAGACTCAGTTCTTTGTTTTAGAAACTTTCTTCAGTTGGCATTGCATTTGTCATACTTTAGTGTAATCATTATGCTACCCAAAGTGCTGTGATTTTTTTGTAGAAAAAGTGATGGTTTATGCATACCTGACTGCTGCTATGATGTAGAATTAAAATATTAACTACTTTGCACTTATATTTGAAGTGAAAGAATTTTTCTGTAAGTGCACAATATATCTTATGGAATCTCTGCAAACAAGTGTTGTCTAGTATAATATTGGCTTGTTGTCTATCAGTATAGATATGTTAAGTTTCAAAATCAGTTTTTAAATATATTCCACAACCTTGCAACAGTCATGTAATAAGCCAGAGGAGGAATGAATTTTCAGGAAAAGAAACCCATATCCCTGTCAATTCCTAATATTGATTAAAAGCTTCCATAGTTGAGATAATTATTACTAAATGCACAGATGAATATAATAGTAAAAAGATATGTAAAAATTATTTTATTTTTTTCCAGCTTTTAAGTTTTTCATTGTTGCATTTAGTTGAGATGTTGACCAACTAACTGCCTTGAAATGTACGGGAAAAGATGTTACTGTTTGAAGTTTGGAGAAGTTTATCTCTTGTAAAGAAAGCAGGTTTTTCAGGACTGTATGATCACAAACACCTGGAGTCTAGAGTTCTCAGAGCAAAAGTCGAAGCGCAGAAGAACAAGACTGGTGGAAAAAGGCTGATGTTCAACACTGAAGAACCTTTCCGAAATGTGAAATGCACAGTGATTTATGAAAAACTGATGTCTGTTGAAAATGCCATACCATGACAAATACGTGCTAATACATTTCTAAACTGTGTTTTGTCAGCCTTAAATCTAAAATACTCACAGAGATCTAACCTGACTGAAAAATACAAGAATTACTATACCAAAAGAAACTGCTTAAGGTTGTGCCATGCCAGACAGCAATTTTGAAAAGGTGTTTGGCTAAGAAGTTTCTTTCTAAATTTTGCTTTTTGAATAAGAGGTTTACAATACTTTATATTAAAGTAGAAAAAGTCCCTTTAGGGAGGGGGTGGGGGGGAAGAAAACACCTGCTACTTATGGTTGGACAGCAAACACTTGAATGTTTGCTGAAGAGAATATGAAAGGGATATTTTTTTTTAGAAAACTGTGTATCGACACCTGAAACTTAACTGTGCATTTCTTTTGAGTTTGGATAGTGAAAATAAAATAACTAAGTGCAATGAATGGCACATGCCTGCCAAGGATTTTCTTTTATATAATATCTAAAATGAATTACTGGTGTTTAAATCGCTAGCAAAGAGAGCTGGTCTGTTTAAAGGAGTAGAATACAGCACATAAAACTTCGTCACCTTCCCAGAGTAGCCATATGTAGTGTTTTAACTTGCATGTACCAAAGTAAGGGTGATATATTGGGCGCTCCCTAACAAGAAGAATGGGGGGTTTTTAATTTTTTTTTTTTTAAGTTTTCATTAAACTAATTATTTTGGGATGAAGAAGCACTTCCCTTCACTTCTCTCCAAACACTGAGAGCAAGTCTGAGACAGGGACCACTAAGAGACTGCCTGTTACTGAACTACAGTTCTTTAGCATTTCTAACACAATCTCTTATGAAGCCACTTCTTGATTTGCATTACTTTGTCGTCTTTTCATACGACTTTCCTGTAACTTTACATGAAAATTACCACTTACCTTGAACAGAGTTGGATGCTGCTGTTAAATTTTGAGGACAGTGGCAAAATGGAAAATATTCATATAAATACAAGGATTCAAATATATACTTAAGCTACTCTACTGCAGTAAAAATTAAGCTAGTTTAGTTACCCATTCCCACCCATAAAAGTCGTCTAATTCTCAGAGGAGAAACCTGAAGATTTTATTTTCTTTTATGTAACAAAATATGATCCCAATGAAGTTTAAAGGTTACTATATGTACTGTTCCTGCTGTTCCTCCGAACACTTACTGACATAATTGGGATCTTTAATTGTTCTAGAGACCAAATTCCTGGGAAAATGAAAAAGTTTGAAGAAAATACTGTAGGAGATGTAGAAATGTCATGAATCATGTTGTCCCTATGTCATAAAGTGTGGAACAAGATAGCCTTCAATTCATTTTCATGTTGTGCAATAGTGTGATGTTCTGCTTGAACGTTGTGATACATATTCATAGTGATTTTAATGAATTCTGAAATAGGTTTAGAAACGCATCAAACTGCAGTCAGGCTAAGTGGAACGTTCCTTGTGGATAGTAATAAGGAAAGAAGTAAGAATGTCCAGTATTTGCAAAGATTACCCCAAAATATTATGTCATAATTTCCAGAAGGTTTCAGGGAGGCATTTAAAAGAAAAAAAAAAAAAACAACACACCAAACAAACAACCAAATAGAAACTAATTATGTTAATTGTGTAAAGCAACCAAGACAGCAGATACTAGTTCAGGTATTTGTCTATTATAGAGTACTGACACAGTTGAGTCTGCCCTAGAAATGCAGACAAACGAATAGATATTCTCATAATGCCAATCATTGTGACCAAGTGCAGAAACATTAAATACTAAGGTTATAGCTAAGTAATACTAATAAAGCAGAAGAACAAGGTAAAGCTTAAAATTCTTCAAGTTTTACGTGACTAATTATTTTGAGCAAAGCAGAAACATCCAGGAGTGGAAAGGATTCAAGAACTTTTGACTAAATTAATACTGCAGCACAGCAAGTATTGAACTCTAGTGAACTGTGTTGTGTTGGGTTTGTTGGTTGGGTTTTTTTCAGGGAATGAGAAAAACTGAGTAACATACTAAACGGAGTTACTACCTTAAACTTCTGAAGACTGCAATAGCTAATTTGCTGTGTGCCTGTTGTTCGTGTCTTCAGTTGCGTTTTCTATACGCAGCTGTGCCATAAAACTTCAGTTCATCGAAGAATATCAGTCAAAAAAAACAAAGCAACTCATGTATAGCAACAACTCTGCATCGCTTACATTTCCTCTAGGGATTTTCCCTTTTTTGTTATAAATAAGTGAAACTTTTAGTGAACATATAAAAAAAGAAGATCACATCCACGTAAACTTAGGAAAAAAAAAAAAAGTCAAATAGTGGTCTCTGCAACAAAATAGGATCACTACTGAAAGTCTGGTTGGTGGTGGAGCTGTTCTTTTCGGATCTGATTTTGACATTTGCATTCTGCCCAAGTCTTACCTGAGACATGATTTTTTTTTTTTTATTTTATTTTTATTAAGCAACCAACCTCTCCTCTGAATTACGCTATTTCTGCAGAGGAATATTTAACTCAGTGGGAGTTCTTCATGCAATGCAACTTTATTCCATTTGTCAAACTTATTCTGAGACTCTATGAAAAAATGCTGAGGACCCTGACAGTTCTGGAACTGTGGATGGCAGTAATGTCCTGTTCTGGAGTTAAGCCAGAATAAGGTTTGCGTTTGAGAAGGTAAGTGCATGCGCACATTGAGTTGCCATATATTTTTCCAGAGTTTCTCATCTGAAATGTGTGAAGGGACTGTGTAGCATGTGAGTAACGAAAAGCTTGGTGCCACCGGGCCAAGCGTGATTTCTGTTCGGGTTAATTCCTGTGTTTGTCCGGGAGGTGGCCGCTCCCGGGGAGCCACACAACCCACAGCTCGGGGCTGCGCTGCACATCTGACTTGCACTCGTGCACAGCATATGATACGCTACCCAGTATTAACTCTAGGAATTTGGAGGGAAACAGCAGCCTAGGCAGCAAAATTTCTCATATTAAAGCCAAATAAAATTGGACTGAAAGGTAAAACTTGGAGAAATCCAGGTTTATAATAACCCCATGCGTGCAATTCACGGAGCCGGATACCAGTGATGCAAACGGGTCAAAGGAAACAAGACTGGAAGAATTAAATCTGGAAAATGTCTCAATAAGCTGTAAGATTTGAAAGATGTGACCCAGTCATAAACCAGGTCATTTTTTTTAACTCTTTCCTAGAGTATCGAACTGCAGTTTGAGTGTGTTTGAGCTACATTTGGAATAATGCTAACTTGGAAGCTTTACAGCACTGAACAGAGGAAACGCAAAGTTGAACAGCGGAGGTTCTGGGGCAGTTTGGGACCTGCTGGTGCTGCCCCATTGTGCCGGAGTTACTGGTGGAGCCGGGAGGCTGGTGCCCAGGATCTGCCTGTGCCCTGCGCCCCTGCGTGCCCGTGGGGATGGCAGAAACGCTGGCCATCACAGCAGGCAAAACCAAAAGCCTGGGTGCTCCAAGGAGTGGGAGGACGTTCACGTGCCTTGTAGTTCTGGTTCAGGGTTGTTGCTGTCGGGTCAACGCACACACAGATCCCAAGGCAGGTACGGTCTGGAGCGCTGGGAGCAAGGCTTGCTGGCTCTGCCAGGCACGAGTGGAGGTGTTAAGGGGAGGAGGATCCCCGAGTCTCCAAGCAGCTTTGTGAGCCCTGGGCTCGTCCTTCTGGAGTGCATCCGTCTGCACCGTGGCTGTGGGGAAGATTCTGGCAGGTGGCATAGATTTTTTTTTTTAATGCTATCATTAAAAAAGATGAACTAATTGAGATAAATTGCAATTGCTAGGGAACAACACCAAAAGCTATAGAAAGCATATATGAGCTTCTAACCCAAAACTGCAGATTACTGGAGCATGAACTGGAATTCATAAGCATGAGGTTGTACTTAGAACATGAGCATGTAGTCTGAAGAATGGATAGCTGGTATCAGGCTTCCCTACTTTTTGCATCCATACCCTTCAGTAATATTTTTTTCTTAGCAGAAGAAATTAACAGGTGGAATGCAGAATGGTATCCAGTATTGAAAGGTCTTTATGAGATGCAACTTAAATTTCAAATCCACGGAGAAGATATAAATAAGGAATACTTGCACGTTAGCAAGGTACTGAATATGCTCTTCATTTCTCAGGACTAAGCAAGATTTTATTACTTTGCTGTAAGGTGCATAACTCTAAGGCTACAGGGAAGTTGATATAGGGATACCATGACCTCCTTACAAAGGCCATGCCATGTTGCAAGTGCTTGGGCAGCCATGCAGTTACAGGACCAATATGATATGAAAGAAAGAGGCTGCTCCTAGAGGAACATTAGCCTCCTGTATTGGGACCGTTGGGCCCTTGGGGACCTGTGGCTCCAGAGCTGGTCAATCAGCATCTTCCACTAATGCGCTCGGTTGGTAAGTGTAGAAAGATTTGGAGCAGGCCAACCAGGATTGTGACCGTGCTGGCAAAGCCTTGCTTTGGGGTGGAAGGGGAGCAGAGCGTGAGCTCCCTGTGCTGCCGTCCGTCAGGGAGGCGTGTGGCAGGGAGCGTGGAAGCCCAGCCCCGCACAGAGGCAGGATGTGGCTGAGGTCGAGCTGCTCCAGCTGGGACCTGAGCCCTGCAGTGAGGCTGGTGGGAAGGAGCGAGGTGGTCCCCTGGGCTTAACTCTGCTGGCGCGTGGGGGCCGTCACTGGGGTTGGTCTCAGGTGACTGTGTGTGGGTGTGCAACATGAGCGAGTGAAAAGGCTGTCCCGTGCTTGGTTTAATACATGAAGCTTAGCAATGTCAAATGGTTTGATGTTACCTACCCTCACCCCAACAGAAGTATACTGGGATTTCAGCCCATGTTTTCCATGCCAGCCTCATCCACCAGACTGAGGGCCCCCTGAGGCAGAGTCATCAGGTGCCATGAAGGAAAACCAGCACTTTCCTGGCATTGAGTCAGGCTTTGCCATCTGAAACAGCCACCAAACCACTCACTAAAAAAAGTCTTTGGGGCACCAACAAAAGCCAGAGGAGTGCACAGGCACTCAAGAAACAGGAACGTCTATGAAACTGAGATGGCTTTAAAACTAAGAATCAGTTTTCTTTTCAACTAAGAACCAGTTTTAAGGATTTTAAGTTTAGAACTAAAGCTCTAGCAATCTTTTATAAGCACCTCTTCCATAGGCACCTAGGCAAAACTTCTGGATGTCTCCAAAACATATTTTTATTCAAATTATCATCTTTACCTTGCTTTCTTTGGTCTGTATTTTCAGATTTTCAAATTGCATGGTTGAACAGAGAGGAAGATGTCAAACATACTGTGCTTGCACTACAAATGACAGAATGGAAAACATAAAATTTTCAGTCAATCTTGGGTCTTGAACTAGTACATCTGTGGAGATAAATCTGATTATACAGACAAGAGATCTCAACGAATTTGTTTCTTTGTAATCATAAGCAACAATAAGAATGTAATTATGTCAGATGACTTCAATAAATACACCTGCCACCTTGTAAAAGACTCTCAGAAGAACTGGAAATGTGAGAACTAAAAGTATGCCAGACAGAAAAAGGATATTATTGCAGAGTTGTATCAGGATTGCTGCAAGTCAGACTACCTAAACAAGGATAGCAGAAAAATCCTCTCCGAGTACAAAGTGTGTGATCAGTGTATATCTTAGGTACAGTTTTAGCTGGGTGGTGCATGATTGGATGCTGCACGGTGGGAGAAAATTAACATGGTATTTCATTCCCTCTGTAATACAGCTGCCACCATATTACTGATTTCTTAAAAAGAAATCCTACAAATATAATACCTATTAGTGATTTTGCTTTGCTGCAATAATCATGAGTACTGTTTTACTGAACCTAGACAACTCTTTATATATGCATAACAATTTTTAGAAAGCTTTTGTAAAACTTCATTAAGAAATTAAGCATTAACAAATCAGATATTTAAATTAGTTAAATATAACTGAGTATATAGCTCAAGGGTATTGCAATTCATTTAAAATTGCAGTAATTTCCCCCCAGCAAGAACTACAGTTAGTAATCATCTTGTGTATTATTGAGTACATCTAACCTGAATGATGAGACAAAAAAAGCTAAACAATTACATCAAGAGGAGTTGAAAAGAACAGCTATTAAATGTGGATGCTAGATGCGTTGCCTGAGCTACAGCCGATTGAGCTCTAATCAGATCAATGGGCTTTTCTAACTATGTCATTAAAAACTCTGAGTCAGGTCACTATAAGAAGTGGCTTCTCCTCAGAAATACTGATCTATCAATTAAAAAGGTAAATCAAACTTAACATCTAGTCCATGTATGGTGGATTCTGTATGGGAAGTGTGAAGGTTACAAATAAGTACATGCAGATTCTTACCTCTGAATGGGCCTCTGAAAAGGCCTTGCATTAAATTTAATGTTAAACCTAAGCTTGGCTTCAGCCTTCAACAGAAGAGCATCTGATGTAAGGACATAAATCCTTCTATTCACTTAGCCAAAGATACTACTACTTAAAAGGATGTTTTGATAGCAAATGAAAAAAAATATGATTTCCAAAGACTAAAAGAACTTCTCCATTAAGGACCAAACAGCTTGCAATCCCACTGCGAACTGAATTTCTAAATGGGGGAAAGAAAAGTTTCGCAAATCTTTCAGAAATCACAGGAGAGTTCCCAAAGTGAGAGAATACCAAATTCCTTAGATATGAGGATTGTCATGTGGCTTTTAAAAGAATTGATGTAAGTTTCTTTTCAGTATAAATGTATAGTTTACACTAATGGACAGGGAGATTGAATCAGGTGGTCATAATCAAGTCCTTTTATCATACCATATGCCACTTACTAAGTATGCCAAAATTATAGTTTTCTGCTATTTATAAAGAAGTTATAATTATGAGATCATGTAAAATGGACTACGGATTGTTTATATCTTTGAAGATCTACCTCTCCTGCCATATTGAAGTAATTCTTGATAAATATTTATCCAATATCCAGTGAGGATCCCACAACCTCTATGGGAAGTCTATTCCAGTGATTACTTTTCCTTGCTCTTAAGAAGTCTGAATTTTCAGAGTCTAAAATATCTTTCTGTAGTCTAAACACATTGCTCTTTGTCCTACACTGGCTGTGTAAAATTTCCTTTTCATCTTTACTGCTACCTTTACGTAAGCTGAAGACTTCTGCAGGTTCTTTCCTCAGCCTTTGCTCTGTATAAAAGAACTGCTATTTCTAGCAGTTCTTTTTTTTATAAGCCTTCTTTTCATTCTTTTTTTTATAAGCCATATTTTCTATATCTTTGATAATTCTTGTTAATGTTTTGCAGACTTCCTCCTTCCTGAATTGTGGTGTCCCAAACTGGGCATGGCACTGCAGGCCTTATTTATTCCCACATCTCTTATAATTAAAAATCTCATTTATATATCTCTACATGATGTTTGCCTGGTTTTATAATATGATATTGTTATCTCATTCTGTGATCATCTACAACTCCAGATTCTTCTGTATACCCAGACACCCCTTGTATTTATGCTTTTGATTATTCCTTACCTTAGGAAATAATTTTTATGCTTTTGATTATTCCTTAATTTAGGAAATAATTTCCCTAATTTTTAAGATCAGTCTGAACTCTTCCACCATAATTCCAGCCCCTTCCTCCTTAATGCCATCTGCAAATTCCTCTGCATGTTTTCTCTAGTTCTTTCTGCATCTTCATTGTCTCTCTTCTTTCATGCGAGCAATTAATGAAAATGTCAAATAGTACCAGACCAAAGAGAGGATGCTCTGAACTCAGTTTGGTCTGTCTCTGCTCCTTGACAGCACACCTTTGATAAACATCTGGAACATCATACTAAGAGGGTGCGACAGCACTCCTCTTACTAATAGTTTAGTTCAGTTTGTGTTACCCTGGCTTATTTGCAAGGATTGTCAATTTTGATGCCAAGATGTATAACATCTTACCTAGCCACAAGATTTGATTTTTATTTCTTATTTTTAAATCCATAATGGTTGTTATTCATCATCTTCTAAGTACCTGCATGTTCTTTATTTGACTGTTTGCTACATTTCCTCTTGCCTCCTGAATTACAGTCAGACCGACTGATCTGTAACTCTCTGCCCACTTATTAAAGAGTTTATATATATGTTTTTTCCTACCACCTGAAAACTGTTGTCCTCTTTGAATTCCCGCAGGTTGGGAATGTCAATGATTCTGTGGTCGCAGCCCAGAGTGGGGTGCAAACACACAGCTTAACAAGCCGTCTCTAAATCATTCTTTCCTGAGCTGTGGTGGACACACTTGACCCCCAGCCGTACTCCGGTTCAGGCTGACTGAGGGGCAACCGGCCCCCGCGCCCTGTGATGAAGCTGCGAGCTGGAAAGCTCCTGGCTCACCTACGAGGGAGTGAAGAAGCCTCAGAAAAATATTTCGAAAGGCGGTTTCAAAACCCGAAAGTGCAAGACAACCAACGTACAGAACAAGATACCAGAGCTAAACGGACGACATCTATCTTGTCTATGTCACCTATAAATATTACCATCAGGATGGGCCCAGTTTGAGCTCTCCCTGAAGCGCAGCTGGCCTGGGCGGCGGGTGGCTCTCCCCTCCAGCAGGGACGCCTCTCAGGGTTTGAGATGCCTTACCTGAGATCCTTCCATACCCCAGGCGGAGAGATCCCTTACCCACGACAGATCCTCTGCAAGTGACCGATAGCATGCTGAATTGATACTAATGCAATACTACTAATCCGTATAGCTATTCAATATTATTATAAACATTCCATTCCATATATACTTTCCATTAGGCATAAACTGTTGTCCAAGTCTGAGACTAAGATTGGACCTAGCTGCACCTAGGTTCCTTAAGGAGTTTAGAAAGCAAGGGGGTCCGCTCTGAACCTTGTGACTCAAGAGGAGGGTCTTCCCTGCTCTTTGCATCTCCTGTCTCTGTGTGAATCACTCTAACTCAGTTCTAACTCAATTTTCCTTTATATGTTTCTTCTATGAGTAATTAATAAGGTAAACCCTGCCATCAAACTTACTGAACCTTGTCAAACCACTGTTAAACTTTGTTAAATTCCATCAAATTTATTGAACCCTGTCAAATTATTATTTTACCTCAATAAAATGTATTCTCTCTTTTGAGTGAGGAGCATTCCACTCGTCTGTGACATTAGCCTAGTACCAATTCTGAGCCCTAGATCACCCGTGCAGTTGTGCTGGTCGATTGCACTTGGTAACTTCAGTAAATACTGGAGCTTGGGGGAGAGGCATTAAATTTTTATTTTTTTTCCTTCTCTATGTCATGATTTGTTTTAACGCTCCTTTCTTTTCTAGAATGATGACTGTATCATAGTCATTCTTTCTTACGATGCCCACCGTGTCCACATTCTCAGCCAGATCTGTGGCAGTGGCTGTAATTAAATATCACATTCCCCTCCAGTTGTTCTCTCCATCTTCTGCAGAGTGCTTCAACACTTTTCCAGAATTTTCTGGGTAGCCTGTGTCCTTCTGTATTATTTCTTATCAAAATGATAATTGAAATTTCCCATTAGTATGAAGTTTTTATGCTTTTGATAAGTCCTTTGGTCACCCAGAGGAAGGCTCATCTCCATTATCTTCTTTATTTACAGCCTACCATAGTCCCCTACATGACAGCGATATTGCTTTTACTGAGAAATGTTTAGTCACTCCAGCCTCCGTTAGCCCTTCTGGACTAAAGAATAAGCATGCACATCCTTGAAATAGCCTTTTAGTCTTAGCTATCTCCCGAACAGACCACACTTGTCTCTATGATCTGTCCAACCAAATCTCTATCACGACAATTAAGACATGATTTTGATTATGATTTAAGACACGATTTTGATTATGATTTAAGACACCTAGCCATTCCTGTTTCCTGCCCTCTTGCATCACTATGTGATAAACTCATTCGTGTGTGTGTGTGTGTGTATATATATTCTAGTTATCTATTAATATATAATGAACAATAGCATATAATGAATATGTATTTTTATATAATGAACTAAGAGGTTTCTGCTTACCTCTCTCAATGGCACATCAGGAAAATACTACCTTCCACATCTAAGTCTTCATACTGATTGCCGTCTTGTATGTGACTCCTTGGTTCGTAACCTTTCTGCAGCCAGTGCCAGCTGCTCTCCTGCAGGGGAAATCCCAGGGAAACGCAGGTTGATGGGACCTCGGCAGGGCTCCTGTCCCACACCTGCCCACAGCAGGCTCAGCTGCGGGGTCCGACGAGGCTCCTCAAGGCATTACCCAGACAAGGCTTGAAAACTGCCGCAGGCTGAAGGCAGCACCACCGCTCTCCATCCTGGCCCCACTGCCGGGCCGTCCTCATGGGCAGAAGGCTCCTTCTTACCTTGCGCCTAAGCCTCTGGTGTTTGGCTTTATCACCACCATCTCTCATCCTCTCGTCACATACTGCTGTGAAAAGCCTGGCTCCTTGATGACCTCTTCATAGACAGCAGAGGGCCAATTACCTATTCAGGTCAACCAATTTACTTTAGCTATAATCTAGGTTTATGGTTAAATTTAGGCTCAAAGGAAAAAAAAAATTAAGATATTATTGGATGCTGCAAGTCTGAAAGCCAGAATAGTTAAGCCAGGTTACGAACACCAGTAACTTACATACACTTCCATGCAAAAGGATTATGCTCTGAGCAGGACGGGGGCTTTTTTGAAGCCCAAGTCACTGTGATTTAACGAGGCTTGAATTTACAATAGCTACAAAGCTCTGATGATCGCTGGAGCATATTTTTAATAGACTCTCTCCTGATTGATTGATAATGATTTTTAGCTTCCAGCATGTCCTTTCTGTGTGGCCTGGGGCCCTATGCAAGCTCAAAACCAGCTCACTGGCAAATTTTGAGATGGATGCTGCTGCCTGAGTAAAGTTTTGGACAAGCTTGGACCCACAGTAAGAGAAAAAGCTTGTGCGTGCTTGAAGGTGGATTGACAAGGCTGTAATTTCTGAGGGTCTGACAAAAGGAGAGTCTGAGGGGGACAGCAGAAAAATTGGAAGGTATGCTTCCTCATATAAATTTTGGAAAGATTCCCAGGAATTGCAGGGTAGTTTAAAAATCCTGAAAAGAGGACGTGTGAACCTTGAAGGATGATGTTCCAATGAATAAAAAGTCCTCTCCAAGATCATAGAATCATAGAATCATAGGGTTGGAAGGGACCTCTGGAGATCATCTAGTCCAACCCCCCTGCCAGAGCAGGGTCACCTACAGCAGGTTGCACAGGAACGCGTCCAGGCGGGTTTTGAATGTCTCCAGAGATGGAGACTCCACCATCTCTCTGGGCAGCCTGTTCCAGTGCTCTGCCACCCTCAAAGTAAAGAAGTTCCTCCTCATGTTTAGAGGGAACTTCCTATACTCAAGTTTGTGCCCATTACCTCTTGCCCTGTCACTGGGCACCACTGGAAAGAGCCTGGCCCCATCCTCCTGACACCCATCCTTTAAGTATTTGTAAGCATTAATAAGGTCACCCCTCAGCCGTCTCTTTTCCAGACTAAACAGACCCAATTCCCCCAGCCTTTCCTCATAAGAGAGGTGTTCCAGTCCCCTAATCATCTTGGTAGCCCTCTGCTGCACCCTCTCCAGCAGTTCCCTGTCCTTCTTGAGCTGGGGAGCCCAGAACTGGACACAGTACTCCAGGTGTGGCCTCACCAAGGCAGAGTAGAGGGGGAGGATGACCTCCCTCGACCTGCTGGCCACACTCTTCTTGATGCACCCCAGGATGCCATTGGCCTTCTTGGCCACAAGGGCCAAGATGAGTGTATCTCTTTGAAGATATCTGCACTCCGCATCCCTAAGAGGCACTCCAGACAAATAGCTGAAGGGACAGACAGGAAGGTGTATCTACACACTCTCCAGTGCCAGGCTGGAAGTCACCTAAGTTTCCAAAAGCAAAGCTGAGAATACTTCTCTTACATGAGGTGGATGAGCCTGCAAAAATTAAACCAAGGTTAAAAGTTAAATAAAGTTAGACTCATGTCTGACTGGTTGCTGGACAACTGTAACAATGCAGAAGACTATGCCTTCTCCCATGACCTATTCAGTTCTGATTTAGATACACATACATGCAGTCATGGTTCTCTCTCTCATGCATCATTCAGTGAGAGTGGAAAAGACCCAAAAGACCTAGTGCTGAGAGACTTAGGATGAATGTTGGTAATGTAGGAAATCTGACAATGTGTAAAAATATCGGCCTTTCCTCTGAAGTGGAAGTGCAGCAATACTGCTACAAACCTCAGGAGATGCTGAAAAGTTACCCAGTTGTTCAGGTAACTTGGCCCACATTGTTCCTTGTATCAGGGCTGGAAGGATCTGCAGGGTGAATCTTCCCACCCCTCAAACCAGCAAGGTGTCGAGGTTGTCAGCAGCCCATTGTAGAACACACCATCCCCACGCGTTTCTGAAAGACTCCAAGACCAACAGCTATCACACTTCAGCAGGACAGGAAGGCTGACCTGCCTCCTGAAGGCTCTGCCTCTCAGGAGCTCCGCACGGAGGGCACAAGACTGCTGGGATCAAGGTGGCACTGCACTGGGGCGCTCAGCCCAGTGTTGTGAGCTCAAATGAGAAAAGGGCAGGAGGAAAAAGCGTATCGGGTTGCTGCATGGGAAACACCTCAGGAGGTTCCATCTCTTGGCATAGGGGCTAAAAGATGCAAAACTACAGAGATAGAGAAGCACTTCAACAGCAGCCTTCAGTGCCAAGACTAGGTGCTGCTGAGCTCAGTAACTTCTGCAGTGCCAGACGCATGTAGTCACAGGTTGCTGACACAGGGAACAACTTCACGCTAGCACTGCATAAGCCACTGAGGAATGATACCAGGAGAGCTGACTCTGCCCTGGTGAGGCCGCGTCTGGAGTACCGTGTCCAGTTCTGGGCTCCCCACTTCAGGAAGGACAGGGAACTGCTGGAGAGAGTCCAGTGGAGGGCTACCAAGATGATTAGGGGACTGGAACAACTCTCTCATGAAGAAAGGCTGAGGGATTTGCATCTTTTTAGTCTGGAAAAAAGACGACTGAGGGGGGGATCTTATCAATGCTTACAAATACTTAAAGAGTGGGTGTCAGGAGGATGGGGCCAGGCTCTTTCCAGTGGTGCCCAGTGACAGGACAAGAGGTAATGGGCACAAACTTGAGAATAGGAAGTTCCCTCTAAACATGAGGAGGAACTTCTTTACTTTGAGGGTGGCAGAGCACTGGAACAGGCTGCCCAGAGAGGTGGTGGAGTCTCCATCTCTGGAGACATTCAAAACCCGCCTGGACGCGTTCCTGTGCAACCTGCTCTAGGGTGACCCTGCTCTGGCAGGGGGGTTGGACTAGATGATCTCCAGAGGTCCCTTCCAACCCCTACCATTGTGTGATTCTGTGAAACCACGGTGACCCAGTTCTGATACAGAGGCAGAAAGTGTGATCTTAGTGCGCTTCGCTTTCAGTTCGTCTGGGCAAAACAGCTGCTGAAGAAGCACTCCTCAGTGCCAGAAGGGATGCAGCGCGTGCTGGCTGAGGTGCCACAGGAACTGCAAGGACCCGAGAGGTTCAGGTCACACAGCGTAATCCAGAGAAGTCAAAGAGGCACACCTTGCTGGGCCCTGTTTGCCAGCCTGCTTGGAAGGGCAGCACCCAGAAGGTTTCAAAGCACCAAGGCTGGAAGCCAGGTTTTGTTTCTCATCTGAGTTCCTGTACGTGAGCGATACGCGACCTCCCTCAGCTGTGTTAACAACGGTGTGCTCTTCAAGAGTCATAGAGATACATCTGGCTTTACACACTCTAAGATTAAAACATGAGAGTAGGATGCAGCTGAGGAACTTTTAGCATTGCAAATCAAGCATAGGAAACTTCCAGGAAAAATGTAGCTGGGGAGGAGGTCAGGTGGAGGAAGAGAGGCTAATGCACTATCTTGGTTTAGCCTCAGCCGGCAGCAAAGAACCGCATGGTCTTTCACTCACTGCCCCCACAGATGCGGTATTTGGTACCGACTTGACCACAAATGGGGTGGCACAAAGCAGTCAGAGTAACAACCACGTAACTGTTGGAGCTAAAAATCCAGGGAAAGGAGCCAGTGGCTTGGGCAATTGTTCTCAAGAAACAGAAAAGCTGTGCGATATAAAAATTCATTTAACATGTGATGGCAACATCGCATGGATGAAGAAAGGACCCTTGTTCAGCCACTCGCTGATACCGGTGAGTGACTGCAGGGCGGCAGATGGGACACAAATTTGTCCAGGTTCTCTTCTGCTGAGTAGGAATGCAGCTTGTGATTTCTCTTGGGTCTCTGCTGCCTGCTGGGTAGGAAAGATGGCAGTCTCAGAAAGTCTTCCAAAAACTCGGAGTGATGACTCTAGGCCTGTCCCTGGCTTTGCCAGAATTTAGAAATAAAGGTTAACTTTTTTCCTATCAGCAGAGGTGGTAAAAAAAAAAAAAAAA
>VYZM01023494.1:82976-104484 GCA_013398915.1 Dromas ardeola
CCGCGGCGGACCCGCCGTCCCCCAGCCGCCCTAACCGCCGGCGCTTGCGGCCCTCGAGCCTAACCGCCGCCGCCCGCGTGCCGCGCGCGCTGCCGCTGCCAGTCCGCCCTCCCGCCTTTTATGCGCTGAGGGCGGCGCTGAGTCACCGCCCCGGCGCCGGCGTCCGGGGCGCCTCGGGCAGCGCTCCCTCCTCCCTCTGCCCCCTTGCTTGCCGCCGCCGCTGCACCTCACGCCGCGGCGAAGGTGCACCCCGCCTTCCGACTGCCCTCAGGACTGCCGCCGGCTCCCCGCAGCCCTGCTCCGGCCCCTCCGCCCGGCGCTCCCTCTCCGTCCCAGCTTTGCCCACCTGTGGTCAAGTACCGGTTGCCGATGCCCCCTCGAATGGCTCTTAAAACGTGGAAAACTTCTGCTGTTTTTTCCCTTGCAGGTCTAGAATCTGCATACCTACTCTTACATCCTAAAAATGGTGGGTGAAGCAAAAAGACAGAAGCAAGTGAAGTAAAATAAGAGCGCTTCCACAGAACTACTTAAGCCGTGGACACTTGAGGTGGGATTTAAAAGCCTGAATTCCTCTCAGGTTAAAGTTTGTCATTCTGGACGCCCACGTTCAGTGGCAGCCGTAGGCACCCACGCACCAGAGAGGCCTGGGCTCCCACATACCTCTCCGGGGGATGCGGAGCTCCACGCCAGCGTGTTTCACCAGCAGCCCCCAGCAGGCTCTGGCCCACAAGGGTGGCGTTCTTCGGCCTCAACAAGCAGAACTATGCGCTCTGTGAAAGTAAACTTTGCTTTTGGGGTTATTTTTGGTTTTTTTTTTTTTTTGAGCACAATAGGACAAGAAATGGCTGCTGTATCCTTTTACAAACAGTCATCGCGTGGAAAACCAGAAAATTTCATGTCTCTCAAAATACAATGAAGCTTTGTTTACAGATCCTTTTGCATGAGGGCCATGTTTTCTATCCCTTGAGTACTGATAGTGTATAGAGAAAAACCCTCAAAACTCAATGTAGAAGGAGAGCAGAAAGAAGACATGTGTCCACAGCCCAGTGTACAAAGGTTAATGATTCACCTGTGTGGGCAGGAGACACAGACTCCAATCACCTGTTCAAGGAAGACTTGGGTGTTTTATGCTGACCAGGATCTAGAAAGAGGTCATGGAGGGCTAGAATAGTGAGCAACCTGCAAAGTTGTCTTTACTTGGACTTTCTTTTTGTTTCAGTCTTATATGTTTTGATAGTGGTACCACTTCAACAGTAGACACTAACTATAATCCAGCTGTGGCTAGGATGCAATCCGTAGAAGTGGAGGCTGCCAATCCAAAATTCCTGAAGAACAAAACCTCGATCTGTTTCTCTGTCAGTTGAAGTCTTAACTGCTATTCTGTTACAGACAAGTTGTGCTTGGATAATCACAACTTCCATTTTTAAAGAGAGCAGCAGCTTGACCTTGTTGGTGTTGTCGACTTTTTCTGAAAATACCCACCACGCCAGCTGAACTTACTCGTGGACTGTAAGTAGTCTTCTAGGCAAGGAAGTTGTTTTCAGTGACTGTAAAATTGTAGTTGTGTGCACGAGCACTACCAGGACTTTCAGGGCAATAGGAAGGGTGCCTCCTGAGTTGGGCAGTGACTGACGTGGTGACTTAATTAGCTTGTAAACTGATATGATTTATTTTATACCTGACTTTGATGCCCACGCCCAATACTGGACCCAGTCTTTAAAAGCAGCAAAATGTTGGATATGTCTTTCTCAGAGTTTTTCACCAGCTAATTTTGAGAGAGGTCCCCAGACAGCAGGCTGATTTGTCAATCTACACAACAATTTGTGTCTCTCCACAACTGCGTCACAATTCGTGACTCTCTCCACACGCTTTAATTTCAAATTTAACTGGACCATCAGTTACTGTGGCACCACATCTAACTCTCCCTAAGCAAAGGCAGGCATTATGATGGCCACCTTTAGGGTTTTTTGTAAGAACCTCATTTTTTGCAACTGTCTGAAGCATGTAACCTCTGACTACAGCTGCTAAATGCAAGAGCTCAAGAGACTGGAAAACAAATAGTTCAAAACAGTTTTTCTGACCTCACCTGCTTCTTCATCAGGGCTACTGAATGTGAAAGACAGTACTTTCTGTGCTTTCCATCGTGCTTGTTGGTAGGTGATAGAGCACAAGTTGTCAAAGAGGCCTTGGAGGGAATGTCTTTTCAAGACATTCATAATTCCTCAGGGTAGCCCACACTGCAGCACTCTTCATCACTCTTCTTGTTGAAAAGCATAGGCTACAAATGCTGTCTTGCTAGGATTAAAGACCGCAACAACAGGCAGCGAGTTAATCAGTTTTATTAAGGATCATATCTGAATGAGCTGGCAGTAGCTTGACATTGCTTAATGTTACTATGCTTAATGCAGTTTCACTAGTAGGGTGTACACTTGAGTATTTTTCCTCCAGCCATATTTTAGCAACATTGCCTTTGCATCTAGGGCTTTTGACTGTATCTGCTGTGATTTGAATAGTAGGTTATAAAGAAACTTACTATGTTAGTCATATAACTTTAAATCATACAGGATTTTATACAGAAAAGCCTAACTGGCAATCTCTCAGTAATTTGCCATGACTTTAAATCAAGTCAGAGGCAAGGCTTGTTTATCTGTTCATCATAGCTAGAAAAACTACTTCTATTCAAAACAATACATGCAGAAGAAAATAAATAATTTAAATACAACCAATCTGAAGTAACTATCCACCTTCTTACTGTTTGTATAGTAAAGAAGAACAGACAACAGCAAAAGAAATAAAATTCCATTTGTGATCTGTAGGCTCTTGCAAGATAGGTATATCCAGTGTACTTGTCTCAATGCAAGTATTTTGTGTTTTTTAGTTTCTGAAAATAAGGTAAAGATGATTGTACCGTTTCCCTCCCTTGCAATAAATTTTGGTTCTGTTGGCCAATAGCAATCAAAGTTTATAGAAGGCAGAGGAGGTTTCACAAAAACAGGTGGCTAAATAAAGAAGATAGCCTTTAACATTACCTTGATAACCTTGAATACCTTGAATGAACGGCTTATTCACATGTTAAATGTCAGATAATCTACTCAGAAGATCAGAAGTAGGACAGAAATGCACAGGCTTCATTAGTTTTTTTTCAGAGACTTCATTTCAAATTCATGCAATTCCCTGCTGCAAGAACTACTTAGTCTTTGAAAGCTGCCCAAACCTGAATTTAAAATATTTCTTAAGTTTCCTTAGTACTAGACAGGGTTCTGCAAGAAATGTGAAATACCACTGCATGCGATTGGTGTATTAGTGCCAGTGGTATCCATCTACCTTATGTGGGGCTTCATCAGAAGATGATCATGGGTCTTAGAAAGCAGTTCACCTTTAAGAAAGCTAATAGTTAAAATAGTTTAAAAATGAAGAAATCCAAGCATTTTTATATTCTCAGCCTAGAGAAGAGAAGGCTCCGAGGAGACCTTACAGCAGTCTTCCAGTACCTAAAGGGGGCCTACAGGAAGGATGGGGAGGGACTCTTTATCAAGGAGTGTAATGATAGGACACGGGGCAACCGCTTCAAACTGAAAGGGGGTTGATTTAGATTGGTTATCATCAGGAAGAAATTCTTTACTGTGAGGGTGGTGAGACACTGGAACAGGTTGCCCAGGGAAGTTGTGGATGGCCCATCCCTGCAGGTGTTCAAGGCCAGGCTGGATGGGGCTTTGAGCAGCCTGGTCTAGTGGGAGGTGTCCCTGCCCAGGGCAGGGGGTTGGAACTAGATGATCTTTAAGGTCCCTTCCAACCTGAACCATTCTATGGTTCTATGATTCTATGATATAATTAATTCCAAGACTGATTAAGCAATTAAATAATAATGCAGAAATTATCTCATTTGGGTATGTCCACATAAGTGCCTTCCCCTTCTTCTTTTAAAAGCAGTGATATGGAGTCATAAAATAACTTCAAAACATTTAGGAAAGGGCTGTCAAGAATTAACTTTCCCTGCCATGAGAAAGGTTCAGAAGAGTTAAATCATTCATCCAAGGAATAAAGGAAAAGGCCCAAACTGTCTGCCCCACTGCCCCGAAGTAACTTCACTTGTTTCTCAACAATACTCATGTATCCTCTCAAAACCAGATTAACAGGAGAAGTGTGGGGCAGACAGTCATGGCTTGCAAGCTGCGTGCACTTTCTTGGATTCTAAATAAGACATATCCATAATGAGAACACAGAGAGTTTAATTTTGACATCCTAATCGTGACTGACTTCTCACTTTCCCGGAAGAATCCTGTTCTGAGTGACATTGATTCAGGATACACGGCTATCAGACGTTATGACCAGAAAAAACAACAGGATTAAGGTGGTTAAGAGTAGTGCCCTCAGGTCAGAACAAGCTCCCCCTGCAGTTATTCTCCTTCTCTTCCCCAGTGATTCATGAAAACAGAGACAGTTCCTGTGATATATTAAAGTAAGTCTTACAGCTGAAGCCAGTTGAGCACCAATGCCAGAAGAGAGCAGGATGTTTTAGGTGTTTTATTTATTTATTTCTATGAGTACAACAGGTATGATGATTACGGGCAACTTGTGCTGTAAACATCTGTTTCCCTGAAGTAGACCCTGTCAAAGGTAAGCTTTCCTGCTTTCTTTCATTGCTCTTGGAAGGAAATAATACAGTTCAACTACTCTGTAGCTGCATATCTATGTGACAGATATGACCAGGCTTGGCACATGCAAGCATTTTGATTAACACACTGGCAGTAGAATAAATAATCCATAACAAAGAATGAGCATCTTCAAAACAAAAGTATATTATTTATCACAAAAAAAGCAAAGCCAATAGTAAAAATTAAAGGCAGTAAAGGTGACTAACCCTTAACTTTGTGACAATCTTTGGCACATTCTACGTAGCTCATTTAAATCAATTTCTGGGTTTGGTATTAGACTGTCCTGCTTAGAGCCTGGCTTTTCCCTTACAAATTTGGTAATTTTCAACAATTACTTGGTGAAATTTACGCACTGTGTAACACTGAATGAAACCTGCCCCACTGGTGTCACTTTTTAGTGTGGAGTCGTTAGTGTGGATTAACATTATTGATCTAAGTTTAATCTTTGGGAGAAAAAAAATTTCAAATCTAGCTAGGATGGAGCAATAAATTGCTATCTATTGTCTTCTAAAACTGCTGTCAGGGTCGTCATTTTGCTTAGCCTGCTTGCTTGCTTGAACACTGCTTTTTGATCCAACACCATATCCAGCAATCTATCGAAAACACACAGATATTCATTCCTAATTCACAGTGGACAGGATTAGGGTATTTCCTAATTTTTTAGGATTTGTAAGTAAAACTGCTCACTTGCCAAAATGGCTTTCATATTTTTAAAAGGTGTGTTAAAAGGCACAGGTGGAGACACACAAATACCAAAACAAGCTGGTTTAGTTGGTTTTCTTTCTTGGAAGAAAGAGGATCAATACATGACAGAGGTCAAAACATAAAAGGCTATTGTAAGTTCTTCAAAATTAAAGCAAGGTGGACTTCAGAACTTGGAGGAAAGGGAGCGGATGACCTGTTATTCAAAGCAAAACAAGTAAGCAGGGATATATATGTCCTAAGTGTAGTACATAATATAGCAGCAAGTGGTGAGGGATTCTGTTTCAGGACAAGCAGAAAATATGAGGTGGTCTTGGGCTGCATTTTGTGAGCTCACAGAATATGGGTAGCACCATAGCCTGAGTTGAGGCACGTCTTCCAAGCCAATTAAAATCAATGCCTTAAATCCTAAACAGCCAAAGTGTAGACCAAGCTATTATAACCAAACAAGCTATTATAACCCATTTTATCACTCTGCGCATTAAAATGCATAACATTTGAAATTTGTTACAGATTGTATGCATCGTTAACATGCAATGACAGAACCAATTACAGAAGTGATTGAATGCAGAACTGAATGCACTTTCAGAAATCAATCTTACACAGCTATGGAAACTGTGCAATGAAATTTATTCTACATTGAGAAGCTTTTGTTTTATTACATATTCACGTGTCTTACTGTAACAATATTTAATTTTAGCAAGTTGTCTTCAAAAACAGATTCAGGGCATTATCTACAGCTGGAACTTAATTTTTAACTCAACACATTGTCAATACAGACTTAGGCTTAATTCATTATTGGATGCTTTTTGAGCATTTGTTTTTCATTCCACAATTAGGCTAATGCTAGAAGACTTTCCATCCAAAACACAAAATAATCTGGTTCTAAACAAGATTTCCAGTACAGAAAGATGCATTTTTTGGCCAAGTGTAACATCAGAATACTAAAAATACTAACATTATATTCTCAGTATATAAATGCTAGAGTAAAGGCATGCAAAAAATCCCTCAGTTTTTCAGTACTTGCAAGGCCCCTTGGATCTACCGATTACAAAAACATACATTAATAATTTTGCTTGCTGTTAGTCTAAGTTAATATTCATCTGAGTAGTGAAACTCTTGATTTCATGTAAACAAATTATCCTGAGTTTCAGAATGTCAAACAAGCATGAAAAAGATTCAGGAAATAGCTACATAATTTGTTTTCTCTTTTTGAGAAATTATCTCTGCTTATACTTTAATACAGTTTTTCTTAAGAGTAAAACACACAGTTAGCAAGTGACGTGTTTACTTCTGAACCTACTTCTGATAAAAGCTGTTTATTCCAGAATTTGAAGCAGAGATGGTGAGTTTACTGCCTAAAGAACAGCAAATAAAAAGTGTCTTCTTTTTCAAAGTTGACTCTCTATTCCTGACTTCAAATTGAGCTGTGCATCCTTAAATATATTTGAAAATTATAAGCATATTTATACAAACTTGTAACTACCAATTAACTTATTTTTGTTGATTATAGTGAGTTCGGTCAGTACCAGACATTTTTACTACAGGTGAAAGTTATTTTCAGACTCTAAACAGACAGTGTTAATTCAGTATTTCATGCTAAACAAGAAAAATGTACTACAGCAACAATGGATGTTGTCAGGAGATATACACAATATAAAAATCATTGCTTTAGAAAGTTTCGGTTTAAAAAATGAATTATATTTCGATTTTATAAAAGCTCATGATTTTCTCAAAATTTTAATGATTCATTTATGTCCGAAACCACTATTAAAATCACATTTCAGATATTAAGCTTTAATCCCATCTTCCTATTTTTCTATGAAGATCTTGCTCTGAGATCTTCTGATTTTCTCCAGCTCTTCATAAGTGAGTGGTCCTTTCGGCAATTCTAGCAAAGTGCTCTGTGTGTCCAAAATGTTCTCTGCTTCACCTTAAAAAAATAAAAAAAAATTGAATAAATTTCCTCCTCACCCTTACTGTGAGAAAGCAAAGGAAGTAAAAAAAAAAAAAAAGAAAAAAAAAAAAAAAAAAAAAAGAAACTGACTAAGCTATTCTTGTTTGGGCCACAGCAACAAAATACCAGGTCACAGCTATGTATTTTACAAACGAGCTGATGCCAATGTAGCGTTTAAGTTGTCTTTAAGGAATTTTGGACTAGTGGGATATCTGCACACAGAAGTGTTTGGTCTGAACTGAGTATCTGCCTCAGGCTGCATTTGTTTGAACAAACTTCAGCCGTAACATTTAATTGTGCTGATGTTGTTGCCGTTTCTGTTAGCCCCTTTGTCCTAAGAACTACAGTGATTTCTAGTAATGTTTTATGTAGAGATTTACTACACACATGCTTCGAATTGGAGGCATGGGATACAGCAAGGACTTAGCATCAGCGTGTACTTTGTACCAACCCCATATTGCATTTGACCAATTAGGAGTCTGAGAAGAGGGTAGATCAGACATAGGCATAAAAGCATACATAAGCTTCAACAAGTAAATTCCCTGTGCACAGTATCCTAGATGTGCTATATTTGGGCACTGTTTTTCTTCTTGTCTCAGGCCTAGGCTAAAAGATGTCAGGCTACAGGCAGAAAGTGGGTAGCACAGGCCTTGAAGAAGCGTTGATCAAAGCATACTACTCACAAAAAGATTTGCTAAGACAGTTACCTAAACACGCAGTCTTAACAGCATAGCAAGGAAAAGTTGCAGGGTGCAGAATGGTCTGGGTAAGGCTGGAATGAAAACATCTAGGACAGAGAATCCAGAAAACAAAGATACAGACTGAACATCATACATAAGTTGTGGTGGTCTGATTGTGATAAAAGAAAAGATGAAGATTAGGCAAAGAATGTGTTTGTTTTGGCTGATTCCATTTGGTACAGTGCCAACAATCTCATTTACCTATGCCTTAACTCCTAGCTTGATGATCATTAAGGCAGGGATTTGAAGCTGTATTTACGTGCAATAAACCTGACTGAATATTGTAATGCAGTGAAGATTGGGTCAATCTTTAAAACAGGTCCGAATGCTGAAATCTCCAACTGCAATTTTGGTAGTATTACAGTGCTTAGGATCTCCACACATCAGCAGTATCCATCAGGATGACGCCGTTTACCACTCCCAGTAACTGATAAAAACACGTCAGTCAGTCGCATAGATCTCATAGCAACAGATCTTAGGTGACAGAGATGTTACAGATAGTCAGATCTCTGTGCCTGTCACTCAGATGCACTAGAGCAGGCTGCCCAGTCACCATCCTTCTCACGTCTCAGGATACAAGCAGTGAGCTATGTAAATCTTGGAAAAGGTAGCCAGTTTCACTGCTTAGTGGACAAGTTTTGTGCAGTTGGAAGTTGGCTATATAATCCCTCCCCTCCTCTAATAATTTGTCTGAAACACACCAGCAATATGTACGTGGACTAGGAGGAAATGCAGAACAGCAAGGCCAAGAACACAGATAGCAGGTTCATGACTGATTCTTAGTGTCCTCAGTCATTCAGAAAAGACTGGGCACCTGAGGGCTGTTCTGTAACCCTGCCATTGCCAAAAGATTCAGTTCTATCCCATGGCTCTGGCACACTTACGGCTTTTCAGCAGCACAAGCAGAACTCAAAACAGGTATCTCCCCCTTTGTCCTCAGTTTTTGCTTTAATTAGCCCAAGCTATAAAGCAGGAAAAAAAAATCCCTCCGATGTCTATGTGGGAGAATAAGCAAGTAATGAGAAAATGTTTGGACAAGTGGGCTAGAGACAGAAGAAAAAATTAATTGTAAGCAAGATCAGAGACAAAATGCCTGGTGAAAGAGAAACAGAGAAACCTTCCAGGGGTATAAACTGATTCCAAAGAATGAAGGATGGCAGATGCATGGCTGTTTGATCGAGGTGGCTCAGATAGAAGGAAGATTATGCAGCATGGAAATAATTGCAAATTAACTTAGGAGAGGGAATTGGCCATGAAGCTGAAGATAGGCATACCCTGGAGGGAAGAGACCAGTGAAGGAGGCAACAATAAAGGGAATGGTGTATACATTCATTATTACACCACAGAGATGAAGCATGGCATGCACCAACAGAATACATGGGCAAGCAGAGAAGCGATTGAGAAAGTAGTATGGGAGTGGTCACAGGGACCAGCTGAGTAATAAGAACAAGTATTATGGCTGCGGGTCAATTGTGTCATAAAACCTTCTCTTCAAGTACTTAATTTTAATCTTAAAATAAAAATGAACTCCTGAATCTGATTTCCACATAATTATGAACCACCTTCTTATTTCTAGCCCAGATTCATTCAGGCTAGTCCACTTCCTTTTATTCTAGTGCTGATATTAGTAATTAGTTTAATTTCCTTCTCTTATGTTCCTTTATCCAATCCTGTAAGTAACATCTGTAGACCCAAATCTCTCACATCTTTTCACAAGGCTAAACAAACCAATCACTTTGTTTTCTCTCACAAGACAGCTTGGCATTCCCTAATAATTTTAACTCTTCAGTAGTTCTAGACTCCTTGTACAGAAGTGATCCAAATTATGTAAAATTTCCAAGGAAGGTATTACTGTTCTCCTGCATCAATCCCTTCCTATCTGTAATCTCCATTTGTACTAAGGTTGTGGAATATCCATCCCTGGAGATACTCAAAAGCCACCAGGACTTTTTTTTCTAGGCAATTGGCTCTAGGTGATCCTGCTTGAGCAGAGTGGTTGGATCAGACAATCTCCAGAGGTCCCATTCAACCTCAACCATGCTGTGATACTAGGAAACCTCACTTGATGTTTCTAGACTTCGCTTGACTTTCATTATTTCATCGCACTGGATTATACTCATTCTGTGATCACCTAATACATTCAGGTTTTTCCCTTTTTTTATCATTTACAGCTGGTGAACTCTGATGGTTGAAATCCCTATTAGTCTCTAGCTTCCCTATCATTCTGTGATTCTCTGATTCTCGCTGACCTTCTTATGAAATTGAATCCTATTTTATTATCTTAGTTCTTCAGGTCATCAGTTCTTCTTGTACTACTGTTTATTTCTTCTCTGTTGATGACACCAATAAAGTTTGTCATCCACAGATTTGATTAGTATAACCCACTCATAATTTCAAATAAAAAATAAAAGCAGATCCAGACCAAATCTTAATGAACATTGCTAATAACCCTGCTAAAGCCTAGCCTTCCTCTTTAAGTACAAACTTTTGACATCTTCTCTTCACTCCAATGCTTACCTGTCTACTAATTTCCATGTCCTTCATGCTAACTTAAACTTCATGTGATACCACACTAAATGCTTTCATGAGTTTATAGTAGATCTACCACATTTCTTTTGGAAAAGAGAAATTATTTTCCTGAAAAAGACGGAGTTAGCTTGGCATATTGCATTGTATCTTATTGTGCATTTGGCTCCATATCTTCTTTTCTCCAAAACCTTTTGACAACTGTTGCATACTGCTGAAGTTTCCCTAGTGGATCTGAAGGTATGTAGATGACTCCTATTTGGAAAGCAATAGGATATTACATTGCCCCTCTTCAACCTATACAGGACCACATGGTCCACAGTAAACACATTACATACTCTTGCTATGGGGTTTGTATTATGATATACTCACTCTTCCAAAATTCTGGAATGAACATGATGAGGTAATTTTAAAAAAAATATATAAATGAACAAATCCTAAATTCCAAGTGTTCCTTCTGCATTGTTTGTACTAATCTCCTTTTCAATGCTTGGATTTCCAAGAGCCACTCAGTGTTTCTCCCTGGGCTTAGCTGCCTCTTCATATTAAAATCCAAAGAAATGTGTTTAGTGGGGTTTAGGAAATGTTCGGAGATATACATTGCTGCATCACCTGAACATATCTGCACCTCTATGCAGCAGGAAATATCTCAGAGTTTGCCTAATTTATCTACCATTATTTTCAATGAAGTACACAGAGTTAGGAAACCTAGCTCTTCGATCTGATGGCTGATGTCTTGGCAGACCAAGAGCTGAAACAAATTTTTAGTTTGTTTCAGTATGTTTGTGTCAGTAGCAGACAGGAAAATCAAGCTAGTTAACTAAGACAATTTGTGAAGGTGACAAGCCATAGACCAATGCTGTCTTCACTTTCAGCGAACATTCTCTTGGCATGTCTCCTTCACTAGGCATCAGAGCTAACATATAAATGTACCTCCGTAATCCTCAACACCCATCACTTGATCAGATCTGCCACTGGCAACTACGAGGCAAGACACCACTTTCTGTGACTCACCTTTATTTTTCCATCTTAGCAGGGCACACTGGCAAGATGATAATCTGACAATTGTGTTTGATCATGAAGGTATAAGGGTATGATTCCTGTCTGTATCCCTTCACCTGCTCTTATGATCCCTACCCCTTGCCAAAACAGCAGCATCAGAGTGGAATAAGGAAGCAAATCACTAGATCTGTCATTTCTCACAAACACGCAGTGCTTACTTGAGGTGTATTTATAGCCTTAGAATTCACATTTTTTGAAACAAGAAGGGAGGAATTAACAAACAGTCTTAACTGGAGGGAAAAGCCATAAAAGTCAGGTAATTACTTTTGACTGGGGAAGTATCTGATTGTAACAGAGAAGAAAAGAAATGAATGAGTAAGATTTTTGTCCAGAAAAAAGAGAAAATCTATTGCAAGTTTTCTCCCAGCCATACTAAGCTTGGTTTTATGTGTGAACCAGACAGACTTATATACACATACCTTTTATTCTTTGCAGCAGTGTCCCATAGCCCATATCATATTGATAGGCAAATATAAAGCTTAAGGGAACTATTGGCAGTAAAACTCCTGGGTTCTTCTTTTTTATTGCTCTGTTTAGGAAAAAAAATAGAGAAAAAAAGAAGGAAAAAGTAAGATTATTTAGGACACTGAGCACAGTCTTACTTTAGGTTGACCTTGACCGTCTAGGACTTGCGTATCTTTCTACACTCTCTAATCAAAGAAGAGAAACTCTTAATTTCCTCAGAAGCATTAGTCTTCTGGTTGCCTTCTTGCTCAACTGTCAAACCAAGGGTATTAAAAAAATGCTTCAAGTGACTTTTGAATATATCTAAAAAAAATGGGATAATCTAACTCAGGTAGCATGCATGTGCACATATCCATCCAGCTACATGCAACATGTAGCAATCAAGATATTATGTTTAGTTCCAAATGCATCTGAGTCCACAGAGAACACATAATGCATAAGGTGCATTTAATCTATACTATGTACACAAACCCACAAATATTTCCTACATTCCCTCTAATCGTGCTATAGCATGAGAAAAACATGTTAACAAACGGAAGTCCTATAAGGCAAGTTTTTCCCTATGGAATACAGCTTTATTAGCCAGGGTTTTTTTTCCCATTTGGGGGAGTATCTTGATTCAAATTTTAAGTGAACAGATTTCAGAATATGTCCACTTGTTCACTGACATATCAAAAAATCCAGATGGTGGAGGATTTTTTGCTCATTAATAGTTCATTAAAACACAATATAGACAAGAAAACAGAATGGCTTTTAAACAATCCCTCCTGTTCCACACACAACTTCTATTTTACACTGAACTTTTGGTACCTCAGCTGTATCATTGTATTGTCAGTTCAGTACAAGCATAACCAAAACACATCTGGAAGCAGACAGAAATCATCTGATCAACCTTTCAGCAGTTACTGGATAAAAATAACTCCCTGTTATAATGCAAAAGGAAGAGCCAGCATCATAGAAATATAAATGTAATATAGTAATATGTTATGTTAGGAAACAAACTTCATACCCAGCTGTTAAACCTACAGCAGCAAGTCCAAAAAACGTCCCAAAATATTTAAGAAATTCCCGAGTCCAAGCAATCTGCATGGCTGTTTGTCTCTCTCTCATCTGGTTCTGCATCAGTAGTTGCCTTTCCAGCTAAAAAAGGAAGAGAGGTTAAACAAAATTTAGTTATCCATTTATTTAAAAAACCGAGTCAATTTCTCATTGGTCTAGAGAGGGGTCTCGAGCACAAGTCTTATGAGGAGCAGCTGAGGGAACTGGGGTTGTTGAGCCTGGAGAAAAGGAGGCTGAGGGGAGACCTTATTGCTCTCTACAACTACCTGAAAGGAGGTTGTGGTGAGGTGGGGGTCAGTCTCTTCTCCCAAGTAACAAGCAACAAGATGAGAGGAAATGGCCTCAAACTGCACCAGGGGAGGTTTAGATTGGATATTGGGAAAAATTTCTTCACTGAAAGCATTATGAAGCATTGGAACAGACTGTCCAGGGAAGTGGTGAAATCAGCATCCCTGGAGGTATTTAAAAGACGCATAGTGCTGAGGGACATGGTTTAGTGCTAACTTGGCAGTGTTACGTTAACGCTTGGACTTGACTTAAAGGTCTTTTCCAACCAAAACATTTCTATGATTCTATAAATCCAAAACACTAACTGAAAAAGTTTGGGGTTTTTTTGGTCTTTTATTTCAGTCATTCATACCTTCTGATTGAGACTGAATTATTCTTCAGTAATAACTCAGAATAGTTTATACCAAGAAAGCATTTAGGTCAATTAGCGAATGCTTTAATGCAGAATCTTTCTAATGCTGCTTTCTCAAGGTCAAGAAAACCAAGATATCGGTGTTAGGTTTTGAGAGTTCCCCATGTCTCAGCAGCACTATGTAAGTTAAGGTTCTCTGACCTTTGCATTTCCACGGTGTTCCAAAGGGTACCATCCAGTTACTTTCCAATTTATTCTGCTTGATTTTAATTTAGCTGATAGTATCTTTAGAGTCAATCTTGACACCTCTTTGTCCTTTGAGGATTTCTCTTCTTTGTGATGCATCATAAAGCTATTAACTCTTTTGAAACACCATAGTTTACGAATACAGAAAACACAATGTGAAGATACCAGATCTTTTAAAGAAACTGGAATACGTATCAAAAGTCCATGAGAAAATACTTCTGTAACTAAAATTAAAAACAATAATGCAAAAAGTACAATCTAGACAGTATATTCACACATCAAAGTAGAACTTTCTATGGTACATAAGAATAAAAGAGAGAGTATTAGATTTATTATTTTTTAATTACATGCCCCATCTAAACATACTGGTACATTTCTATTAAATAAAGGTAAATATAGTATTTCTTAAGAGTTCCACCCTACTGTACAGAACACCAAAAAGAACAATGGTCTTTCCTGCTTAGAGTGATGCAAAAAATCAGAATTGTGGCAAAAATAAGCAGTCTGAAACCTGAGTACACAAGTTAATAAACACAATAAGAAGTCTTCTTCCTGTTAATGTTTGTAACTCATTTTTTGGGAAAAACCAGAGTACCTGAGCTGGTATGTCTAGCCTAGCTAACAGAGTTGCATAAGAAGTCCAACAAGGTACAGGAACCAGAATACCAGCTGCCTAAAAAAACTGTATTCTGGAAAAGAAAGAACAAAGAGAGAATTCAGAAAGTTCTCTTCTCATGCATCTATAAAAGTAATTAAATCTGTTCTTTTCTCCTGCTTTCTAATTCAAGAATAATTTAAAGGATATGTAATTACTTAAGGTTTCCAACCATTTATTCATCTCCATTACTATTGATTTAGCCCGAGCAGAACAATTTCTGTTAAATTGTTACTAATTATTTCTTCAGACTATGTTGATCTTGCTATCTTATTTACAAGCTCATTCAGTACCTAGATAGGTAGAATTAATTTTTTAGACAGCATAATAAAAAAAGGACAGATCTAATTACATATAATTGTACACAGTAGGAAAAAACAACATTTACTGTAGTCTCACAATACTGTTTCATCTGTTTCTCTTTCCTCAAGACTTACATTGCAATTGTTGTTCTCACAAAAAATATCAACAGGCTCTACCTTCCCGATGTCCATAATTTTCAGATTGCTTTTTTTCAGAAGTAGTAATTATATAATCGCTGACAAACCGCTTAATAAAATATCAAAATAATTAGATTTTATTTTGTCACCTATGAGACACTTGGAAATTCTAAAGCAAACAAGCACACTGGCCCTTAATTAGCCTCATTGTGTTCCCCAATACCCTAAGCCTGGTAAATTGCTGAGGGTTGACGTGACAAGATAAAATAATGACATGTAATATCAATTTAATGATCTCTATTTTCCCCTTCAATTTGATTTTGTGGGCACACGTGTGAAAAGTATTAAGGGATGCTTTGTTTGCCTGTCAGCACAGATAAGGAACGTACGCTTCTAGGATGCACAGTATTACCCTAAATGAGCTTCAATTTGAAGAAGTACGTGGGGAGGAAGTGGGACGAGGATATGCTCATGAAATATAGGTCTTGCTAATAGGAAACTTAATGGAGAAGAAAAACAGAGAGCTTAATATGCACAAGACATAGAAAGAAGTAAGCACGGAATAAAAAGAAAGCTGTAAGTTTAAATAAAGGATCTAAGTTTAAAATTTAAACTAAAGGATCCTAACATAAGTTCTTTAAAAACAAGCAAATGAAAAAAAAAAACCCAAAAAAAACCCCTCACACAAGTTATACTTTGACAGGTCTTTAAAATCCAAGTACTGAAAGAAAAAGATAATTATTATAGAAAAGATAACTAAAGACACTAAGGTCAAACAAACACCTTTCTATAGGAGCCTGTCATATCAAATTTCAGAAGGACACTTTCATGTATATCTACAAGTAATTTATATAAGTAACTTAGTACAAATGAAACCAACTTGTTTTGTATATTATAAACAGCAGCCAGATAATATAATCAAACACATTTTCGTATTATTTTCTAAACAGAAAGATTTTTTTTTTCCACTTAAAAAAAACCCCAACCCTCAACTTTCTACATTATACCCAATCCAAAAATAAGGGGGGGGGGGAAATGCATAGAAAAATGCTCATAATTCCCTTCCTTTGAGCAAAGTTCTTCAATGTGGATGTAAAAATCTTACCTAGATGAAAGACAATACTGTATTTAAACTAATTTCTTAAAAGAAGTTGTGTTGGAGGGAAGCTTTAGACTGATGAATCTCAGAGATGAGTATTTTACGTGTACATTGGGAAATGCGATATAGCCAAGAAGAAAAGGTTTCAGAGGAATCTTAATGCACAGAAGGCAATAAAAAGTAGATATAGTGACATTTAGCTAAATTGATAATTTAATTCTTGCTGTTACTGAAGTTGCATGATGTTACAATGAACAGTTTACTACAGAAGATCTATTTTTTTCATAAACTTAAAATGTAGCATCAAGAAAGCACTGAGATGATTTTAGGGATGCTAAGTAATCTACAATACTGATGCAGAGGTTTGGTTTTAAATCTATTTTTATTAGTTATAAGTTACACGGAGAAAATCTAATAACAACACACAAACACCACTAAATGTGCTCCAAAATCTCTCTAAACTTACACAATCTTATGTCAAACCCAGGAATACCTCTCCCAAACACCAGAAATGTGCTTTTTTTCCTGTCCTCCTCTATTCTGAAAAAATCTTCATTCTTGCTTTCCATTTCCAAGATCAGTTTTGTCACTTGGCATAGTTTCATCTTGCCAAAACAAAAGACTATAGTGCTGCAGCTGTTGGACTGCAATGGGAATCTGCATAACGAAGGGATTTAGTCAAAGAGTTCCAGGGAAATTCCACACTGACTTCACTGGGTTTCACACTTTCCTTAAGGAAAAGGGAAAACTGAGCAACGACTATGGCTAAAGTTGTCTCAGAACATATTGTTTCATTGCACAACTTAAAGATACTGGAATAATTGTAGAAAAAAGTTTGGAGCATGCCTGAGCTCTTTTTAGAGAGCACCTTAGCCACTGCGCTGCTGAATGACGTGGGTCAATGCTGCCACCACATCTCACGCGTGGGCTCCAGCAACACGTGTTCAGCACAGCAGGAACGTCCCTCTGGCAGACTCTGACCGAGCAGGCAGAAGGCAGGGCACCCACCCACCCTGTGTCACCACGGACCGCTTTAACATGGCCTGACTCGACATCTGAGCAGCTAAACAGGTTTATGAGCAATGTTTGACACTAAAAGAGTATATGCATTTAAGCGAATTTTGGATGCTCTGAGTTGCAAAATTAAGCACCTACATGGGCACTCAGGCAACTTCTATGTTCCTCAATTGTTCAAAATTTTGAAAAATTCAGGGGCGATATCCTTGTGCTTACCCACTTAACATGCCGATCTGAACTGAGCGTCTTGATCTCTGACAGTTTTGAATGAACAGGATAGCCTGAAATGCTGACTTTACACTGAACAACTATTGGCAGATCATAGGGCAAAACTATTAAGATTAAGATTATGTTAACCTTAAGCAAGTCAGGATTTGAAAGCAGATGTATCTAGGGAAAGACTCAGGAGTCCACCCCAAAAGATGACTCCAAATTAGATGAAAGGCAGAAAACCAAATCATGTTTGACTGCGGTTCAAATCAATATCCCATTTTCAGCTGTTAATTTCTGAGTAATTGTGTCTTATTTTACTCCACATGTGTTCTATTGAAAATGCCAGCCATGCTGGGGAAGTGAAAGGGTGGAGAAGACTTTTGCCTTTATTAACATGCAGATTTTATGACAAAGGCCAAGTCCTACTCCCTTAGGACTTATTTTGCAATGACATTTAAGATGACTTCTTTTCCCATTATGGCAGATCAGAGGCAAGAATTAAGAACAGTAGGTATTCATTTTACTGCAAACCATAACTTCACACAAAGAACTTTACAGGTGATAAGATAAAAAATGTGTATTATTCAAACATAGCAGAGGCACGCTGTAGCTTATTTAGAATAATCTCACTGACAGGAGAAGCTGATTATTGAGGAAGCAAGCCACAGGTGCACATCATACAAACCAGGTGAACAACAGTTCACCATCCAAGTTCCATGTCTTAGGGAATAAATTCTGTTTCATTTTACATACAAAAGCCTCCCATCTATACAGACATAAAAACTTCAATAGGGACTATTTACTTACAGTTTTTATGCAACCATAGTCATGTAAAGAGTCTCAGGTGCAGATTAACCATGGGAGGAAGGGAGATGCTGTAGTTTTCCCAGCCAGGTTGCTGTGCATGGCACAAAAGAGCTGAAGTTGTGATGTGGATGCATGGGTACACATCCAAGAGTGCTTTTCTATTACTGTTAAGAAATCACATCCTACAACAATCAGACCATGTTTTAGAGATACCTATACAAGTACAGTTAATATCATAATAATAAAAAAAACCACTACATAAATTTCTGTGAGTTCAATTCCATAATTAACGTATTTTTCTTAAATGACAGTAGCAACTTTTTTACTGGTCATAAATATCAATCATGTAACTTTAAAATTTAAGTTTAGTAATTTCAAAATAAAATGGGTAATAGTAGCAAGTAACATTTTATATTTTATAACACACTGAGGAGGACCCAATTAGAAATAACTTTCCTATTTTTCTTTAAATACAGTAGTTTCTCAACACCATGCGAGAAACTGTAAGGGCTGATTACCATTTGAAGTCTGCCACATACCAACTGTTATAGTAAAAGGAAATCAATCTGACAAAATGAAACATGGCAGATGAAGAGAAGTGAGGCGGAGAGGGAAAAGGTCAGTCGCTGTGAAACTGATAATGCTAATAAACTAGTCAGTGGTAACCAACCTTATCATTTCTATTGATTATTCTTCAGACTGTCACAATGATGTCAAACCATAGAAAAGAGCATTTATACCATCATTTCATTGATTAAAATCCAGTGGGAGAAAATTCTCATCTGAAATAATTTAATCAACTTTGGCAACTTGCAAAAAAATAAACAGTTCTCTCTGGATTACAAGCCACATCAAGCACTGGTAGATAAATTGGAAATTTCTGATACTTTAAACTCTTAGCTTGTTTTCTCTCTCTCTTTTTGCCTTTCTGTTTCATGTTCAGATGCTGTGGGAAGGAACAGATGCTACTTTGGTTTTTGTATTAAGGTGACACACAAAGCAAAACAAATGGGATACAGGGTGGTGTACAAAGGCTCAACAGAAATGGAAAGCAGAGTCAGTGCAAAATGCTTTCTCTTCACTGTCCATGTGTATTACGTATAATTTCTTTGATGTATTTTGTGCAGGTGAAGATTTATCTGGAGAGAGGAAGACATAGTAACCACCCCTGGGTAAAGCCTCTGTTTGCAACCTGATGTATTTAATGGCTCTCCTGGCAGATACGCTGTTTTCCTCAGCCCCTCTAAAATACTGGGCAGGACAAACACTTGGCTTGAGCGTGGTTGTGGCAGTAAGCCTATTTAGGGAACTGTATTTCATGTCACCATCATTAAGACATAATTATGCTGACAGCCTGGTAAACAGATATTCAGACAGAAAAGGAATTAATCTACCTTAGAAGGAATTATCAGCCACACAAATATACACCATCTCTGCTTAAGTTATGAAACTCACTGTCTAAATCTAAGAAAAGAGAAACATGGAAAAACTGTTGGAATAGCCTTATACTCATGTTAAAACAATGTCCAGTTTTGTCACAGGCTAATCTCTTGCACATCTGTTACAGGCCACGGCTACTGTGCCTGTAATAGGAGGTTATTTTCACTCACAGTTTTTCAATGATCAGAGACTCTGAAAGCATTCTTTAAACAACTAGTAACTTCTAACTTTTGAGTGCTCAGAGGCACAATGAAAATAAGGCTTAATTTTTCAAAAATATGACAGTCACAGCTACAAAAAATCTGCAAATCACTTAAAACACACATATAAAATTTGATGTGCAGGTAATATAGCTAAGTAACTGCACAAACCCCTTGCAGTAACAATACACCTGGTATTTCATAAGTAGGTGAAAAATTAAAGCTTTATGTTGACTCGCCCTAGGTGTCATCCTTTCCAATCAATGTGCAAAACCAGAAGCTGCTGCAACTGGTTGTTTAGCAAAAATAAATGGAAAAATAAAATAGTGATACCTATGTTTACACCTCCATTGTAAGCCACCAGAGTGCAATACAGACATGATAACTTGTAATAATTACACAGTGTCTGCTTGGTTCTATGACCAGCATGCACACAGAAGTGTCAGGAAATGGGCCTCTAGATCAAACAGTTAAAATAAATCAGACTTAAATGTTTTATCCTGCCGCTTCAAAGCTTGTTTGCAAATATTTTTCACATCAAGTACACAGTGCAATTAAAAATATTAGCACTGCAAGAAACTACACTCCCTAAAAAGAAAATTCAATTTTAAAAGCTTACAAGTGCAAAGACACATTACAAAATATTTACGAGCTAAGATCTATCATAAAAAGAATGGTGTCTAACAATATTAGCCTAAAGTCAGAATGTAAACTGCACTAAAAAAAAATAATCCTTTATATTCCTGTCATTGTCAATAAGTTACTGGAATTACATGACATACAAAAAGAAAATAACAACAAAGGCACCTAAATCCATTTGACATTTTAAGCTGTGCAAAGGAGAGACTCAATCCAATGGACTGTGGTATGAAAGTAAGATTTCTTGGCAGTAACGTAGCATTTCCATGCTTCAGCCGTGTAGCCTTTGAGCAATGAACATGCAACAGAGTCAAGAAGGGTGTCCTCCACCTGCATTTAATAATCTTACCTACAGAGCAAGCAAAGTTTTAAGGTACTGTTATCAGTGTTTAGAATTCTCAGGAGTTTTGTACAAGCGCTATAAAGACAAACCAAAGTTATTAGATAGTTATGTAAAAAACGTGTATCCATGCTGTAGGAATAGTAAAATAGATCAAGCAGTATAAGAAAAAGAGTTAACATTACAATATCAGGTCATTTAGAAATCTGACTAATAACTGAAAAAGTAAGAATTATTCGATTTGCCATTTCCATCCCCTAACAATGCCTCTAGGTACACTCCTTGTGTGCCTTATTAATCTGTTTTTTAAAAAAGAAATAAAGACTGAGAGCATTGAATCAAAAATGATAACCAGAAGAAATGGCTGTAAAATGATACTGCAGCATGAAAGGGTGTTGTAATACCAACAAAACCTGCAAATACGATGTTTCTTCCTATCCATTTCAGATTCTGACTTGCAAAATTACTGTGGCTCTCTTTACACCATTTTTGTTATGGAACTAAGATAAGTATAAGATCTCTTTACTTATCCATTGTACCTCCTGAGCTCTTACGAGTTCTGCTCAATACAGGGCTCTTCTTCCCTGCCACCCCCACCCTTTTTTT
>VYZM01023494.1:104510-116070 GCA_013398915.1 Dromas ardeola
CAAGAAATAGTATTTCACAGAAAAACAAGTAAATGTCCAGATTTGACTTCAGTGGACTTAACAGCAAAAGACTACAATGGTAGGTTTGCTCTACTAAGAAGGAAGGAACTACAAAAAATTTATGGTGTTGAAGTAGGCAGCTTCAGAAGGCATTTTTTCTTTGAAGTCAGTTAAATCCCCCCAATAAACTAAGCCTACAGGTGTAAGGGTTAGCTGCAGTACACCTCCAATCAAGAGAAAAGTTCTACCTAAGCAAGCTGCATTCACAATTATATGTAACAGCCACAGATACACCCCAGCAAAAAGACTGTTAGAACTGGAGCAATCAGTCTGTTCTGCATCGTTTGCTGGTAGTGCCTGCATGTTAGAAATAGCTATTAAAATCTGCTCTTGTAAACCACTACATTTATTTCTTTACAGCAATCAGGCAGAGCGTACAATCTCCCAGCTAATACCAACCAAACTGGCCTTTTTCCTGCGAGACATATTGTTCTAATCTTCCTCAGTACTGATATCATTCATCTTGTTCTGTTCCATTTGATGCACACAGACTAATAAGGATATAGAATTGTTACCAGAGAGCATTTATTTCCTGAATTAAGCCCAGATCACCTAAGGGGCAAAACAATTTTTCTAATGCTTCAAGACAAATGCATTAGAGATGCCATAGGCGCTACTAGTATCTTGTCAATAGAAAACAAATCTAGCGATTTCCCACTCCAAAGGGAAAAGGATGGTAGTAGTCAGGAAAGGGAAAGCTTTCTTACATTTTACTTCACATGGAAGAAAGGGAACAATTGTTTTCACTGTAATAGAACTTTAAAAAAATCATTTTGACTAATTCTCAGTGAAAACTTTAGAGAGGAAAAAGTTAGTGACTTACAAAAACCCTGCAGAAAATTACTCAGTGACTAAGACATTAGGAAAAATTAAACTTTTCAGGTATCATCATGGACGTGGCTGATCTTTTACCAACACAGATAAGTTGGCAAATCTGTAGATGGAAAGAATGTCATCGCACAAAGTGTTATTAGGCACAGGAAGGACTCTATAGAAAGCAGCCTATGCATGTGTCAGTTCTCTTTGTTTTCTAATCAATGAAAGTGATAAAGCATGAAAAGAAGTGTTATTGTTCAGAAACTCATTGGCATTCTAATATTAGCCATTCTTTTTCCTGCCAAGAGTCAAATCATAGCACGCATATGCCTTTCAACAGCTACCTCGGTTTACAATCAAATGATAAATCATCAATAGTATGTTGACTGAGTAATGGGTTAATTGAATTTATTAAGAAAAATCTCAACAGAATGCCACACCACTACTTGCAAATATACTTCATCTTCAAATAAAACAGTGAGTACCTCCCCCTGCCCTTACTCATACTTTCATGTACTCTCTTTTCCATTCCTACTTTTAGCTCATTACTGAAAAAGCATCCTAGGATTAAGGGCAGGAACATGTAAAAGAGACAGATCCCTACCAAGAACAAAATGATAGGCTTATTAGGTCAATTCATCTCACCCGTCTAAGACGGAGTACTCTTAGTTTACTACATATCAACCAAACATTAATATTTTCCCATTTCAAGAGTTTTGTTTTCTTCTCCTCTTGTTTTCATTAACATTTTGCGTTTCTCTCTAAATTGAATTACTAAAACAGAATGTGGCCTAATATCTAGTTTGTCATAAAACTCCTAGTGACCTAGTGATCTTGTAATAGCATCTTTACATTCTTAACACATTTTTAATTTAACTTAAATCAAAATTATGCATATAAAACCTTCCCCTCAAATACAAATTCTTTCCCAGTTAGGGCAGAGGAGACCATTGAGCTGCCTGATAAATAAGTCAGGTTTTCCTCATCTTTCCTTCACAAAGTTCTCAGTATCTGCAGTACTAAAGGAAGTTCAGCAAAGTGTTATGTATTAATACATCCTAAGGACAGTAGAATCCATTATTCAATTCAAATATCACAAAAACAATAACTTAAGGAAGGTGTACGTATTTGTATAAAAAACATTTCTTAACTATGCAGGTAAAAATACTGCTTATACTTTATCTATGCTAAACGAGTAATCTCATTTTTCACTTGAACTAATGTTTAAAATACTTCAGCTGTCTCTTTCACTATATCCTGTCGCATATGTTACCACAGAAACTTCTGTTTCTTAAAAAGTAAGAACTTCAAAACCCACTAGGAGGATAACTAGATTATCAGATACTTCCCAATTAAAACAAACAAACAAACAAAAAAACCAAACAAAACAAAACCAAACTTAAAACTCCTGTTGAAAGGTTTAAATTTATTTCTTACCAGGTGTATATAAACCTTACGATTGTTGTGTGCGTTTTCAAAAAGCCATTGAGATGAAAACCAAACACCAATAACAAACAGCTGTATAACTGAAGTTGCAACATCTTGTAATCTTTGCTAGATGAAAATCCCACTGGTAACATAACATATAACATAACGTTAAACATAACTCACACAAAAATCAGTGTTAAGTCCTGAAAAACAGGTATTTTCTGTATTAGAAAAATAGATAAATATCACATTTACTCATGTGTTTGAGCTGGATAGAAATTGTAAGGTTGGAAAAGAGTTGTTGCTAAGGAAAAAACAGTATTAAGTGCAAAATAAATCTAGAAGAAAGAATTGTTACATATTAGCCAGCCCTGGGTTAAGGGGACCTGCATTCTGTTCAGGTACTGCACCTTCTGTGTTTGCACAGTCATGAGGACACGGTGAGAAAGCACATTCAGAGGTCCTTTAAAGTTAGCCTGAATGCAGGGAGCTGAAATAAACATTTATTTATTCCACCCAAGACCACCAGTGACATATTTCACTGCCTTTCTTAGTAACTCATACAATGACAGTTCAGCACTCAAAGTCTCCCAGTATTCATCCTGATTCTTGCTTGCTTGCTTGCTTTTGCAATGGAAAAGACTCAGTATCTCTAGAAGGACGCATGAGAAAAATGAGCGGATTAAAAACCCACCAACAACACGCACAAACTTAAAACTCGTAACAGAAGTGTTTATAGCATAAGACAAATACGATTTTGTCATCCTTTCCTCATAGGTTCTAATGCCGTTATTATTCTTACTACCATCCTCTGAACTTTCCACAGCTTCTCAGATCATTAAAAGAAGTATCAAAATCTTTTTCTCAGCAAAGTCATCAGTAGTGCAAATTGAGTAATTTTATCCCCTGATTAATAAATCCACAATTATATTTGCTTTTTACAAGAATCTGTGCTGTTGAGTCAGCTTATATGTCAGTGTATAAAAATATATGTTTATTTATGCACAAGTATATAAAACCTAGGAGTTTTTTTTAAGCTCCTGAAGTCTAATCACTTATACTCGGTTAATCTATTTAACCTTTCCTTCTTGGATATAATGCTCTGGATGGTAGTTATTCTATTACTTATTATACCATTGCCTGTTATTTTACGCATGTTCCAATTCATCAAGACAATCAGAATACCAAACTAATCCTTCAATCTAAAATTTTAAACAACCAAGATTTCACTGAGAAACTGCTGAGTGTCTGGATATAAACTGAAATGTTCTGGTCCTTTTCCATCACTTACAATAGGTCTGACTTTATTTTTTTACTATTATTATTACTTTAATGCAGAAAAAAAATCCAATATAGTTTGGTCCTAAGACATGGTCTATTAAGAAGCTTGCTACAGGGTACTTCTATACGTTCATTTCAGATTTAAGGACAAATTGTTGAACATGAAAACTGCCTTGTTCCTTTCATTTATTGCCACTCAATGCAAAGCTCTTAAAACAATACAACCCTGGCAGCAAAGTAATGCAATCATGCTATGTTCTGCCTCTAACCAAGTGCTGACAGTATAGAGGAAAGAAAAAATATTGTATTAAGTTGCATTTATCTATGCTTTCACTGAGTTTTTGATAGTTTTTCCAAATACAAATACTTTTGTCACACATCTTTTGTAACCTCAAATTACAGTCTAATGAAATAAATGTTTACACTGAAATTAACGTTACAATGAAATAATGTTCCAAATCATCTTCTTAGGAGACCAAGAGCATAAAGCCATTTGCAAACATGGAAAACACTAAACAGCAGTTTCACTTCAAGCTGGATCACGAATGCACGTGCCATAGCTCGTACACAGAGTGTAAAATGCATACATCTTTATCCATAGGCAAGAGCTGAAGAGCAGATGAAAGCTCAGAATGCTGAAGAGTCATTTTCAGAAGTAGAAATCTTGTGATTTATAATTTGAATGAATTAAGTTATTTCTATAGGTACAGAATCTGCAGAAGTCAAATACATTTTTGGCATTTCTGTGCTGTGTCCAAAAGGATGTTTCATTTACAGAGAAACCCCTATATTCTTTTTCATCTTTAAAAAGTCAGACTATGCATTATTGCACTGGAAGATGAGTTTCCGTAACAATGTTTTATACTACCTTCACAGCTATTCAACTTAACAATTTTTACTAATCAGGGAAAAAAAAATGCCTTTTTTTAATTTCCCTTATTATTTTGCATCACTGCCAAAGCTTCAAAAGGAGCTGTTAAAACAAAGAAGGAAAAAAGAAAACACCAAAACCACCACCAAGGTGGGGGGGGTGGGGAAGAGAGAGACAGAAAGGAGCATAAGTGTATCCAATTAGGTACAGAACTGCAGAGGAGCTTCAACACCACGGACCGGCCCTCATCAGAATATGATCGTGTAGTCGTCCTATGGCTCAAAATGAACCTATAGGACATTGGGGACCCCAAAAGAGGGAAAAGATTTGAAAAAACAAGGAGAGGCTGGCACGGATTTTCAGAAAAGAAGATGTAAGTGCACTGCATTGTCAAAATAGAAAAATCAACCCCTTACTGTTCCAGCTTTATTTCATATTGGCATTTTTTTCACCAAGGAGTATGGAACCTTTCCCATGCCTACACAGGGAGCATACAGAGAACAAGTCTATAAAATCCCAAAGACTAACTGCTGTGAAAGCAGATCTATGGCTGTTTCCTGGCTATCCAATATTACCTGGGGAGAAGAATGCACTTTACAGTTTGACATAATAAAATAGGGAGTGAGACTATCCAGAGATTCATATTGCGGACAGGAGGTTATAATCAAACATTTTTATTATGGGTAAATACAAGATTTGTCAGAAGTATATTATTTTCCTAGCCTGTTTATTTTCTCAAAGGTTATGTGACTGCCATCAAAGATTAATTTGGAGGATTATCTCTGACTCCTGAATGCAATTATGTTTTCCCACAGAGAAGATTATCCTTTTGTCTGATTAGGAATTCTCTTGCTGGGGAAAAAACCCCAAAACTCAACTGAACAAAACTCCAGATCACTCTGAACTGCTATTCCAAAACAACAACAACAAAATCTTTTAGCCACAGAAACAATGATATGCCCTAAGCACTAACTAGTCTCTTTCTTTCCAACTCTTTCAGTGATTTTTCATTCCTCCTATATTATTTTCTCCTAAAACTTAGATTTTTCAAGAATTCCAGTCCTCCAGTCTTCTACTTTTATGAGTCTGATCTGCCCTGAATGTCTGGCAGAGCCAACCTGCTGTAACCTGAAAGCAAGACTTTTCAAACAAGATTTGCTTAAATCATGATTATAGCTTTTTACTGAAATTGCTCATTTTGACCAATTTATGTATATGTGACTGCTGAATACGCAGTATTAAGCAGTGTTGTGGAAACATACCTGTGAATACAGCAATGATTGTACAATTCTGTTTCAAGTAAATTACTCCCACAGACAACCAGACTTTTGTTTAGTTTTTGCAATCTGACATGCAGGGCACACTGAGGCTTTAATTCTGAATTCTCTTCCTTGCGATGTTACTTGCGTATCAGTATCACACATATCTAAAGTCTATCTAACAACTGCCAGTTAACAGACCAAGTCACAGCAGATTGCTGCTGTCCATGTGCAGCATGCACATCAAGCGGTAACTTGTCACAATTCTCAGTCTGGGAAGAAGCAGATGTGAGCAAATCCTGCCTGATAGGACCCAAAAAATAAAGTGGGCCACAATCTGTGCCTGCTGCCATGGTGGTCGGAGCATCACAGAGTAACTCGGGTTGGACAGGACCTCAGCAGCTCCTTCTCAGAACAGGGTCAGCTATGTGATTAGACTGGGTTGCTCAGGGCTTTATCCAGTCAGGTCTTGAAAACCTTCAAGGATGGAGGCAGCTTCACTGTGCCTCTGCTGGGTTGTCCTTGTGGGGGAAAAGGTTTCTCCTTATAGTCAGTCTGAACTGCTCCCCCCATCCTGTTTCAATACCCACTGTCTCTCATCCTCCTCACCACTGTGAACACCCTGGCTCTGCTTTCTTGATAACCTCACAGTTGCTGGGAGTCTGCTGTTGGTCCTGCACCTCAGGAGGTATGAATAAGGCTCTGAATAAGTCCAGGCTGCACAAGTCCAGCTTACTTGGCCTCCTCTCAAGAAGTGATCAAGCCCTGCTGAACCTGCTCCTTTTCATCTGCATTTTTCTTGTATGGGGGGAGAAGACGAGGGGCAAAACTGGGATGCAGTATTTAAATGCTTTTAACAAAGCATTGAACAGAAGGCAACAGACATTTTCCTCAACCTACTGGCTGCACTACTGCTCATGAAGCCCTCCTTGTTGGTCCTTTTGACTCTCTGCTGCCAGGGCAAACTGCTGGCTTATGCTCTGGTTGCTGTCTTCCAGCGTCCCCTCCATCTCTACAAAGTTGCTCCCCAGTTTTCAGCCCCCAGCCTGTGTTGTTGCCAGGTACACTAGGAGGAGTATGTCCTTAAACATATCAGCTTTCTTGAACTCCTTCATCCTCCAGAGCTGCTTCCCATGGCATCTCACCTACCAGTTCCCTGAATAAGGGAACTACTTCTTCCAATGTCCAGCGTCTGCACTATCAGAGAATCACAGAATCATAGGGGTTGGAAGGTACCTTTGGAGATTATCTAGTCCAACCCCCCTGCCAAAACAGTCAGATTTTGAATATCTGCAGAGGAGGAGACTCCACCACCTCTCTGTGCAGCCTGTTCCAGTGCTCTGTCATCCTCAAAGTAAAGAAGCTTTTCCTCATGTTGAGATGGAATTTCCCCTGAAAAAAACCACTGTTCACCATGCACTATTATTCTCACACACAGCAAGATACCTTCATGTCATTTAACTCTGATAACACCACAGGAAAAATAAACAAAAAAACCCCTTATAAAACAAAATCTCAGTCTGCTCCTCTGAAGGGTTACCTTTTGTGTAGTTCACTGAGTACTTACAATGTACAGGAAACCTGTGAATTGACTTGGTTTCCCCTGTGTAGAGTTTCCCAAGCAATGCAAGGAAAAGCAACTTTTTAGAGCTAAAAGTGGTATTACTACTATAAAAATTGCAGCAGGGCATAAACTAAAATCTAACCAGGGGGGAGACCAGGGCGGGGTGGTGGGGTGGTGGAGGAGGGCAAGGAGAGAGTGGCATGGTACTGAGCTGATGGGGTGCCATTCAAAACAAAACAGCATTTTTGATTCCTCTATATGCATCAGAAAGCTTGGCACAAATTTCACAGGAGAGCTTAGGCTTTTTTATATCTATACCCCAAAGTAAAAGTCTTTAAATTAGAATGTCTTTTACATATCAGCAGAGAAATATTCTTCTGTAGTGCGAAGTTAATTTAGTAAGCTTTGCTGTATGTAGCCCTAGAATCGAATTCATTAACAGTAAGAAATTAAATTTTAAATTTTAATCTGTACTGTGCCATGACCTTCTACCATGATTTTGCTTCTTATCACTCTAAATACCACTAGATATGGAGTATACAAGGTTGTTTTAATGTTTTTTTAATTATTTGAAGACAACGTACTTACATTATGCACTAATCATACTTAAGCCTATCTGATCCCAATAAAGTCTTTAGCAAGCTTCAAATGTGAATTCAGCCAATTTCCTAAAATAAAGTGTTCTAATCCATACTGAAGAATGAACTATCAGCCACGAATATTGCTGCATTCTTAGTTGCCATTTTCAAAATGTGTATCTTTTTCCAGGTTGCCGTGTACATCTGAAAATGGCTTTCTTAGTAAACAGTTATTGAAATAGCTTTTTCAAGGTATACATCTGGGTTGTTGAAGAAAAAGGCAAAGAATAGAAGTCTAACCAGAACAGAAAGTACAGAACATAGCACTTCAACAAATGAAATACATGAAATTTTTGCTTTTAATTGTGTTAAGAGCACCCACATAGCTCATGAAAATAAATAATATGCTATAAATGCTCTGAGACCTCCTCTTACCCATTCAGTCACGCTAAAAACACTTAGCAAGGCCATATGCTAGGCTTTGAGCTGTTAATCTGATACATTGCTTGGAAAGAATTTTGCAAGTTACACTTCAAGGAGCACTCATGATAAAAACGAAGCCTCAACAAACTTTTACCATAAACAGTCTCCACTTGATACAGACTGGTATTTCATTCTGGACCCAGACCAACACAATACAAACAACAAGCAAGTCCTTCAATATCAAGGCAAACTGACAGTTGAGGTTTTACTATTCTTCCAAAAAGCATTAAGATACAATTTACAAGGCCACAATCCTTTCTTTTCAGAGTTATCCCAAGAAAAGTATAAAAAAAAAAAAATAATGCACACAACTTTACAACATCTTTTAACATTCTCTTATTCTGAAGTAGTCAAGCTGGTTTAAGTACCAGCATGCATCAGAGCAACTCTAAAACTGACTGAGCTTTAGCATGCACCAAGCCTTGGGATTTGGAGGCGTCTTCAACTTCTGTCCTGTTACTTGCCTTCCTATTTTTGCAATGGTCTCCTTCAAACCTACAGTCCTCCACAGAGGATAAGTCAATGACTGAGCTGCGTTGTATCTTCTCTCTATTCAGAGGAGAGCACATACATTTTTTTTTTCTTCTTTTGTTTTTTTTTTAAATGTTCTGTCATGGAAATTGATAGCACAAAAATCCTGTTCCAAACAATTTACAGTAACTTTATGACTCCTCCTCACCTACAAGGAAGAGGAGAGGCCTTCACAGATTCTGACCGTGTCACCAACACCTGCCGTGTTTTGTTCCAGGTCAACCCAAAGACTTACTAGTTCATTTCTGAGCATTGTCACACCATCATTGCTAGCAGGGAGGCATTCCAGGAGAAACGATTTTGATGACTTCTTGACCCACACCAATTGGCTTGGCGTAACAACAGTACCCTAATCCCTTAACATTGTAATCATGGGGCACTCCAAAGTACATTCAGAAACTATGAAAAGCTACAAGAGGTTTCGATCCCACATATTGTTTTGGGGTTTAAAACAAATGAGTATTTTTTAATCTCTCATAGTAAATACATCATATTGCTTGATGTGGAAACTTCTATTTTATTAATAAATATGATGGTTTTCAGAGGGACATGGGAGAACTGATAGCATACAAATCCCAGTATTTTACCACAAGAGAGCATCTAATGCTTTTAGTTAAGCTATTTCATTCTGGTTATAGTATGGCCTAACTTTTCCAGGTATTTATAGTTACAGTTTCTTTCTACAAGCAAATAAATCAAGCTATACTATTTTCCACAAGTAACCTGAAAGTATTTTGTCTAAGACTAGACTCCAGACACATCACAGGTTTTACTCACATAAGGAAAAGACTACTGGCAGTCTTTTTCTCTTGCCTACACTCTCCCCAAGCTCAGAGCAGAACCATTTTCTTCCATTCCCTTAGGACACAAAATTTAGTCCTCCCCTTGTCCCCACTGTACGTTTTGCACCTGACATAACCATCTACTTTATGCATTTTTAAAAGATGCAGGTATTCTAACACAGCTGGTATGTCTGCAAATACAGTACAAATCAGATATGATCAGGCATTTGTAGCATTAGAAAGCAATCTACTATGTTGACTACTACTATTGTCAAAAAGAAGAAATACAACAAATGGAGGGTTCCTACAGAGCAACTTGCAAAAATTTTGTAGGCAATCTTGAAAGGGCTTTTTTGTAACTGTCCTCAAAGAAGTTTATTTTTATGTTAGCCTAAGCATTTGGGCTAGAACTAGAGTTGTTACGCATCTGGGGTCAAGAGGCCAAAGACTGTTTGCCATTCAAAACCTGCAGCACCCTACAAATGCTGGCCAGAATTCAAGCTGTTTCCTCAACTCTGTCTTCCATTCTGCACAGCAGAGAAGCAGATCAAGAAGGAAGCCTCCACTTTAATTTCATCATCATTCTCCCAAACTGAAAATGTTTCTATCATTCGAATTTCCAGAAACTTTTGGGGTGGGAGGAGCCCCTTTGTATAGGGAAAAAAATAAATACAAATTGTTTGTACACAAAACTTGTGGTTGTATCTGAGAAACATATAACCCAGCACAGACAGAAAATTATGTTTACAAACCTTCCAAAAAGTTGATTTTCTTTAAACAGTTAAGAACTATCTGGTATTTTATTATATCATCTTTCCTATGCTATCTTCCTCCCTCCTAGCCATACTTCCAGGGTCACCTCCAGAATTCAGTTTACATGTGACCCTACAAAACCTACTATCTGCAGCTGCTTTGAAAACTAGAATGTGCCATCTACTGGCAACTTAATAAATTGAAAGTTCATCCACCACTACTTCAAACATTTTAAATTTATCTGTATTCAATTTAAACACAAAGCTGAAGGGACAAACTCCAGCCAAATCCTTCTGATTGCACTCTAGCATTTAGTATATAAATAAGTTACAGATCATAAGATACCTAACAAGGAATTAGAAAGCTATAACTAATGCTACAGGGTTAAGTTCTGTTCAGCACAACTTTCTGAGCCTCAGTCCAACTGGTTTTCCTTCTTTTTCTCTGCTGCAATTTTATTATTTTATGAGTGGGAATAAACAATCCCCTATGTCCTATTCAGTCTGAGGTTTCCAGACCAATGAACAGCTGTGTAGTGGCTTCCTAGAAATGTGGAATAACTGCAGTTACCTAACTGAACATAAGGAACGAGCTGTTTGAAAGATTTTGTATAGTGGAAGGGCCAAAACATATTTAACTCGTATTTTAAGAAAACAGTACCCATGTTTTAGTAACCGTGCTATTAGTGATTCACTTTTAACATGTTGCTTAACAGCGGAGGAGCCCAGCTGTGATGCAGGGACTGTTCCAGGTAAGTTTCCAAAACTGTATTTTCAGGGTCCGGCTATCGTAAGGGCAGTTTCCACCTCTCCGACCTGTGAACACGGCACGCCGAGGGCGCCGTTACATCCGGAGAAGAGGCGCTTTACACACGTGAGCCTGCGGCGGCGGCCGGCCGGGCCGGCGGAGTGGGCGAAGGGAGAGCCTCGGGACCCGGGGGCAGAGGAAACCCGGGCGGGCCCAGCTCGGGCCGCGGGCCGCCTTCCTCCACACACACGCGTTACCTGAAGCCGCGAGTTCATCGCCATAAACTCCTGCTGAGCCCTCAGGCTGTCGTTCACGGACTTCGAGAAGACAAACCCCATCGTGCCCTGGAGCGCAGAAGAGACGAGGCGCGTCAAGCAGCAAACGCGGGCGGCTCTCCCGGGCCTGGC
>VYZM01023494.1:116580-135017 GCA_013398915.1 Dromas ardeola
CAGTCTTGTCAAGCTGATTTCGAGTAAACGCCCCAAATCCTCCAGCAGCCTGGAGAAAACGCGGTTCCGCTCGAGCGGGGCTTGTACCAGGTGTGTTTTTAGCCGAGGGACACCGCGGTTGTGGGTGAAAAGTCGCCACAGGTTTCGGGCAACTTCAGAACTGAGAACTTCAGTGTGAGGAAGCGCTGGGTCTCGCCCTGGCTTTTGCATCTCGAATGGGTATTAAAAATGCGCTGGAGGGAAAACGCCAGCCCCACAGTGGACAGCGTGTTATTTTCCTGCTCTTTATTTTATCTTTAAATTATTTTTTTTTTTTTGTCTATAGAAACTGTCCCGAGGAGCTTCCAGGAACTCCGCGTTAAACGTGCACACAGGCCCCTGGCAGGTTCGCTGCTCCGGCATGATGCAACCAGGTAACTAAGTATCAGTTAGCAAAGACGGGAATGAAATGGCTTCAACGCTTAGGCTTCCTGTGTTACTCTGCCTTTCATCACGTGTCAGAATGTTTTCGTGGCGTCATCATCCATAATTAAAGGCTGACTTTGAAATCCAAAGAAATTAAAGTTTCATTATTTAAAAAAGCATTGAGACAAAGGTTATGCCCTGTCAGTTGGCTTTTTAAGCAGTGATACAAATATTGGATAGGATTCCCAGGATTCTTTTGGCACTAAAGAGTGTTTCTAAATTAAAGTTTCCAACACCAGTCCGTGAGAATATACGGCACCTCAAACACCACCTCATAGTGAAATGTGACATCTCACCTTACAACAAGAATTAATCATCCTTTTTCTAGAAAGAATCTTCTAGTTCAAGATTTGGGTGTAGTGAGTGTCATTTTCAAACACCTACATCTGCTAATGTCTTGACCTGCCAGTGATTCTTGTTGTTAGTATTAATTCATTTTCTAAATGCAAACATTTTTGCAAAGGTTGTTTTTTTGAAAAAAGTGACTGAGAAGACAGCTATCTTACCATTTTTCCTCCTTCCCCTTTTGTTAACAGCACAGCAAAAATTGCAGAAAAATAAGGAAAAAAACGTGGTTTTTTTCTAGTGTGGAAAATTGCTTGACATTGTTATTTCAAGTCTTTCCAAGAACTTGATTTTTTTTGTGATATTTTGAAAATGCCTGTGACTTTTAAAAGTATTTAATCTTTTGCCCACGCATAGTTTTAGTTTGTAAGGAGATACAAACTTTTAAAAACATGACGGTAGGATGTATTTTCAGCTCCAGAGGTTTGACAGACTAGCCCATGTCAAACTTTCACTGCCAGTTTACAGTGTAGATTGTTGATTTAACAGCTTATAGATGTAAGCGTTTGCAAGGATGAAGGCATCTGGCCCGAGATTCTGCATAGACCTTTAAAAGCGATGTTTTTGCCCACAGTTAATGGTTTTACTGAAGTTATTATATTGCTCGCTTGAATAAAAATCCCTGCATAAATCTTGGTTTATCTAAAATAACTAGCTGTCAATCACAGAAAAGGAACATTGAAAAGCCCTGTTGTGGCAAACTTCTCTGGGGTTTAATATGTGCATAAGATTGTATATAGAACCAAAACGTTCTCTGTCATAAAGATACAGTGAATGACACCAACAGCCAAGGGAAGGGGAAACAGGAAAGTTGACTCACAAAATGACAACCCTGTGCAGAGAACCCGAGGATGCATTGGATTACTTCTGCTTAATTCTAATTGCCTGCGATCCAAGAAGGCAGTAAGGTTTTGTGAAAGGATACATGGAAGTCTGTTAGATACATGAGTGATGTGGTGGTTCTGTGAAATGTTATGAAAAATGGAGGTTAGCATAATCATGTGAAGGAACTGAAAAATCAATGGTGGCATACTGGGAAGGAGGGAGAGAGAAATGCTGTAAGAAAGGATCAGAGAGTGAGAAGGCAGAGGAGGACAGAAAAAATTAGAACTAATAGGTGAAATTACGCGCTGCTGATAACAGACTTGTCCATCCATGAGCAGAAGAATCAGTCCTCTGAGTGCGTTGGAGTGGTGGCCTGTGTGATGAGCATGAATGTGGCACCCAACTCCCTGGGGTCTTGCCTGCTACGGGTGCAACAGAGATCCAGGGTACAAATTGCCTGCTATACTTTAGCTTCGCGCAAGATGGCAGTACTACACTGGCAGCCACTGACAGGTCTTTAATTAGGCTTCATCAGAGAAAATTGTGTTTGTTGGGTCTCTCACTGGTAAATTTGAGATAATGTAATTTTCCCTCAAAGCAGGTTACCAAAGATACCGTCCACCCCCATCCACTGAGACCCTTGAGACCCTTGCAGCCAAGCAGACTGTTTCAGTCTTTCCAAGTTTCTTCTTTTCTTGAGCAGGAAGGTATTTCAGAGTGCAGCAGACCTCTGTATTGCAGAGGTCTGGTTTCTTTGGAGGGGTTAACGTGATGGGGCACCATATTTCAATAATATAAGAATAGAGAACAGGAGGAGAAACTTGGTGTGATTGCTAGGGAAACGGGGTTAGTTTCTGAAGAAAGGATTAAGGATTTAAGAAGTAGCAGAGAGAATGGAGGCTGGTTTCGCATAAGGCATAAAGAGCCGCTGTGGTTTATGTGTGCGGAGGGGAGACAGGTTTGAGCTACACCAGACTGCAGGCACTGGGGAGGAACCCATCTGTGACAGGGGTGGCAGCTCTTGCCTCTCCTTGCTGGTAGCTGCTTGCTGCTCCAGACACAAGCTGAACAGTGTGATTTCACTCATAACTGTGAATGTTCTTGGCACCAGACGGGGCACATTGCCTGCCCTGTGCCAGCTCCCATGACCCCAGCCACGTTGCTGCTTTTCATTTGAGTGGCTGTCACAGGAAATCAGAAACACCTCTGACGAGCCACAGTCAAATGCAGAATATCTGATGCCTGTCTTACCCCTCCATCAGTGGCTTGCTACCACTGTGTTTCAAATGCGTATTGAAAAATGAGAGCTGGGTTAAGCAATGCTGCCAAGTCTGCTTCGTTGCAGTGCCTTATTCATGATGTGCTGGCACACCGTCGGCTGGGAACCGTTATCCGGTGGAGTACAGCAGTATAAAACCTGGGCTGAGGCACAGGCTCTTCTTCAAGTACTACTCCAGGCTACGACCTGTTGACCACCAATCTGTCAGATCATGATGTGGAGGCCACAGAAAAAAATCAGACAACATCACATATTGCATAGTGCTGTTGTATTGCTGGCATTTCTGAAGGCAGGCAGTGTTCCCTTAGTCCAGAAAGCTAGAGGGTTTGCTGCCATTGCAGAAGGCCCACGCACAGTCATGACGACGATTTGTAGCAATGCAAAACTGGCAGCCATTAGGCAGGCAGTCATGTCTGCTTCGTTTCTGTCATCTCTTCCTAAAGATTTAAATTCTATGTATTTTCTCCACAAACAGTTGGTCCAAAAATAATTAAATCTTAGAAATTTTGTTTGTGGTACTTAGCTGAAAAAATTAAGTAACCTAAAAATGGAAATAACTGTAACTTGTGCCAATGCAGATGTTTATTGGATTAATTAAATGTGATTATTATGTTACAAGAAAGAAAAAGGAACATAGAAGAATAATCAGAATAAATCTTTGGAAGCAAGCAAGCATTCTTTCTCTTATCTTTATATGTAGTGCACTTTCATGAATCAGTTTGAATTTTACCATAATGGGTGTAAATTTACTATTGGGTGTAAAAAAGTTCATTATCCATTTCAGTTTGATAATCCAGAATAAGAAGGAAGGAAATCATGCTAGGGATAGCCTGTAGAATGAATATTTGGAAAGAAGGTTACATCTGTATCAGTCTGCCTGATTGATTCCATCCAACTGGAAAGATTGTCTGCAAAATCAAATTCCAAAATACATAAACATTTTCCAAAATGGAACAGCAAATGCTTATTTAATACCTTATAACTTTAAAGATGCCAGATCAAAATAGGTAAATAGTTTGAAAAAGATAAATCAATGAAGAATATAAAATAAACAGATAAAAGAAAAAATCAATGCCCTCAGTTCATAGTCTTTAGCAAACCCATTTCCTGGTTTTACCATTATGTAAATGGTAAAACTATCTGAGTAAGCTGACTGTACTGACTGTAAACACGAATGACTGGAAGACTTTTTTAACCTCATGATAATTCTTTAACTTGTGACAATTGCTTAATTTTGTTTTGGGAGTGAGTGTTCAGCAAAACCCCCAAATTTCTACTGTCTTATGTTAAAGACAAAAAATGATTACATCCTTGAAGATTTTTGGTTTTTGTTTTCCTCCTACTATTAGACTTTTGAAAAAAGGAAGTGCGTGAATATATGTAGATAGGTGAACTTTGAAAATCCAAGCACGTACACAGACCGAATATAAACTTTTAGCTTTGACACAGCATTTTTTGTTGGCATTAAGGGAAGTCTAAATGTTACCTAATCCTCTTAGTTAACTAAAGCATTTATTGGCTTAGTGAAGTTGCACTAAAACTGGAAGCTTCCTCTTCATTCTGGGAATGTTTTTGTAGTCATTTGTTCCTACTGGAAAGAGATTTGTTTCAGCCTATGACTTCAAAGTGAAGAAGCTACTAAAGAGATATGCTGCTGCTTAGTAATTCCCAGGGATAATGGTTGCCCAACTCACATTTGCTCATTCTGGTTTTCTGTTTGGAAAAGGATTGCTCCATCACAAGTGCTGTAAATGCTAACCAGGCAGTACCCACTCCCACGATCTGATTCTCCTCTTCCTTTCTGGTGGGATTTGATGTAGTGTTTACTAGAAAGCATTTTCTTCTCTATAAACAAGTGAAGAACAGAGAAGTGTTTTAACATTTCATGTTTTTTGTTTGTACTGCCCTTTTCATGTTGCCACATTTTCTCAGTCTAACAGGGCCCTTCGGTATCTGATCATGCCTGATACCGTTAGAGAGGTTCCCAAACTCTTCTGGATTGTCTTCGCGGAGTTTGTAGAGGTTGCTGTCCCCTCCTCTACGGTACATGCAGAGGTCACAGGCGCTGTTGCAGGTATCACAATGGGCTCTGGTTACTCTCTGCAGCAGCCCCTGTGGATGTTAGAAGAAATTCCAGAGAACCTGATGTGCTCTGAGGCATGGTCTGGTCTGTCTCGGTTGGCTACACCTTTTAGTCCTTCTGGTGATGAAGGCAGCTTCGTAAATCTGGGTGTTAACTTCAGTCACCGATCTTGGGTTTCACCTGCAGTCTTTAGAGCCACAAAATAGTTCTACACATGTAGCACTGCATATTGAATACCAAATGTGACCAATACACAAACTACGTATGCTAGGTATGCTACAATACACTGTAACTACTACAACCAGTCCCTGCAGTCCCAGGGAACTGTTGTTACCCTGTAGCCCTGTGGTACTGTATCTCCACTCCTAGCGGCAGGCCGTAAGCTTGTACTGAATCTGCCAGGCCTCGGGTATGAGGTTGGTCGTGCCTGCTCTATCTAAACTTTTCTTGACCTGCCTGCAGCTCGGTGTTATTTGGCTTGTCTCTGGCAGCAATTTTGCTAACTGATCAGTTTTCTATGGCTAATTTGTTTTGTTTTTGTTATCTTTGCACGGTACCACCATGGTGTTATGACTGGCATAATGATGTAGTGTAGACAAATGCAGGCTTGGTATGATAGCAAAAAATTATTAGTTTTAAATGTAAGCTCTGCTTCCCCTTTGTCCATAAACAACACTTTTAAGTGTACCTGTCATTAAGATTAGTCTAATCTGTATTCTTCCTTCAGCATACTGAGGGTAAATCCACCTTTTTGTACAGTTCCATCAAAGTACGTGTTTGAAAACAGGGGAGATGTGCAGCAAAACCAAATGTGGCTACCCAAAGCTGCTTTCTCGTGCTCCAGAAGCCTCAGGAAGGATGCCCTTAGTTCCCAGTATGGAAAATGTTTCCATATTCTATTTCCAAATTCCATTTCCATATGGAACTGGTTTCAGTAATTCAAGTATTATTGAAACTAAGACTTGTGTCTAATGTTTGATTCAGCAGCTAAGACTATATACCAATAACAGAGCAGGACATCTATTAAGTTTGGCGTAGACACCAATCATTAATTCAGTAAACCAACAAGAGGAACAAAGGTAGAAAGACAAATTCCTATGCAGAAAATAATATGTAGTTCTCAGCTACAACTAGTAGTTTTACATGTGTAAATTCGGCAGTAAATTTGCAGGTCAGTGCATAAATGCCATTCAGAGCATACAGCAGAATACAGTAAAGCATTCCAGCTATCGTATTCCACATCCAGCTCTGTGTCTTTTTGTTTTGAAAGGTATCCAGCACACAGAGGATGGTAACACAGGGCATGGCACTGTGATTCTGGCTGAAAGGAACAGTTGTGCATGTCAGGGGAACTGGGCAGATCTGGCAGCCTGGGAGAGGTGAGGCTACCTCAGCCCCATGTCCACGGGTCCAACCAGCATGAGCTGAGCGTGTATTCCCAGTAGGGACACGCACACAGAACTCGTGTATACACCACATTGCATACATACATACACACACGGCCGGCCACACACATAGAATCATAGAATCGTCTAGGTTGGAAGGGACCTTTAAGACCATCGAGTCCAGCCATTGACCTAATGCTGCCAAAACCACCACTAAACCATGTCCCTAAGCATCTACCCATCTTTTAAATACCTCCAGGGATAGTGACTCAACCATTTCCCTGGAATGACACAGACAGACCACTCACGCGAACAGCATCAACAGCTTCATCCTGTTCCTCTCTCTGACGGAGTTCTGCTGGTGGGAATATGTATATGTATGTACAAGGTGGATTCCTCCCGTAGCTGTGCTCATTCAGTCTGCCCGCCAGCTGCCCCCGGATCCCAGACTCCCCGTCTCGCATCTAGGCACGTGAGCCACGAGGTCTGCAGCCCCTCTCCCGTTACTGCTGCTGACATAAACACCACTCTCCCCCACACACACCTCCACCCAGAGCTGACCAGGACTCCCCTGCTCCCCCAGGACCAAGCCCTCAAGGTCTCTCCCTTAGAGACGCCCCTAAGTGGGTCTGTCCCATAGAGACTCCCCAGACCCCATGGTCTCTCCAGCAGCTGTCAAGGACTCCCTTGGTCCCTCTGATAGGGTCCCAGCTCCTTCTGTGATCTTGCCTTCCAAGACCCCCACCCCCTGCCTCCCAGGCCACCACACATACGCACTGGATCTTTGCTCACACTCACACACTTGCACACCTGCTTGCTCTGGCTCCCAGGGAACATTGGCCTTTGATCCCCTGTCCCACCCCAGGGACTGGCGTTTGGTGTCACTCAGATCTCCCCAGCTGCCAGCACCCAGGCACTGGGGCCCTCTGCCCCATGGTCCCAGTCTAGCTGCTGTCACTCAGACCCCCGCCTGCTCCAGCTGCTGCTGCCACAGACATGGGGGCACCGGAGCTGCTGCTGCCACAGACATGGGGGCACCTATGGCCAAGATCTTGTCCCAGATGCTGGTGCCTAATTGCTGCATCATGAACACATGAGTCCTCCGATCCATGGTATGACTCCAGCTGCCGGCACTCAGACCCCCATATACATACATCCTACCCCCTTCCCCCTGAATAAGGAGTCCCACACCCATGAAAAGAGTCAGGAAGCAATTTAACAAGAAGAGAGGACAGACTGCACTAACTGGGCATAGGGCATGGCCAGACAAGTGCATCAACCAGCAACTGTTCATATGCAAGCAGTCCTTTTTATTCCCTTATCCCTCTGTTGTCTCACACTTGTTCCTCCCAAAGTCACTTAGATCTATCCCTTTTCCCACCTTTGGTTCCTCCCTTAAGCACCTCATAGCAAGCCCTGTGCAATGCCAAAGTGCTCTTCTCCTGCATCCCATAATGTGTCTCACAGCACACCACCAGGCAGCAGCTCTCTCAGTCTGAAAGGTGCTGTGGTGCTGGCTCATCCTGGTGGGCTTCAGACCCGGGGCTGAGGCTCTCCTGGGAGAGCCCTGGGAGGGGCCCAGGCAGGCTGTCCCTTCCTCTGAGTCTCTTATTTGGCTTCCCACCTGCCCTGGGGCCTCTGTGCTCCTCTGTGCTTGCCGGGGTGGTTCTCTGATGGGCTGGTAACTCCTGTGATGTGCCTGAGAGCAGCAGGGTGTTATTTGGGTTCCCCACCTGCCATTGCCTCTCTGTGGGGGCGTGGAGGAGCTTTTATCGCAGAACCTAACATTCCACATCCTCCTTTTTGAGGGGCACATCATTGCGGAAGATTTGGACCCAAGTCAGTGAATGAAACCCATCTTTGTCAAGCACCTCCCCAGCAATGTGCTGTATCAACAGAAAACCCGATAGCTTCCAGGTAGGGATCTGGGTGACTTCTCAATCACCGGTTGGTTTACGGCCCATAAAAATGTTAACTACGTATTGCAGATGGCAGTACCTGATACTCTCAGCACAGAGAGCATGGGGGGGGGGGGGTCCTTGCCCTCTTTCAGTACACATCTCTGCCACGTGCATGGTGCCACGGGTTACAGCTTTGAATTTGTTCTATATGCCACTCTGTAAATGTACTCCTAGTAAACTGTTATCACAATGGCTTCTCGGTTCTTCGGTAGATTAATGTCCTGATTAGTGGCCTGAGTAATATTCTCATTTTGGGGTTGCTTTCTTTTGGGGAAGTTGTGGCAGAGATCTTGTTAGGGTTATGTTTCACAACATAACAAGCACTTTCACAGCAAAGAAACCATGTGCCACCCTGTGTTATCAAATTGTATTGTCAGGTTATTGAACTGGAGTTATATCCCTCAGCAAGATCTTTAAGTGGCAGGGAACAGAGTTATTTAAATAAAGTCAGATTGCTTCTTTCTCTCTGGAGAAGCAGCAAATAGCTCCCGGATTTCACAGACATCCGGGATGCTGTGTAATCATCCAGAAATCCAGCCCTTTGACATCAGTCTTCTTCCACCTAAATAGATGTCACCAGGCAAGCCATCCGTTTGGGAAGCGGAGGACGTGATTTCACCATGACACAGCGGCGGTGCCCGCTTTCGCTTTTGTTTCCCGAGAGCCCGTGGCTTGCAGGAATGTACGGGTCTCCCGGGAGTGCTCCCCGGCCACCGGGCGCCGGGGCTTTTCGGGCCGCCTTTCCGCGGAGAGCCGCCGACCCGAGGGTTTCCCGGGGCGGCCTCCGACTACCGGACCCGCAGCGGGGGCGGGCGGGGAAGGCCCGGGACGGGATCTAACGCAGCGGGGCCGACCCGGCAGGGAGGGCCGGGCCGGGCCGGGCAGGGCTGGGCTGGGCTGGGCTAAGCCCCGCTCCGCACCGCAGAGCCACAGCCGCCGCCGGCGGGAGCAGCCGCCCGGGGGAGACGCCCGCAGCGCCCCGAGGGCCCGCAGAGGTAAGGGGGGAGCCGGGCTGGGGGTCGGCCGGGAGGGTCTCTGCCTGCCCGGGCGGGAGCCGCCCCCCCGCACTACCTCCGGCACCTCCGGCCGGTCCCGGAGCTCAGCACGGCCCGGGGCTGCCGGCAGCGGGTGTCCCGGGGTGGATCCGCAGGGACCCCCGTCCTGCCCTGCCGCGACCCTGGATTCCCGGAGGGTTTTTCCCTAAAGACTGTCCCGGTCGTAGGTTTTGCTTAGGAGTACCCAGTGACAGGCAAGACTGAGATAGTTGGGAAAGCTGGGAAATCTGTTGCAGAACAGAGGTGAAACAAGAAAACGAACAAACAGCCAGCAACAGCGGTATATAACTGTGTTTTAAACTTGTGTATATATATATACACACACACGTATATATACATATAAAAAAAAAATAAAAACCAAAACAAAAACACCAAACCCCAAAACAAAACCCCAAAACAAAAAAACCTGTCCTGGTCATTTGTTTCATACTAAACACTGACATGGGAAAAGCAATTCTGCGACCTCCAGGCAAGCAATGAAAAAGAGGAAACTAAATTCCTGACACTGAAAGCTAGCGACATCAATGGCTTCTGTGGTCTCACAGTCAGTATTTTACATATTTGTTTCTGTTCTTTTTGTTGCAACTTTTTTTTTTCCTATGAGAAAATGTCATTAAACCTGTTTTTAAGCACAGAAGAAATCAGTGGAAATTAACCTTCATCGGTCTCACCTATTGCGGAAATCCACCCCCTCAACCTCCTAAGGTAGTTTCAGGTTATCAGAAGGCAAATGTTACATTCAGCTATTTCATATACCACTGTCTCCACGTTCCCCCCACACGTCAAGCCAAAAAGGTTAACTCTTACCAGTTTTCTGTATTATGTTTTTGCTTCCACGACAGATACTGTGAGTGGGCTGTCAAATGGAAAGAAGAAAATACTTCCTGAAAACTTTGAAGTGGTCATTTCACAGCAGTTTAACTCTTCTGAGAATCTCAACCCTTTTTTGAGATATGCAGAGACAACGTAAGTGGGTGAACTTACACTGAAACATATGTTTAAAGTTGTATTTTGTGCTGTTGACCAAGTTATCCCACTGTGGTCTGCAAGTTAACGTGAGTACATCCTTTGGCTTCTAATACTTGGGTTTGGGTTTGTTTTTTTGTCTGTATTGACTGACTTCTACAATCAAGAAAAAGAAAAAGATGGTGCTCTTTGGTTTTTGCTAAGCTAATGCATTGGCTTGACAACTCTTCTTGCACTACACCGTGGTAAGGCACGGGACCTTCATTGTGTTCAAATCTTAAACAGAGAATATCTGTTCTTTCCAGCAGCAGGTAGGCAATGCTCTTCCCATTATTCCTACTTACGACCTTTGCAGACATGAGTAAGTTGTGTAGCGTTTTCCAGTCGTTGTTATCAGCTGTTTGGTACCGCTTGAGATTAGTATGGTAAGGACCCTGAATTTGTGTAGGTGGATGACTTCTTGCTATTGGTATTCCAAGGACCGGCTCACACACTGCTTTGATCAGATGACATGTTTCTCAAAATGCCTGTGGCATTTTATGTACTCATTTTCCCAACATTTCTGTCTCTGGTTACAGTGAACCACTGTTAGCAATAGAGAATTTTCCCTAGTGGGGAATTTTCAAATACTGGGGAAGTTTCCTGAAGAAGTAGGTGGAGTTACATCAACATTTAAGATCTGTCACAAGAAGTCTTTGGGCAAATAGTTCTGCTTTTCCTGTCTTCTTCATTTGATTGGGAGGGAAACATAAAGCAGCAATACTGAAGAGCATTTTGCACAGTGAATATTTTTTTGCTTTTATAAAACTGTGTTTGCCATAAATGTCAGAAGCCAGCAGGAGGAGAGAAGAAGCATTGGTGTAGGTTCAGTGAGAAAAATAGTAAGAAGATTGCAGCTTTGCTAAAAAGCTGCGATTGGCATCTAGCTGCTTCAACCAACCCAGCCAGGGGATCCTTCTGCTCAAGGTGGAACCGGATAAGGGTCTGTAATGGTTATTGCAGCAGATTTTTGCACGTGCTTCTGGATTTGACCTGCACCTACTTTTTTTTCTCTCTGAAAGTGAAAAATTGAGTACAGCAGCAGACTTTCTCAGTCTTGAGGAATTTTGTAAGTAATAGTCATACTTCTGTTGTGTGTAGTAAGGCTTGTTTTCCTCTACAGTGGGAGAAAGCATGCAAATTAAAGTTCAGCAATTGCAGGATACAAGCATGGGTCTTGGAACCGTACAAGCTTACTTGTCATTCATCTTCCAGGAGTTAATCCAAACACCTCTCCTGGAGTTCATACCGACATTCAGATATCCTGACAAAAAAGTGGGTATGAGTTGCATGCACGGGTAGGGATATCTTTCTGTGGCTGTAGTGCATGTGCTCTTATTTGCTATGAGCCGTCTCTCAGCTACTTTAAAAAAAAAGTAGAAAGTCTTTCGGGGCGGAGTGTGCTACAACTCAGCATCTCGCTCTTCTGCAGGCTTGGCTCTAGAGTAAGCCTGGTCAGAGCACCCTGGTGAGATCAGTATGTGCCTGCTGTGTTTGAGCAGCTTTGCTCTGGTGCTGTTGGTGCTCTGGACTGTTTGTCACTCAGGCAGTGGCATCATGATGGAGGTACTCTCGTGCGCGCACATCGCTCTTAGGTACCCACAGGATTAGGCAGCGGTTTGTGAGTTATTTTTAGAGCATCATTATAGTCTATTTTTAGAGCATTGTGACTTGGGTACCTAACCACATTAAGAAGCTTGGGATTTATTTACCAATGAAACAGATCTTTCACCCTGTGGATCTTACTTGTATTTTCCTGTCCCTGTTAGCAGAACATCCTTTTGTAATTGCTCGTGCCTGCCTAATAATGTATTGGATTGACTCCCTTTCTCAGCTCCATCTGTGTTGCTTTCTGCAAACCCGCTATTGGGATCAGGCAGCAGCAATCTGAGGAAAAAAGGAGCTTGAATCAAATTCTTATGAGGGGTCTAATTCCGTTGAGCCACAACACTGAAAAGGCACATGTGTCTTAAGATTCAGGGAAAAATTGTTACTTTATTATCATCCTAAATTTGGCAATCAGAGAAAGACAGACAAAACATCTTACCAAAAACTGTAAGAGTTGCAGTCCAGATAGGATTTCATCAGTTAGGAAGAGTGACGGGTAGTACAGTTGCTTAATTTCTTATGCAAACGCTGAAGTTACCACTAGAAAACAGTTGAAGGCAATCTTTCTTTATTTTTGTGGCTGTTTGGGTATCCAAAATGAAGACTTTATTTAGGTAAAATTCTACAGTTCTCTGTACTCAAGAAAGTCTTCCATTACAGTGAATTTGAATTTTTCTTGAGAGGAATTTGAAAAATGATGGCAGTGCTTGATACTACTATTGCTCTGACTTAAAATGCACACTTAGTAAGTGCAGTGGGTGTGTGACTGTTAAGCGTATGAATTGACATTAATCAGTGTTTTATAATGTTAAAAGTGTTGTGTAGGAGTATAGAAGCTTTGTCAATAAAGAGGGGAAAAACTTCTGTCAGAAAATTGAAATAATGTACATGTTCAGAGGTAAAGCAGCAGTAATTCAAGAAACAGATTCTGTTTGTGTAGGCACTATTGTGTAAATACTCATTAAGTGACTAATTACCGCACAGATTCTGTTCCCATTATATGTAACTTCAAGAGCCCCGTGTTAAGTACTGTGAGACCAGGTGTTACAGAACAGAGTATGTGCACAGTATGTTAAAGTAAGGCACACAGGTGGGGAAGAACTAAGTTCTATTTCTTCCACTGAATGCCTACAGAAAACTCCTCCCTTCTCCTCCAGGCAGGAGCAACATTCCCTGCTACGGGTTAGGGGAATAATTGGGTATTGGGGGGTATTTACTTACTAATTGACAGATAGTGATAAAGCATATATTTTGCCATAACCAAGGACAAATATTTAAAGCAAATACAATTAGATGTTCTTCCTGGATCCATGCAGGAAGCTTTCTGCCTGATCATCCATGGTAGTTAAAGGTGCAATTTTGTTACATTTTTGTCTAGGGTGGAATTCGGTGCCTTCTGTTCAGTTCTTTGTGTGGAGTGACTACAAAATGTATTTCACATTGGAAGTTAGAAAATGAGCAGATATTTATATTTGTCTATTATTTTATCTTTTTAGGTTCTATCTACATCATGGAAAAGGCTTTGCTTTTGTATATATTTTTATTCTACTGGCATTTCCTAAATGGTAAGAAGCTGAGTTGTAAGAAGCAGTAGAACTGTTTAAGTATGTTTCCTTTCCATGTATAAGCACAGAAATGTTAATTCCTGTTTTTCTTCACTGCTAGTGCTTGGGGTTTTTTCCTTAATGTTTTAAATAAAAAGGTCTTAGCATGCTTTTACGTGAAAATAGATATGTGTGCTTTGATATGGGACCAGGTTAAAATCCCTGTCAGTGTTTCAGCCCAGACACCGTTCCAGACAAGGTACCACTTGCATTACGCAAAAAGTTTCATTGGCGCTGTCACACCTGGGAATTGTCATGTATTCTTTAACATTTTGTGCAAAAACAGTTGACATTTTTATAAAGAGAACTTCCCCATCCGAGGCACTAACAGTTGCCTGTTACCATGGCAGTGTTCTGAAAGCAACAGCTGAGGGGCTGTGCACACACGGTCGCCTATTTTTAGGACAGCGTCACACTGCGTGTGTGCACAAAGCAGGTTCTGCAGGTATAAATAGCCCAGTTTGTCCCAAACTTGGGCAAGTGCATGCAAAAATGTTTAACTTTTCTGAACAGGGCAGATACTTTTGGTCCTTAAAACGTCCCATGTATATGGTAAGACATGAATTCGAAGATTAGGCTTATAGTTGGAAAATTAAGTTTTCTTTCAAATTTTGTTTTTCAGCTTTATTCACGGTTGAAGCTCCCCAGACACTCTACACTGTGGAACACGGCAACAATGTGACCATGGAATGCACATTTCCAGTGAATGGGAAATTAAAGTTTAGAGATTTAAGCGTCAGTTGGGAAAAGAAAGATGAGTTAAAGAAGCAGGTTTATGTGCTCCTCAAAGGAAAAGAAGACTTCAAAAGCCAGCACAGTGATTTTCGGGGAAGAACAAAATTGTTGAAAGAGAATCTGAACTTGGGACAGTCTCTCCTTCAGATCACTGATGTGAAGCTCAGAGATGCAGGGTTTTACCGCTGCCTTATTGGCTACGGGGGAGCCGACTACAAGACAATCAATCTGAAAGTTAAGGGTGAGTGCGCCACTGCAGGAGGTTCAGTGCTATCTGATACTGTTAAAAGATTTCAGAGAAGTCCCTGAAGTGAGATATGTCCGGGCTAGCATTTAAAGAAACCTCTCCAGAGACAGGAGCCACCTCATGGGCCTTGCATGGCTGTATAACTTTGCATTTCTGTCTAGGTTGAATCCATGTTCTGTTCTTTATTTCCAATAATGACATATGAGGAATGGTGTTGCAAAACCATTTAGACAGGACAAAGACCAGAAAGCTAATGCAGTTTTCTAAACAGGATAAAAATTGTAATAAATCCTGTACCTCTGGTTACTATGGAGAGACGCCATAGCGATATTTACTTTTCCTGTCAAGAGTATGATTTACAAAATCCAAGCTGATGTACAGAAACTTGACACAGGGGTTGGGGATAAAGAAGAGGTCTCTTGCTAATATATGGTCTTCTTCTAGCTTCCTATTAGTGATCATTTTCTTCCGTTTGTTTAGCTCCTTATAGAACTATAACCCAAGGAGTGGTGAGCATAGGAGACAACAAATGGAAGTTGACGTGTCAGTCAGAAGGATACCCACAAGCTGAAGTGATATGGCAAAACGGAGAATATGAAGATTTGACTGATAAGGCAAACACAAGTTATGAAACTGGAAGTGACCAGCTATATCGTGTGACAAGTACCCTTACAATCAAAAGTAGGACTGATGAGGTTTATTACTGTACATTCTGGAATAAAGAGCTGCAGGAAAATACATCTGCCATTTTACACATAGCAGGTAACATTTCTAAATTTCACTTATGGTAACACACTTCAAGGTACTGTGTCATTTTGTTCCAGTTGAATCAGCCATGATTTGTTTCTCTTTCCTATCTAATTTTGAAAAGGCTAAAAAGAAATACCTGTGTGGTTAAGTTTCGCTATTAGTGTGCGCTTCCACCATACTTTGTTCATCATGCATGTGTGGACAGAATTCAAGGATAGTAATTTTGCATGACTTACAGTTAAGTGAAAATTGAGTCTGAGAGTTTAAAAAAGTTCTGTTACTTGAAAAGCGTATAGCTCGGAGCCTAGGAAGGAAACGCTCCCGCATAAATTAGACACACCTTCCAAGAATGTTCTGTTTTGCTGATGATAACTGTCAAATAAATTTGAACAGCCTTTGCTTTGAGGGTATTTAAATTTAACAAATCGTACACAGATTTTTTTTCTCATAAAGTCTGGATTGAAGGAAGATGTGTGAATGGTGAAGACTAATACAATTTCTCATTAGACCTTTCAGCTGGGCACCACCTCTACTGCTTTGGCTTTTGGTTACTCTTTTAATTTCTGCATTGTACTGAGATATGTTTGCACAAGCTTTTAACCAGACTGGGGACCTGATGCAACTCGAAAATAATATTTCTGTTTATCAGACAGTTACTTGGTCAGGTCATTCCCCTGGTCCTGTTCACCACACAGTTTTAAAAATGCCTCTGCTGGCACGCTTTCTGGGACTGACAAGGGGTGGAAACAGGCAGCTGGGAGTGAGAAAGCCAAGTCACCCTTTTAACGAGTGGTGACCAGGCAAGTTTGGTTTTAACAAGAAGTGCCTCTGGGATTCAAGGAGGCCACTTACCCTTTGCATTCAGAGCTTTACCAGATGAAAGGGACTCTCTGTTCTCTTTCTCAATCAGCTCTTTCCTGTAGTCCTGATGGGAAAGTAATCTAGATGTCACACTTTGTACCCTGGTGACAAGCAGGATTTGTGACAGGAATGAAAGGCACTATCACATGGAATGCAGGAAGCAAAGATAAGTATGAATATAGAATCATGGAAATGCCTAGGTTGGAAGGGACCTATATGTTCTATCTTTTTTTTTTTTCCCCCCCTTTATTAGGATAATGAGATATGGTAAAGAGCACCATCAGCACCTGACCTTAGGCAAAATCTAAAATGCTCTTATCATGTCTGATCTGCTGATAGCAGAAATAATATGATGAAAATGAAAGGAAAAGGGAGAAACTTATGCAATTATGTAACATCTTTCCTCACCCACTTGTTTTTCTCGAAGATTCAGCTGATGGTGTTCTGTGGACTGAGAACAGACGCTTTGTTGGAGCAATTCTCATTGTGACTGCTTTGTTTGGATCAGTGCTTCTGTGTATGTTCTGCATAAAAAAAGGTATTCAAATTATTTATTTTAGTGTATCATCTCAATTATGATCAATCTGTTCTGTTAATTCATCCTCATAGAGGTGGAATGAGATAATAAAAGTCTGTCTTAGACCTTTCGTCCTGAAACCACTAAATTTTTTGCCTCATTGTTTATTTCTTTTTCTTTATCCAACTTAGTTAAATACTATCAAGTTAGCAGAGTGGAACAGGTTGTCAGCTCCTCACAAACCAGTTAACCACTCTTCTCTATTAATTTTTCTTATAGGTAATGATGTAGAGCAGTAAGATTAGTGTCAAATCTATTCAAACATCAAAGCATAGCTTATGCACCTACTGCAAATGGAAGTTTCCTATTCTGTGTCCTCCCTTTTGATTGAGAACCAGAATGCAAGGAGCAGACAGGGCACCGGAGGTTTTTTAGAGTTTTTTTTCCTGCATTTGTTGAAAAATTTCACTGAACTGTGACAGCATGTTTTTTTAAGTGATCTAATTGTTATGAATTCTACATGTATCTTTATTCTGGTTAAAACACCATAAAGATGGTGGATTACATATGAAGTGATACGGTTTTGAGTCTGAAAGACTTTTTTTTTCACAAGAAGAAATATTCCCATTGTGGCTTCATACCACTTGATTAATTTCCTTGTTAAGTTTTGAGCTTTTTCAGTTCACTTCAATGACTTGAACTGGACATTTCCAGCATCACATTATGCTGAAGAGCTAAAGTGTTGGTGGTAATTTGTTTTCACTTGCTAGCTAACCAAAGAAAAAACTTACAGAAATTTTTAGGTTCTCTAAGGATGAAAAGAATACAGCTTGCCCTCAAATTAAAGCAAAAATGTTTGAAATGTGTTGCTTACCCTGAAATAAGTACTGTTACTTTTTTTTTCCTTTGTTTGGTTGTTTGTGGGGTTTTTTTTCCTTGTAGAGAAGGTAAATGTGTTTGAGGATTCTATATTCAGAAATTCTATATTCAGGATTCTATATTCTCTCTCTATATATATATGTATAAAATATATATATTCTATATTCAGAATCTATATATAGGTTCTATATTCTATATTCACACTTCATTTTAACAGATACAATAAAGTCATGCAGATCTCAGAACATCCATAGGACTCATTAGAAAATGTTGAAAGGAAAGTATTTTTGCTGAACATTCTGGTTTTGGCCAGAAGTCTTCCTCTGTATAACAAATTTTTGTGGTTTTTTAGCTGATGCATAGTTACTTCTTATTTTCCAAGTAACTTTTGGAGTTTTGGGGGGGGTCAGGTTGTCTGCAGAGAAAAAGTACAGGAGGCATTGAAGCTGATACACTACTCAGCTTTATAATATCATACTGGTATGACTCTGTAAATTATTACCAGAAATGCTCCAAAAACCTGAACATGATAGTTGACTACAGGCTCCTTTTGAAATTCTTGAATTTTACAGGAGACGTAAATGTGTGTAGCTAACATGAAACTCACCTGGAACTAATGCAAAGGCTAGTTGTACTGTCTTTTCAAGTGGTATCTTGAAAGTTTCCATGCTAAGAGACATGTACATTCGGAGGTGGTATAGCAAAACTGTTGATTTTCCTGTCTCCCAGCTCTCTTTTCCACAGTGAAAACCAGAAACAGCCCTAATTTCTGCCTGGAAATTACATCTATAAGCAAACTCTATACTGAGCATTCATGCTCAAGTTCCACAAAA
>VYZM01023494.1:168713-182051 GCA_013398915.1 Dromas ardeola
TTTTTTTTTGCTGTCTCAGCAAGGGGCATATTATTTTGAAATCCAGTTCATAGTGGGAGTAGGAAGGAAGGAGGGATGAAATGTCAGTATTAAAAGGATTGTCATAAAACTTGGAGAAGAGGATCACAAGACCAAGAATGTCATATGACACAAGACAGCATGTGCTCATGAACAAGTGCTTTTTTTAAATGTAGTTTTTTCTCCAGATTTTGCTGAGCAATGGCGTATTTGTTTTTCCCATATATAGATAGAGCTACATCCTGGGGGGAACGAAGGTCTTGCAAGTCCCTTTATGTTCAATGGAAGCTGCAAAAACTGAGCAGTCTCAAGGACTGGATCTATATACCTAATTTTTCTACTGACTGCAGTTATGCATGTTATGCTTGCTTACAAGCCTTGCAAGCTTGTATTTTTTTCCAGCTGAAAAAGCAAAGGTTGCAAGAGCAGTTTTGCCTGTGTACCTTCCCATAAGCTCTCAGATATCTATCAGAGGAATTAAATAGAAAACAAATTTTTTCAAATCCATCTATTAAAAATTAATTTGTAATTGGCAAGTCACTAAGGTTCCCTTTTTCATTTCAGTAGAGATTAATTAGAATTCTATCTATTTGTATGTGGTTTTGGGAAAAAATGGATACTCCGTTAAAGAACACAAACATGGCATTTTGAAATGTGTTGCCTGAGTAAAAGCTGAAGGAGGATCATGGGATACTGTGGATGAAGCATGACAGTTTTGCCTCATTTAACGTTGGGGACTGCTCACAGACTATGTATGATGCATCCCAAACAAAGAACACAGAAATGACAGTGATTTTGATTCTGGACATTATGGTTTTTATCCTTTACGCAAACTTCTTCATGCTCTTCAAGGAACGATACCGGCTGATCCATTACTTTCGGAAAAAATCATAAAATGGGAAGAAAACATGTCTGCAACAAAACAGCCTACTCAAGAAGTGGACCCATTGACTTCCTCCTTCTGTTTATCCAGTGCCTATCCGAAGGCAAGCTTCATTGAATACTCCCTAGGTGTTAGACTGGAGGGGACAGTGAACACTAGATCCTTATTCATACCGTCGAGTTTGATAGATTTTGCAATGTTTCCCCCTCATCTCTTCCTTCCATGATTCCCATGTAAACGCAAACCACACTCACATAAGCATGGAGATGCAGGTGGCCTGATCCAGTTCCTCCTCCCTGGCTGATCAGTCCTGAAGGTCAACAGTGAAACACAGGCATGCCCTCACTCACACATCTTACACGTATATCCACATTTGCAGTCCTTTTCAGGTCACGTACAATAATTTTCCACATCTTGTTCACTCAATTTAACCGTGGGTCAGATCCTAGCCAGGAGCCTGCAGTCCTGAGGCCTTTTTGATCATTCTTGTTGCCCTTGGTACCCCTTTTTGATGTGAAAGGGTGAGAACAGCCAGCAGTGTTCGAATGACAAGACCACCTTGAATTATGCACTGATAAAATAACCTTCTCATTACTATCAGTAAAGTACTACTGAGTTGGCATTTGTTAGGGCAAAACATCGATGATTTTGAAAGTGTTAAGAGCTGATACTGTAGCCCTGGTTTAGGAGTACATTAAAAACATGCTCACTAATTTTCAATGTGTGAATAAAAACCTCTCATCTTTACAGTAGGTCACACTGAAAGCAGTAAAGTGTTTAACGTATTTAACTACCACTGCAGCGAATGTGAGTCACAGAGGCACTTAAAGCACATACTTGCTAAACTGGAGTCTTCTGACTAAACATCTTGCTGCATCTGTCCTCACTCAGGCACGTGCATTTTCAGTCACAGAGATTACTACAATATATTCGGGGCCGGCCAGCAATTTTCGTTGGCCTACATAAGTAAAACAGAAAAATAACTCCTAATATGGAAGTATAGTATTCTTAATACAACGTAGTAATTATTCTTAATTAGACTGTAAACAAGCCAGTCACTCTGAGATCTGTTTCCCAGGATTGTTTAAGAACAATTGGTCCTATGTTTCATCATATGATTAAAAAAAAATGAATAATAGAAACATTTCTGCCTGAGCATGCCCTTATTTTGCATTAATTGTCCTTTATTTACTATAGCTATTAAGCCAAGTCATAAAGCAGTATCTTAGCTGGAAAAATGGCATCCAAGGATATATAACAGGCTCAACAAAACAAGTAAGCATTGATGTACAGAATTGTATTTTGTTCTGCCAGTATTCCAACCAGTTTGATTCCCACTCAATAGTTTTGTGGGTATGGTCTACAAAAGCTGGAATGCTTCTCTTTTTTTAAACTAAGATACTATCACTGAAACAAGTGCTTTGATTACATTTAGGAAAATGGCTATTTAACTCTATCAAGGAACTGCTGAAAGGCTGTCATGGTTCAGTGACCGAAAAAATGTGACTACTGGGGTGTAGCCTAAAAGCAGAAGTGCATAGAGCACTTCCCCTTTTAATCTAATTTACATCTCCAGAAGAACAAGCTCTATAGCTCCACACAGTGTTTATTTACGCATGTCGAATCTCCAAGCAAGCCACAGGATAGTTAATTAGAAATTTTTCTAAATGTGGATAAAGTCAACCAACTCTCTGTAATTTTTCTAATGCATTCTTCTTTAATGTGTTTGGTTTTCTGATAGGTTATTTAATATTTGTGAGGTCCATCTAAGAATATAACTGACAGTATTCACACTTTTTGTGTGCATATATATTATCAGCTAGTCCTGATGTTGCATCTTTTGCCCCTTCAGATCTTCAGCTGAAGTACAAGCTTCTGCTTGACAGAAAACTTGAAATCTGTCTCCTTAACTAATTTACACACATAACAATTTGGTGAGGCACATATTATTAGCAAGATTTTAACAACAGAGACTTAGGTGACTTTCTAGAAACTACACAGGTGTCCCTGCATGATCTCAGAGCAGAAGTCAGAACTCTTTGGATACCATTGTCCTCACTGCTCTGAGACTCCTGACTGGAAAACACATTTTGCTTGATGTGCACAGAATAGGCACGAAAACCAATTTATTCATAAATATAGAAAAGAAAGGGCTCTGCTTTATGCTGATGGTAATTCTTGCATTGAATGGGTTACCATTCAATCAGTGATGATTTGGGATGAGCGATCAGTTTTCATGTAATTTATCAAGAGATAAATGATTTCCGAGTTTTGTCCTGCAACTGGAAGACATTCTAAGTCTGCAATAGATCACTAACAAACAGGAAAAAACATCATGAGTTTGAACATCATTTATTTTACATTGCACGTGAACAGGAAACAGGTAAAAAATATGATGCCTTCTCTGACGGTGACATTTCAGTTGTACTTGCAGATGTATTTTGGGGATATTAGGACAGCTCTACCTCAGTATCAACTTGGCTGAATCTGACACAAGGTCCTTATAAAAAAGCTGATTTATTTTCATTGTAGTCACTGATCATGAAGAAGCAAAAACTGAATTGATCACCCGTTTCTTTCAGACAGCCAGGTCAGTATAGACAGAGATGAGCTCCTAAGGGGAAGAGAGATGGGAACTGGAATTCCTGTTGTCCAGGTTGCTTCATGGCTGTAATACACAAACTGATCAGAAACCAGGCTCTTGAAACAAGTGTGTAAATTTTTTGCGTAACTCTTTGTTGATGTTTACTTACAGCACTCTGTGTTTGTTTCCAAGCAGTTTGGGAATAATATTCCAAAGTTCAGATGATGAACTGCTTGCAAAATATTTAAAAAGAACTAGCTCAACCAGTAAAAATACGTAATCAAAATAAAGTGGAGTTGCTACAGCTCTCTGCTTACCAAATACGAGCCTGCAGAGGGCACTGACAATGCTATAGGCACTTTAATACACTGTCAGAGGTTATTTAATATGCATCTCAGTCAAGTGCCTACAATGAAGAGACACAGAAGACAAAATTAAGGTAAATATCAAATAATCGTATACAAGAAAATCCCTCTGTTTTATTTTTTTCTTTTTTTTTTCATTTTATTTTTTTACTTTGTCCCTTGTACCTGCTCAAGAAAATACTTGCAAATGTGTTTTGCATCTTGACACCTGTAAGTCATGATCCTGCTTCTTGGATAGAGATGGTGTCCCATGCTGCCGATGACGTCCAACAGCCTACCAGATCAGACTCCTGCCTCCAACATGTACGTTCTCCTTTACTGTTCAAGGCATGATCTATTACAGATAACACTCTTCCCATAACACAAATTTATGGATAACATGTATCACATGATCTATTACAGATAACACTCTTCCCATAACACAAATTTATGGATAACATGTATCAATATAATATGTAGAGCAATATAATTCAAGTACACTTTTGTGAGTTTCAGATGATACACTGCAGCAAATGTTCGCAAAATTCCAGAAACACCTAGTAAAGTCAATGATTTAAATGTATAAAATACAACAAGTCTAGGTCATCCTATCTACCAAAGCTTCCATGTCCAAGAACTATCTCTCTAATCATCTTGCCCACTATTCCATAACCATGTAATGTACAGTAACCATACTGTGCACCCTGTACTTCAGATAGAGGGTGTTACCTGGTAAAAACATGCAGCCATCACCCCAAAAAAGCTTAATTCATTTCTTTCCACACATGGCAGTTTGCATGGTGCTTTGGTCAATTTGTTCATAACGTTGGTGCTTTCCTTAGTGTTCCAGAATCTAAAAGAATAAACTTATTTCCTAAAGCCAAGACTCTAAAAATGATCTGTGTGATTCTGGATGTTCTGGCTTCCTTGTATCAAATATCAAATACCTTCAATAAATGCAATTCTCTAGACATATTCAGAAACCACAATGGCTTTTGGCAAAGCAATTGTGTGGACAAAGCAAATACTTCAGTGGTAGGCTACTCGTGAAACTAAGCGCATATTCGTCAGTCACTGAAACCCAGATAATAAAGTCTGAAAGAAGATAATGTATTTCTAAGGACATTTTAACTGAGGAGGAATTTTTTTAAAAAATAACATCCTACTGAATTAATAGCACTTATGAAAACCAAGTCTTCTGGTTTGTTTCTATGAGGATTTTGTTCCAAAGAACCCAAATCTTGTTGCGGTAGCTATGTTAAATTGGACAGCCCATGATTTTGGCACATACATTTATTGATACTGACAATGGTTAATATATTAAGTGATAAGAGTTGCTTTCAGAGCTTTCAGATATTTTTCTACCTTCATATGTGGTTTTATATATCATGTATCACTGTTAATGTATGGGTAAGAGCTCTGCTTTGATTTCCCTTTCTATTTTCTCAGAGACAAGTAAACATAAGAAAGTGTTTTGGGCCCAAATTTATTTGATTTCAAACCTTACTAAATCATAAGTACAACTTTATTGTAATATTTATATCCACATATATTTCCACTCCAAAATTCACTAGCAGATCTACTAACCTACTTGCAAATTTCAGGTTTGGGTTCTTAAATGCTTGATGAAAGCTACTTCTCCCACCTACTAGCGATTTTGTGACCACTTGTGAATAATTGATTACTGGGAAAAACAGGTGGAAGGTATCCAATTAATTTTATAACTTGCACTTTCTTTGCTCAGAATTACCTTTTTATTCTATTTAACCATAGCTGGGTATAAAAAAAAATAAATTGACAGAAAGTGAGTAAAAATACAATGATTAATCCAAAAGAACTGTGCTTTTCTATTCCAGAGCGATTGTTTTGTATGGTAAAATGATGGAGTCTAGCTATTGTAAATTACTATTGTCCCAGTATTTCAGGTCATATACTGTATATGAGCACAGATTGCTGCATTTGATTTTGCAGTAACAATAGAATATAATGTTCTTCCCCTTCTTTCTAACAGTCTCTTCACAGGAATACTCCTGACTCGTTTGTTTCATAACCAGTTTTAAGAAGAAAAGATGACTTAATAAAGATATTTTGATGTATGCAACACAGATGCTCCCGCATTGTCACACACCTTCTATGGTTTATATGATGTAATACCTGCATTTTAAAGCAGCCTGGCAAAAACTTCATGCCATTGACTATGACCATGCTTCACTAAATGTCCTTCTGTAAGTTTTTTTGCCTTTGAGCTATGTTGCTGGCAGTAATAATAGTCAGGGGAGGGGTCTTTTTTTAAAAATAATTGTTCACGCAACAGCTGCAGACATAAGATTAGGTGAGAGCCAGCTGCACAATCTAAATGACAGTACATGGCAATAACTGCAAATCAATGCCAGGAGTCTAACAGTGGCAACTGTGCAGAATACCTACCCTCCTGGATCTACTTTTGCCAACAGCAGTGTCCCCTCCTTCCTCTCACTTGCCTGCTGAGACTTACGGATCTAGGCTTATATATTTTAATGTGCATGGATGTTCCCACAGATCTGCATGAGCTCTTCGTTTTGAGGACACAGCTATCTGAAGAGTGCAGTTTCTAAAACAATAGGACTGTCACTGAGTAGGCAGCTGCAAGCAAGTCTTATCTTCAACAAGGTGAACTTGATGACAACTGACAACCGGACCTTTGTGCATTAAAGGCTTTCACAACTCTGTTGAGCTTTGTTATCATAGTCTCACTGTTATATCCTGTAATTGTGCCTTGGTAGCCACTGCCAGATCTGTTCAAGAAATTCCGTGAGCTTAGTCCCCCCCGTGCATTTAATTTCCACAAAACGTTTGTGTCCCAGGATACTAGGAGTTACATTCCCATATCACAACACTGAGAAATGTGCTCGTGTTTTTGTGCTCAACTAAAAACAGCCTGTGTTTGTCTATTAAAAGTCTGTTATTACCAAACTGCCATTCTAGGCATCTAAATATGTTCTTGATTCAGCCCACAGGATTGTACCAAAAGTGACATAGTTTACATCATATTCATATCACTGATGTGAGGATTTTAATAGTCACGCTTTTAACAAAACACTGCACCACCATTATTTCTAATTTCAATTGTGCCTCATGTCTCTCCACAGAGAAAGCAACAATAGCAACCATGCAAACATTGCACAGACTTCAGTCTCTCTACTTGTTGCACAATGTACAGTTACAAAAAAATCCTACAATGTAGTTGCAATTAACAGCAATAGTCGTTTCCTTCATGAATGCTGCTCTCAGCATACAACGTGGCACTGTTCCACAGAATAGCATGAGCTGGAAGCATGCTTGCCTCTTCTGCATACACAAGTGTTAGGATGCTGTAGCACTAACTAAGGAAGCTATAAGGAAGCATGAAAGACATGCAGATCCCTTACTAATTGTTTCATGGTCTTTCTTTGAGAAATTTCTCTGTACTTTCATCAAGTAAGGTGAACTTGACAAAATGTAATTAATCCAGAAGAAGGATCATTATAAAAGTCATACCTATTCTTCAAGATGTATTTTGTATCATTCATTTCCTAATATGAGGAATAGAAGGGGAGTTAATAAGTGAGATGCCGTGACACTCCTGAATATTATTTCCATTTCTTAGTTTAGAGTGCTAGCTATCAAAAAAGCAGGCCGAAAAGAATTCAGAGAAGAGACTATAGCAAGGAGGGTGTTTGTAGTGGAAGCACTGATTGGCATCTATCTGACAGCAGGGAATTTGATAGCAACACATTTCCACATTAAGTTGCCTGCTTAAAAGTCTAGGGTATAAAATACCTTGTTATTGTGCTCCTTTACGACAATTTTTTTCAAGTTGCATTATGGTTTTGTCTGGATTCCAATATATACATCCTTGTAATTCACTTCTCTTCATGTGTTTGTGTTCAGACAGAAATATTTCAGCTAGAACATGGTATTTCATATGTTAACAACAACAATTTATTACCAGAAAGACGCTAGGACAGAGCAGGCCTCAGGTGTGGGGACAGACCACGTTCTTTGAAGGGAACTGGGTAATCGGCATGTAGTGAGACCTGTTTTGAGACAGCTCAGCCAGAGGAACTCCTCTAACAAGTGGTGCTGGGGGACTGGTTCAGTAAACTTCCCTGACTATTTCTACCAGTAGATCCTTCTTCCCAACACAGACACTGCCTTTGGAATAGCGTGGACATCTACCTTTAGTTCTCTTCCATCTCCTTTTATTTTCTAATTACAAGAGGAGACTAACAAGCCTCAAGTTCTTTACAATGTAGGTGATGAGACACTAGAACAGGTTGCCCAGAGAGGTAGCGGAGGCCCCATCCCTGGAGACATTCAAGGCCAGGCTTGATGAGGCTCCGAGCAACCTGATCTAGTTAAAGAGTCCCTGCTCACTGCAGGGGGGTTGGACTAGCTGACCTTTAGTGGTCCCTTCCAATCCAAAACATTCTATGATTCTATGATTTATTCACTACATCTAAAGGTTTAGTTTGTACTCTTCATCCTTCACACCACATGCTCCTGCACTCTCCTTAACTCTCACAGGACTTCGCAGTCCTAAGGGATATGGTTCAGGGGAAGAGTGAAATCAGGACCCTGAATTTTGGGAACACAAAGAACGCAAAAAAAATCCATCTCTGCAAGGAATTAGTCAATAGGAACCCCTGGGAAACTGCCCTCAGGGACAAGGGACCAGAACAGAGCTGGCAGATCTTTAAGGACACTTTCCATAGAGCGCAGGAGATCTTGATCCCCAGGAGTAAGAAATCAGGAGAGGATGGCAAGAGACCGGCATGATGAGTTGAGACCTGCTGGTCAAACTAAAGGGCAAGAAGGAAATGCACAGGCAGTGGAAGCAGGGACAGGTATCCTGGGAAGAGTACAGGGATGCTGCCTGGTTGTGTAGGGATGGGGTCAGGAAGGCCAAGGTGCAGCTGGAGCTGAACTTGGCATGGGACACAAGGAATACCAAGAAGGGCTTCTACAGGTGTGTCAGCCAGAAAAGGTCAAAGAAAGAGTACCCCCCCGATAAGCAAGACTGGCAAACTGGTAACAATGGACAAGAAGTCTGAGGTACTCAACAACTTTTTTTCCCCAGTCTTCATTGGCAAAATCTCCCCCCAAACCCTCGAGTTGATGGACCACAAGACGAGGACTGGGGGAGCAAAGTCCCTCCCACTGTAAGAGAAGATCAGGTTCCAGACCACCTGAGGAACCTGAACATAAATAAACTTGAGGAACCTGAACATAAATAAACTTATGGAACCTGACAAGATGCATCCAAGTCCTGAGGAAACTGGCTGATGCAGTTGCCAAACCACTCTCCATGATATTTGAAACGTCATGGCAGTCAGGTGAGGTCCTTGGTGACTGGAAAAAGGGAAACATTGCACCCATTTTTAAAAAGGGTAGAAAGGAATGCCCTGGGAACTACCAACCTGTCAGCCTCACCTCTGTGCCTGCAAGGTCATGGAACAGATATGCCTAGAAGCTATGCTAAGGCACGTGGATGACAGTGAGGTGATTTGAGAAAGCCAGCACGGCTTCAGTAATGACAAGTCTTGCCTGATCAACCTAGTGGCCTTCTATGATGGAGTGACTACATCAGTGGACAAGGGAAGAGTTATGCATACCATCTATCTGGACTTCTGTAAGGCCTTTGACACGTTCCCCCACAACATCCTTCTCTCTAAACTGGAGAGATACGGATTTGATGGCTGGACTGTTCAGTGGATGAGGAGTTGGCTGGATGGCCACACCCAGAGGGTAGTGCTCAATGTCCAGATGGAGACCAGTGACAACTGGTGTCCCTCAGGAGTCTGTATTGGGACCAGCACTGTTCAGTATCTTCATCAATGAAACAGCGGGATTGAGAGACCCTCAGTAACTTTGCGAATGACACCAAGCTGAGCGGTGAGGCTGACGCTCCTGAGGGGTTGGATGCCATCCAGAGGGACCTGGACAGGCTCGGTAAGTGGTCCCATGTGAACCTCATGAGCTTCAACAAGGCCAAGTGCAGGGTCCTGCACCTGGCTCAGGGCAACCCCCCCATATCAATGCAGGCTGGGGGACGAAGAGATTAAAAGCAGCCCTGCTGAGAAGGACTTGGGGGTACTGGCAGATAGAAAGCTGGACATGAGCCAACAACACAGCCCAGAAAGCCAACTGTACCCTCGGCTACATCAAAAGAAGTGTGGCCAGCAGGTTGAGGGAGGTGATTCTGCCCCTCCTCTCTGGTGACACCCCCCCTGGAGTACTGCATCCAGCTCTGGAGCCCTCAGTACAGGAAAGGCATGGACCTGTTGGGAGTTAGTCCAGAGGAGGGACACAACAAATATTAGAGAGATGGAACACCTCTCATATGAGGAAAGGCTGAGAGTTGGAGTTGTCCGGTGTGGAGAAAGGAAGGCTCCAGAAGACCTTATTGTGACTTTTCAATACTTAAACAGGGCCTATAGGAAAGATGGCGACAGACTTTTTAGCAGGTCCTGTTGTGATAGGATAAGGAATAATGACTTTAAACTAAAAGAGGGAAGATTTAAACTACATATAAGGAAGAAACTTTTTACAATGAAGGTGGTGAAACACTGGAACAGGTTGCCCATGAGGTGGTAGATGTGTCATCCCTGGAAACATTCAGCGTCAGGCTGGACTGGGCTCTGAGCAACCTGATCTAGTTGAAGGCGTCCCTGCTCACTGGAGGGGAGGCTGGACAAGATGAACTTTNTTGTGTAGGGATGGGGTCAGGAAGGCCAAGGTGCAGCTGGAGCTGAACTTGGCATGGGACACAAGGAATACCAAGAAGGGCTTCTACAGGTGTGTCAGCCAGAAAAGGTCAAAGAAAGAGTACCCCCCCGATAAGCAAGACTGGCAAACTGGTAACAATGGACAAGAAGTCTGAGGTACTCAACAACTTTTTTTCCCCAGTCTTCATTGGCAAAATCTCCCCCCAAACCCTCGAGTTGATGGACCACAAGACGAGGACTGGGGGAGCAAAGTCCCTCCCACTGTAAGAGAAGATCAGGTTCCAGACCACCTGAGGAACCTGAACATAAATAAACTTGAGGAACCTGAACATAAATAAACTTATGGAACCTGACAAGATGCATCCAAGTCCTGAGGAAACTGGCTGATGCAGTTGCCAAACCACTCTCCATGATATTTGAAACGTCATGGCAGTCAGGTGAGGTCCTTGGTGACTGGAAAAAGGGAAACATTGCACCCATTTTTAAAAAGGGTAGAAAGGAATGCCCTGGGAACTACCAACCTGTCAGCCTCACCTCTGTGCCTGCAAGGTCATGGAACAGATATGCCTAGAAGCTATGCTAAGGCACGTGGATGACAGTGAGGTGATTTGAGAAAGCCAGCACGGCTTCAGTAATGACAAGTCTTGCCTGATCAACCTAGTGGCCTTCTATGATGGAGTGACTACATCAGTGGACAAGGGAAGAGTTATGCATACCATCTATCTGGACTTCTGTAAGGCCTTTGACACGTTCCCCCACAACATCCTTCTCTCTAAACTGGAGAGATACGGATTTGATGGCTGGACTGTTCAGTGGATGAGGAGTTGGCTGGATGGCCACACCCAGAGGGTAGTGCTCAATGTCCAGATGGAGACCAGTGACAACTGGTGTCCCTCAGGAGTCTGTATTGGGACCAGCACTGTTCAGTATCTTCATCAATGAAACAGCGGGATTGAGAGACCCTCAGTAACTTTGCGAATGACACCAAGCTGAGCGGTGAGGCTGACGCTCCTGAGGGGTTGGATGCCATCCAGAGGGACCTGGACAGGCTCGGTAAGTGGTCCCATGTGAACCTCATGAGCTTCAACAAGGCCAAGTGCAGGGTCCTGCACCTGGCTCAGGGCAACCCCCCCATATCAATGCAGGCTGGGGGACGAAGAGATTAAAAGCAGCCCTGCTGAGAAGGACTTGGGGGTACTGGCAGATAGAAAGCTGGACATGAGCCAACAACACAGCCCAGAAAGCCAACTGTACCCTCGGCTACATCAAAAGAAGTGTGGCCAGCAGGTTGAGGGAGGTGATTCTGCCCCTCCTCTCTGGTGACACCCCCCCTGGAGTACTGCATCCAGCTCTGGAGCCCTCAGTACAGGAAAGGCATGGACCTGTTGGGAGTTAGTCCAGAGGAGGGACACAACAAATATTAGAGAGATGGAACACCTCTCATATGAGGAAAGGCTGAGAGTTGGAGTTGTCCGGTGTGGAGAAAGGAAGGCTCCAGAAGACCTTATTGTGACTTTTCAATACTTAAACAGGGCCTATAGGAAAGATGGCGACAGACTTTTTAGCAGGTCCTGTTGTGATAGGATAAGGAATAATGACTTTAAACTAAAAGAGGGAAGATTTAAACTACATATAAGGAAGAAACTTTTTACAATGAAGGTGGTGAAACACTGGAACAGGTTGCCCATGAGGTGGTAGATGTGTCATCCCTGGAAACACTCAGCGTCAGGCTGGACTGGGCTCTGAGCAACCTGATCTAGTTGAAGGCGTCCCTGCTCACTGGAGGGGAGGCTGGACAAGATGAACTTTGAAAGTCCCTTCCAACCCAAGCTATTCTATGATTAATATGTGAATAAAAGCACCTGCCCAGCCATGGAAATAAGATTAAGGCACAGGCCTTGGCTGAAATATAACCTAGCAGGAAAAAAAACCACCTTTTTTTTTTTTTCCCAGGTGAATCAGATTCTTGATGCAACTCATCACTTGGGAGAAATGTTTGTGCCAGCACCTAGCAGAAGCTTGACACCAAACCCACGATGCTTCACAGTCCATCAGCAACTGTTCCTGCACACGAGCTCATTTTGCCTGCAAAACAGAGCCTTAATGGCTACGTCTGTACTGGTGACTTGCAGATCTTCATCACCCAGACTTGTCTTTATCGCCTACAGCAGCCCGCCCCGGCATCCCTCTGCCACTTCAACGTCTTCATCTCCTAAGCCGCAGGCTGGGTGCCTTTGTGGAAAAGCTCCGACAGCACCAAGCCCCGACGCAGGCCGGGGCTTCCCGGGGCTGTGAGGCCCGAGCAACCCAACCGCCGCCGGCAGGACNGGCAGGACCCAGAGGCCGAGCCATACCCGGGCCCCGCAGCCCCCGCCTTGCCCGTTGGGAGCGGGTTTGGGCCCCTGCGCACCCGCGCCGTGATGGCGGGCCGACGGAGGGCCGCCCCGGCCCCCCGACCCCTCACGGCGGGGCGCTGGCTGCCCGCCCAACCATCGTTACCGCCGCCGTCTCACCCGCGCATGCGCAGACCGCCACCAGGCACCCCCCGCCAGCAGGCGGGCAGCGCCTTTTTTCGCATGCGCAGACACCCCCCCTCCCCCGCGTATGCTTCTCCCGGAACCTTGACACGGAGGTTCTCGGGGCGGGAACCTCGGGCGCCTCTGACGTCACTTCCGCGAGGCCCTCACCGCCCTGGCCAATGGGCGCCTCCGCGCCTGGCCCCGCCCCGCCCCCGCCCCGCCCCGCCCTCCGCCGCGGGTCTCA
>VYZM01023494.1:182402-259013 GCA_013398915.1 Dromas ardeola
GCCGAGGGGTCCCGTCGCTTTGCTGGTGATTATGCATGGTCGGCCCCGGGCCGGTGGTCAGAGCCCGTCGTCCGGAGGCCTTCGAGCGGACAGCGAGCCCTCCTGCGTCCCCCCTTTCGGCTGATGTCCCCGCCGTCCCCCCGCATAGGCTAGGGTGAGCTGGGAGCCCCACGTCTCTCCCCGGGGAGAGGGAAATCTACAGCCATGTATTTCCTCAGCGGCTGGCCCAAGAGGCTGTTGTGTCCTCTGGAGTCCCTGGAGCAACCTCTTCACATCCAGACGGATCCCCAGAGAGCTTTCTTCGCAGTGTTATCTCCATCTCAGCTAAGCATCTGGTACTGCAGAGTGAGTATCCATCCCCCTCTTAGTCCGCAGACCTTGCTCTCACAGCTGAAAAGCTCTCTCATCTGTAAAATGTATGGTTTTTTTTTCTTTTTAGTTCCTGTTCCAGGAAGGGTTGAAGAATTTGAGACTAAAGCCTACAGAATACATCATTATTTAAGTGAATCAGAGCAGCAAAGCATGGTGTTTGCTGATAGCAATGTAGTGTTAAGAAAATATGTAAGATCAACCTACTTGGAGTTAACACCTGTTATTCCTGAAAATGAGACTTCGGACCAACTTTTTTTTTTTTTACTTTGACTTTAAATAGTACATAAGCTTAATATAAGGCATGTTTGTAGCAATGCTTTTTTTGCAAATATGCTGCATGTCTTCTGCCTTCATGTGTTCTGTGTTTTATGTAAAAGAATGTATGAATGTAAGAGATACGGAATATGTTTTTGAAACACAGACAGTCTACAATATTCTGTGTAATGATATAACACAGCAGTTCACAAACTTTTCTTCTTATGAAAACTTTAAAAGTTTTGCAGCCCTAAACAGAAGAATTGTCATGGCTTTTGCGTGGAAGTTGCTGCTCTAGCAATATCCAGTTTGAGACTACGTGAATAATTGTCATTAAATGCCTTGCTTTTAATTCACTTTGAATGAGTGTGGCAACAAAAATGCTGTTTGTCAGTTTGATTTGATGCAGTTAATTAAAAATTGATACTGACTTTAAATTTTGATGATGGATCCTTTTAAATACTGCTAGATTAGATCCTAAATCTGTCTATATATATCTCCCAACTCCAGGTAATTTATAGAGCTCATCTCAGATTACAGGAGAAAATCAACAATCCAGTTTCAGAAAGCTATTACTGAAAGGTATCAAGTGGCAGTCATAGCCTTAAAATCTTGTTTTAAGTTATGCTGAGATTTCATCACTTTACCTTGTGTTGTGCTCTGTGTGGCTGTTCGTTAGTTCCTGGGTGGAGTGCTGACACTGTTTTTCAACCTATACAAGTATCGAATTAGGGCATATCAGCCCAGTAGCTATGCTGCGTGAACATCATCGTGCGGCCTCTGTTTTATGTTTGTGGCACACAGTGTAGATAAAGCGTACAGCATTCTGGCTTTTGCCAGTTGTTAGACCTATAGTTGTAGTCTATCAACAGAGCACAACTGATCTTATTTTCCAGGAAAATACATTAAAAAAAAACAGGCTTGTAGAGTGCTTCTCAAGATGTGCCATTGTCTAGAATGTAGTTTACTTTATGTATGTTTCTGAGGACAACGTTCACTAACTTAACGTGCTTGGACTTGTTTTGAAATGTTGTATAACTGGCTACAGACAGAGCACTGAAAGAATTCATTTGATGCAGAAAAGTTCAGCAAACTTACAGGTCATTAAAAATTATTAAATACATTTTAATTCAGTGTGTAATGGGTGCTTTTGAGGAAGGTGCTGACTTTGCCAGGCTTGATCACTGACTGATCTTAGACTAAAAAGTATGTTACAATCTAGCCACCTCTGTGGACATCCAGCTCTTAGCAAAATCCTGTAAGACAAAGGTTTCTGTTAAGGGCATTTTTTTAAGAGAATCTCTTGTATTATTTTTATGCACATGGGTGGTTTTTTTTTGTTTGGGTTTTTTTTTGTTTTGGTTTGTTTGTTTTTGGAGGTGAAGCTTAAAATCATATGTTGGACTTTTGTAAAACAAAGTTACTGTACTCTATCAAATGTTTTCATTTGTCAGAAGTATCTTTTTTGGAGCAAGGTTAAGTTCTGGTCAGGTTGAACTAATTCAATTTCTTGAAGTAGAAAAGCCTTCAGGCTAATGTTCTTGTTATGACTTATTACTGTTTCAACTATATATGAAATATTTCATGTAAGAATGAGGTGATGAGGCTGGTGGAGTTCTGTTTTGAATTTTTCAGCAACAGTAGGCCCTTTGAAGTAGTTCCAGACATGTGAATTTACATACAGTATGTGTATTTTTCAAGTGAGGTGGTAATGCTTAAAGCTCCTTTTCACCTACCATGTGCTAAGAACTAATGGAACTAAGGAAAGTTTATCCCAAAGTGTGGATTGTTTTCTGGTTTGGAAACAATATAGGTATTAAGATTAGAAACTGGGGTAAATAGTGTGGTTAAAAACAGATGGAATTCAGTTAGTGGTTTTGCCCTTGACTATTTTATGTGTTATTTTGTAGGGAAAGATTGGATTGTGGATAGAAAGACCCGTGATCAGTGCTGAACGTTCTTGCTCATGCACCAGTACTGGTGAAAGATTTTTTGATCTCGCACCCCTGATATGTGTACACTTATTTATTTATGAACTAGGTGCCTGTGCTATTGTACTAGTATGCGCATTATCAAGCATACACAACATAGAAATTAAAAAATAGAATAGAATAAACCATTTCAATTGGATGGGACCTACAACAATCACCTTGTCCAAAAGCCTCTTAAACCCTGACAGGCTTGGGGCATTGACAGCCTCTTCAGGAGGCCTGCTGCAGTGTTTGAAAAGGAGAAAAAACTAGTATATGGTTAGCTGAAATAAACATATTTTTAAATTTTTACTTTATTTTATTTATTAACGGTACAAAACATATTTTCTTCTTGCACTCCAATGGATTGTATTAAATGCATCCCACTGAAGACTGCTGTTTCAAGTATTTTTCTTAAATCAGAAGTTGTTTATGACCTAGGAGCTTCAAAAGGTTCCTTGACACTAAGAGCCAGTGAAACTGTTTTCATTGACAGCATTAGAAAGTTTATCAATGTTTTCATTCTGGAAATGTTACATACTTGGATGCTTGAAATGATAAACTTCAGTTAATGAAATAAACTTCCTAAAATGCTCAAATGAGGCAATTGATGTTTAATAGATTGACTTGGGAAGTAAAGGTGAGGTTTCATGAGGCAGATGTGCAGTTCTAAGTGTCGCAATCATTCCTGCTTGCACCTGTGTTTTAGTGGCCCTTCTGGGGGACTAGCGATGTTGAGCTTGCTGAACAAATAGATGCCTGGTTTCTTTCAGCTCATGAAGGGATCAAAGGAGCACTGTAGTTGGCTCGTTGAAAGTGTTATTCCTTTAACAGTAGTGGCTTTTAATTTTAAAATGGTTTGGTTATCTCATGAAATTAGAACGTCAGGCAGTACAGGGAATTCTAGGTATTCTCCCACAGGGCTCTAGGTGTTAAGGGAAGATGTATACAACAGAGGAAAGAGGTGTGATAGATGAATGGAGTTCCCGCCCACCCCTTCCCCCCCCCCCTCAGTGTTGAAGAGTGAATTGTTTGCCACAAGAATAGTCTGATGATGTAAGTTATGGTATAAATATAGTTCAGCATTTCCTTTATTTAATCTTAACAAACTTGTGTCAATGACAGGAATAAGTACTGGCCTTGAATATTTAATGAAAACTACTGGAGGGTGTTGGCTATGACTCTGCCAATTAAAACCAGTTTTGTAAGCTCTTTGAAGCCGAGTAGCTTGCCCCAACTACTCATTTTGAGGAGCATTTCTTAATTACCTAGGTGCTTATCAGCTTATGATTTACATCTACCCTTGTTTTTAAACTTTCCTGTTTTTTTATGATGATGTGCTGTTGGATCAGATTATCCAAATGAACTTTAAGTTTATGGGAAAGCATGCATATCAGAATCCTCGATTGTCAAATAATTTCTGTTCATTCGAAATGCTGAATAAGTCTATATAAATAGTCTATATATATATTCTCATGACTAACTCTTACGTGCTTTTCAGTCCCTAGTTGTTGCAGTATTAGAATTGAGATTGATATGTGCTTTAAATCTAAGCATACACATTATTTAAACAAATACGACAAAAGAGGGGACTATGCTTGTGTTAGAGAAGTGGTCTCTGTAACCTGGAATTTTGGCACACTGTGAAAGGAATTACTTGTGACACCAGTGCTTAAAGTTCATATGATATATGAATAAATATCTTTAAAAATCTGCAGTTGTTCTTTTAATCTTTTTTATTATATGTGGCCATTAAAGAAAAAAAAATTTTTTCACCATCTCAGAACTGTAAGCGGAATAACTTACTGAATTATTGTATGTGGCCTTTTCTTAGATAGGATTAGATACAATCTCTGTTGCATTTTTATCTGAAATTTGATTGCAAAATGGACAACAGAGGTCTTGATAATGATTGGGATTGACACAGCATCAGTGCAAACTAAGATGTCTCGCCTCTTCTACTGTGTTTTTTTCCTTAGTAATTTAAGCCCTGAGATGCTAACCTCTTACTCATAGCCATCAGATACTTGCCTGAGAAGGCCCTTTCTTTTTATATGTCGAGAGGAGAGGGTGCAGCACAGGGCTACTAAGATGATTAGGGGACTGGAACACCTCTCTTATGAGGAAAGACTGAGGGAATTGGGTCTGTTTAGTCTGGATAAGAGACGTCTGAGAGGTGATCTTATTAATGCTTACAAATACTTAATGGGTGGGTGTCAGGAGGATGGGGCCAGGCTCTTTTCAGTGGTGCCCAGTGACAGGACAAGAGGTAATGGGCACAAACTTGAGTATAGGAAGTTTCACCTAAACACGAGGAGGAACTTCTTTACTTTGAGGGTGGCAGAGCACTGGAACAGGCTGCCCACAGAGGTGGTGGAGTCTCCATCTGCCTGGACGCGTTCCTGTGCAACCTGCTCTAAGGTGACCCTGCTCTGGCAGGGGGGTTGGACTAGATGATCTCCAGAGGTCCCTTCCGATTCTATGATAACTGTAACAGTTGTGCTGTTGCTTCTATTATAAAGAAGTATTTGTGATTACAGAATTAAAGAAAAGAGAAATACCTGTTGGACTGATGGATTTATCATGTGAAATGTAAAATTGTCATGTGAATATTCAGCAGGCCTTACCAAGTTTTCAGTATCTCCTGTATTAATGTAAAATAGATGACCCCTGAAAGACATCTCAGAATTACCTGCATGAAGATAAAAGCATCCTCAGTTTATGAGTTTTGGCTGTCCAGTTAGTTGCACATAACACAGTTGTTTGCCAGTATGAGATCAGAGATGAGTTTAGGGAGTCTATTATCCATGACACACAATTCCATTTAATCCAGATTTAAGCACTTGGCAATTCATGGGACTGAGGAGCAGCGAAGATCTGTAGAATATGGCCTTTCTTATTGGCAACAGTTTTGAGCTGTAGGTTAACTTTCACTTGTAAGATGTAGTGTTTGACAGTTCTGCTGCACTTTGGTTTTTTTTTTTAACTCTTTCACAGTAGCTTACGTGAAGCACAGTATTGGGAGCTGTGTCTGCTTTTTTTGTTGGATAGATACTGTGCTGATTCTAAGCTTTCCAGTTGCTTTTAAAACTGAATTAAGGAGTTATGTTTTTGTAATTAAACCTGCTTGTAGGAATTATTTTATCACCACCTTGTATCTCTGTGACTGGCAAAATGGCTTTTTGTGGTTTGGTTGTTTTTTTTTTTTTTTTTGATCCTTACTAATGAATTTTCTTCTTCCTTATGCATGCATTCATGCTTTTCTTTTCTCAGTCTTACCTTTCTGGTTTATTAGTTTATAAACCTACAAAGCTTCAGCCTTTAAAGTGGAGCACAGACCATCTAATGACAAAAAAAAGTCCACAGTGTCACCAGGCTTTTGTTCTGTTTTGTCCAAGCCTTTTCTTTGTCACTTAGATTGGAACCTTATCAGAACAGTGTGGTTTTGGTTTTTGTCTTGTGCCTACAGCCTAATGAAGTGTTGAAGCATTTGTCTTACACAGCTAAACAGAACATTTGTGTTTTTGAAGGAAATTGCCTCTTGATTCTAAAAGAGATTAATTTTTATGTCTGGAATACTGAATTGTTAGGGTGTGAGAATATTAGGATTTTAACAGTTGTCTACGGTCGTGCAGGCTCTTGTATTGATGTTCCATTACAAAACCTAAACCCATACATAATACCGTGTTGTCAGCTGCTACTACTGTTGCATGTTCCAAGCAAATACAAGAATCTTCTTGGTAGACATAACAGTTGTGAAAAGACTTAGTCTTCCAGATATTCAGTGTCTGAAAGCTATAATTAAATATAAAAAATTCTTTGGAAAGCAAATTAGTAATAATGAACTAGTGGCATTAAAGATGAGAACCTTTAAAGAGAGAAGGACCCATTAAGGATTCTGAAATTTACTTGGGTTTAAAATTCAAGTTACTTTGGTTTTATAGCTACAATAAAAGCAAAATAAAAAATGGAGTTCAGAGCTGAACGTGTTGGCTGTGGGTAGGCTAGACAAAACATTCCGAACTTCTCAGTATTCTTGGGTATTATTTGGGCAGAAATAGTTGGATTCAGTGCAACTTTATCAGTGTTTTAAAGACGTCATTTAACTTTTTGCTTATGTAAGAGCTTGAGTATGACTGTATCAACTGGTTGATGCAGCATTCTTAGGAATTAGGCAAAGATACGATTTTGCTATTCATATTTAATACAGATATAATAACTACTTCTTTGTTTTGCATTAAAATTATGGGAGTGATGGTGTCTTACAGGCACATCCACAGGCCTGGGCAAGAGTATTACTTCATATTTTTACTAATTTTTTTGTTTGACTATAAATGGCAGTGTTCCTGTCTTGCCCTCTTTCCTTCTGGGTTCAAGTGAATTCATGGTAAGAGAGCAGCTAAAAATGAAGGAACACTAAGAAGTTTCAATGTCTGAATGCATAGGTGCTGTTAGGTATTTACTTCTCAAACTTAGTCCAGTAGTTTTCCATTGTATTTGCTGACCTACTTAACTTGTTAAATCCACTGTATGCACAGTTTGTCATTAAACTGGAGCAGTCAAACCATGGAATCCAAATTAAGGAAAACTAATTTTTTCATTATTTTATATTCTGTCAAACGAACAATATTTGTACCTCTCTCCGATTGGTTAATGTGTCATTTTCCTCAAAGCCCTTTGAGCATGACAATTAGGACAGACACTTGTTTCTGTGAGGGCTGCTGTTCAAGTCTGTACTACTTGTCTGATTTAAGGTCGGCCTGCTCAGAGCAACATTCAAGTTTTAGTTTAGGGTTTAAATGTCTGTTTGATTCTCATTTCCATCAAATGCGGTAGAATGTTTGTGTTTAGAGTGGTGATATCCCATGTCTAAGCTTGCTGAGAGAATTTGTTGCAGGATTTGCGTATCTTGATAGGTTTCTTCATAAAAGCCACTTTATGTGGCTCAGTGTTCTGAGACTACTTATGCAGCTCAGAGTTATTGCTTAAAAAAAGGAAATGGGAAAGATAGTCTATTTGGTCAGATAGAATTAAGTAAAATAGTAACAATTCTAAATTATTTCACCATGAGTTTGATTTTTTTTTGTGTTGTTTTGTGTTGGTTTTTTAAATTGTTTCCTTAGGTATTTTGTTCTGCTGTTGATGCAGAGCTCATCTTTCTTAGTGGAAAGTCCAAAGGAATTCTTACTGTACAAAAACAATTAATAATGAAACGAAAGTGAGTTTTAAAGTAGTTTGAGTTAGGTGTCTTCACTCACAAAGCTGGCTTGCTACCTTACTGTTTTATAAATAGTGCAATTCCTCTATTTCAGTATTGCTCCTCCAAAGCACATTTGCTTTCAGCTGTCTCTTGTGAATGTTGTCATAATCTGATATCTGCAAAAAAGGCATGTTTTATGCTAGGAAGGCATTGTTAAGAAACACAAAGATTTCAGAGTGAGAGCTCCTGAGAAAGGTGCTGTTCTGAAAAGGTAGCCAAGGTGTAGCTGAATGGCGCATAAGAAGGGAAGGCGATAAAGTATATTTAACTGTGGGAACAACATTTTCTCTTTCTATCTTTTCAGTAGCATTAACTAGAGCACTGGAGAATTTGTTTACTCTTTGGTAATGATACTACTATTTTCTCTTTAAGGTTGTCTTTCGGTTCTCCCCCACCACCACCACCTTTTTTTTTTTTCTTCTTTTCACCATTTTTGTTTTCCTGTGAGCATTCACCTCCACTGTTCTGTTTGTAAGTGAGTGGCAGCTTCTGTTTTGCCTGATTTTACATTCCTCCTGAGAGGCAAAATGTACTATATCAAAATGCTACATTTTCTCTGCAGCAGATTGTGAAATGCCAGATATGCTTCTTACCTGTTTTGGGAAGCTTTTGCTAGCTTTAAGTTACAATTTGAGTAAAGAATTACTTACTCAGTTCTTTCTTCCTTAGTCTTCTTTCTTCCTTAAAAATGGAAGGTGTTTACTTTTGTTCTGTAGACAAATTTTGTTTGTTTGTGGTTTAAACAACTCTTTATTTGTTAGGTCACTTGCTATGGTTCTGGAACCACCATTTTCTTCAAAAGCTGTGGCTGAACCATTAATAGTTACAGAAGTCAGATTTTAAGCAGTATAAAGAAGAAGGATCAATATTTTGGCATGTTTGAGACAGTGTGCATGTTTCATTAGTTGTTTTTAACTTGATTTCTTTATAATTTTAGTAGCTGCATGCAGAGGTGTGAAGAGGAAAAAAATAGAGTTTTTATAAAGTTGACATGGATAGTTGATTTTTCCAACAGAAACAAATGGAAAGATTTAGGGGAAATTCTGTTTAATAGATTCTAAATCCCTAGTATTTCTCTACAGGCTATGAGTTAAATATCTAAAACTAACCAGAGAAAAGTATTGTGATTGCTAGGCCCTTATTTTTGTTAAAATGGTTGTTTAGTGGCTTGCTCTGCTTGGGGCAAGTAATTAAAATACACTCCTGTTTATAGAACACACAACTGTGCCATTATACATCTTCAGACACTTCATGTGTAATAAATGACTTCAGATATAAAATGACCATTTGTCTTTCTCTTGCATGAGCAGAGGAGTATGCAAGAAGCTACCCGTCTGGCTTTGTTAACCTTGTAGCAGTTCACGCTTTTGTGGGAAGCTTGTAAACAGGGGGATAAAGTTGGTATGTTAGGGTTTTCCTCACGTGTGCAATAACACTTTTGGCTTATGGAGTATGTGGAAAGAAATTGTATCAGTGAAATATTTATCATAGAATCATAGAATGGTTCGGGTTGGAAGGGACCTTAAAGATTATCTAGTTCCAACCCCCCTGCCATGGGACACCCAACGACTAAACCAGGCTGCTCAAAGCCCCATCCAGCCTGGCCTTGAACACTTCCAGGGATGGGGCATCCTCACCTCTCTGGGCAGCCTGTTCCAGTGCCTCACCACCCTTAACAGTAAAGAATTTCTTCCTAATATCTAATCTGAATCTCCCCTCTTTCAGTTTAAAACTGTTACCCCTCGCCCTATTATTACACTCCCTGATAAAGAGAACCATGAGCTAGGTAGGCTTTGTGACCTATTGAATTAGAAGTGGGTCTGCTTTCTAATAAAAGAAGCTACTTAAACTGCAAAAAGATAAAAGTGATTGTTTGCAGTCTTAATGTTAACTCCTGTTAACCTCATCTGTAAGGCACAAAAAGAGATCAGTCTAGAAATCAATTTGTAGGAATTTTATAGCTGCTGTGCATGCAGATTTTTATTCCAGGTTCTAAGGTGTAATAGCAGCATTCTCATGAATAAATGTCACAAGAATGTTATAGTATAAATACTATCATTATGTTCTGCAAAAGCAATATAGAAAGAAAACTGTGCATTTAATGAGCTTCTAAAACGTTTTTTTAGCCTGCTGCTAAAATGCCTGAGGCACACAAGTGCTTTAAGATTGGTCTCCAAATCTGCATTAATGATGCAGATTACCAGGAGTGTACTGTCACAAGGCACTTCTTTGTTTATCGAAGATGGGTCTAAGACAAGCAGTAAAAGACTGTGTAGTTCATGAGAACAATCAATAAGATTCTGTAAGTCTTTTTAGTTATCTATTTGATGTTAGATAATCTTATTTGAGAGTCTCTGCAAAAGAAGCCATGTGAATTGAAAAGGCTGGTGCAAATAGTTCTTAGGGTAAAGATTAGTTTGCTCATTATACTTTACTGTGTAAATATTGAAATTTATATTTGATAAATCAGTTCTGCGTAGGTGTGAAATTTAAGTAATAATGCTGTTTACAGGATGCAAAGTCATACTATTAATTTATCAAGGCTGACTGCCTGTGTGACATTAATTCAGCTCCTTATTTATATGTATGGTCAAAATATTAAATTACTTTGTTTCATACTGTTTTTCCTTTCAAATGAATTTGTTTGTAACTCTACTTTTTCTAAGGGAAATGGAAGCAACTGATTCGAAATATGATGGTAGTGGATAACCACCTAATTCTGGGGTAGCAGACAGTCCCATGATTTCTGTGTGGAACTAATGTTTTTAGATTTGTTGTAGCAGCTTCTGCCATTTGCGCAAGTAAACTAAGAACAATAGTAAGTTGCCATCAACTGTAGTCCTAGTAGTGGATGACAAGCTTTGCCAAGTGGTTTCATGATTATTTTCAGCCAAAAGAGAGATTTAGCCTTTTGGCTCCCTTCCAGGGACTGGAGAAGTGTGCTCTTTTTGGTACAGAGTTTGCTGCTACAACTCTGAAGAAAAATTGGCATTGGTAAAGTTAGGGAGAGCATCTGTTATGAAGGTGAGCGGAAGCTTTTACAAAAAAAAAAAAGCTTTTACATGAAGAAAAAAAAGAAGTATTTACAAAAAGGAAAGTGTGGCTTGTTCAATTTAGCCGAAGGCTGAAGAAGTACAGTTGTCATCTAACTGATTTGTATGCACATATTTTTCTGTCCTCACCTCCCAGTGGTGGAGAGCAGCAGAAGGGGGAATGCATATCTAAGCTGAAAGCTATTATTGGTTCGAGAGCAAGAAAGTACAAACAGTTCTTAAATATATTTAGGGAAGACGAATGTTTCTGAATGCTGGAGCAAGGAAGGGTAACTTTCCATTAGGTTTTTGTGTCACAGCTCTCAACTGCTTTCGTGAAAGGAAATGATAGTGCCTGTGACAGCTTTGTCTGGGCTTCGTGACCCCAAAGCTTTTCTCCATTCCTGGGAGGAGAAGTGCATGTCATCTTATGCAAAGTCTTTTCAGCAAACTGTAGAGGTGGATTTTCTGTACAATTTCTGGCAACTTTTTCTTCAAGAGATATAAAAGAGATTTCCTGATTATCATTGTTTTTAATACAATGGCCCATGCATTTAGTAGAAACCAAGCAAATGGATTGTACCAAATACTCTGTATAGAATATTTCATTCTAGTTAATTTGACAGTCCTTTTCGTTGTAGGAGCCTGTTCGAGATACTTTTTTCATCTTAAGCATCAGTCACCCTTTGTCTGACTTGAAACTGCTTCTGTATTCTGTAATGACTCCTTTCTGGGCAAATGAAGTATTTTATTTAAATGTCCTGGGTTTGAAAGAGTGAGATTAGGAATGACGGTGTGGCAGGAGTTCTGCATAAACTCCCTTTAAAAGCACCATTGTGTAATGCATTGTCAAATATGGACTAATTTTTGAACCTCCCCCTTCAAGGGAAACATGTTGTTGCTCTTAAGGAAATGTAGTTGATTACAGTTATATCGCAATATAACAAACATTCCTTCTAGATATGAGATGTAATTATTTTTTTTTTTTTTTGTCTCCAGCCCAGTGTATTAATTGTAAGCTACAAGGAGCTGTCAAAAGCAGCTTCTCAGTTTGGACCTTATAAACAAGCAGAATGGCGGCCGGACAGCACCATGATTGCCGTTTCAGTAAGTAGGGTTTTTTCTTCTTACTGTGGTTAAACTATTTTGTGTTACCAATTTATCTGCTTATACAAACTTGCAGATTGTATATACATTTAATTGATATTTATCTTGTGAAAATATATAATAGTACCAAGTGTTTTTTTTTGAGGATAGCAGCTTCCTTTAGTGGTTTTCATTATTACTTTTTTTCTCCTGAAGAATGAACTACAGTTCTTTGTATTAAAATAATGTGTAGATATACTGGCTAAGGCTGATCCAGCATGTGGACCAGTGACCAGTAATCTGGTCACAAAAAATAAGGGAATTTAAAGACATGTGAATGAAAGAAATAGTTGAGGAGTTAGGTGACATAAGCATATTTAGCTTGATAAATGGGATTTATAGATGTTTCTGAAAGGTGAGTCTTAAGAAGATGAAACTGTGGCTTTATTAAGGTGCAGTGTCTTTTGGTGTTTAAAAAAAATGGCATGACGCTGAGAACACAGAAACAAGGGCAGTGATAGGCGATACACAGACCCTTCTCTTAAGAGTCTTAAAGCTAAAGATGAGATCTTGTCTCACATGGAAATAAAACCTTGTTTCATAGCTGGTGCTCTGCTCACAGCAGTAAAGTAGATTATTTCAGCAGCAGCATTTAAAAATTAATTAAGTGTGCAAGGTAGACACAGCAAAGTTGGGGGAAGATTTTATAGGAGTCAGAATATGTGATGATACTCTTGGTGACCTTTGGTCAGGTCTTACGTTAGGACCAGGTCTTAAATTGGGGAAGTTTCTTTTTCTAGCTTTTAAAATCAAGGCTATTGTATTTAAAATGTTTTTGTGTGGAGGTGCAGAAGAAAAGAATGAAATCATTAAACTTCCCCATTAGAAGCTGATTATGTGGAATTACAAACTGAATGACAACTACTGTATTTGTTGGTACACTGACTTCATCTCCTAATATAAACCATCTTTTGTGCTTAAAATGATGCCTGTAATGCTTTGTAGTTTTTAAACCAAGCAGATATTGTTATCTTAGTGGAAAATACCAGATGGTTTATGGAATAGTTCCTGTCTCTACCAATATCGTGACTCTAAATCAACTAAACTTCCTGTACTCCCATTTTCTTGTGTGTAATACAGGGGTAGACTTTTCTGAGTAATTGGTTTAGAATGTTTAAATCACCTGAAAGGATTTCATGGAATCAATGCAATAAAAGTATTTCTGTTAGTGTCAGATCATATTTTCAGTTAGCAAATGCAAATAGTTACCAGCAAAGGCAGGAAGGAGACTTCTGTAACATTTACTAAGAATAAAAAAGAATTCTTCAATTTTATAATACAGCATATAATCAAAAGTAAACTATCAAAACACATTCTAATTATATCTTTATGCAGTAGTTCAGAAGATATTTAGATTGTTATATTGAACTACTTTGCATATTACGTTTTTTCTGTGATGTTAGGATCCATTTCCTCAAGAGACCTTATGGTTCAACTGACAGTCAGACTGGCTTCAATTTCTGCCACTTCAGTTACTGTACTTTCAAGTTTTTCTGCAGCTAAATGTTCTTTTTGGCAAATAATGTCAGAATCCAAATGCCCATAAAGTCTCAGTTTGTAAACTTAAGTTTTACAAATAAAAAGTCAGAATGGTCAAACAGTTTATAAAATGAGTGTAATAAGATTTCTAACAGTCTTTGTTTCTTATGCTTGTATTGCATCTCCTGGGTGTATATATACAAATAATATATTCAGGCATGTTTGTTATGCTGGTTTTAACATCAGTTCCGTTTTGCAAGTTTTTTAATATGCTTTTGGAATATACACAAAGTTTAATTTGAAACAGTTAAGGAGTCCTACTGAAAGACCACATTTACAAATACTGATATCTTTGTTATAGACAGGGTGGAAAGGCAGCTTCGGGGGGGGGTTAATGAAGGAGGCGTTCCTCTGATGCATATGTTTATGCCCAAGTAAAACTGTGAACTTCTTTCCAAGAGAATAAACATTTTCTCCCTTCTCTGTGTCTTTTTCTTAAGAAAAAAAACTAACAAGTACAAATAAAGGAGCAATAGCAAAGCTAGTTATTAATGAAGAAATTAACAGTTTGTACTACTAGTTTTGGTGAACTGAATTAACTTCCAAAGTCCTGTGCAATAGCTAAAAATACTAGTTTGAAAGCTGAGTTAAGTTTCTCACCCGTTTTTACCTGTACTCTTGACTTTCTTGATTGTAGTAGTTTTATGTAATAATAAAATTATGTTGCACTTCGTTTTTAAGATGATGAGCAAAAGGCTTAGTATGCACTTAGTCGTCAAGAGGTATATTCACTTTCTTTTGTGTTTTGTTTGTTTTGGTTTTTTTTAATTGACATAATGATGGGGAGGGTAGTCTGGATTTAATGTCCACTAGAGTAGTGTTATATAGTGTTTTTTGTTTCTGACTCACAGAGTGTTCAGAGCATCTCTATGAAAACAAATCACTTTGCAACATATGCTTTGAGTTAATTATTATTTGTACTGAAGGCAAATTTCTGTCTGGCATATACCTCAAGTAGCTTTAATGGTATGCAGTTAAACAAACAAGCAGTTCTCACACTGTCATCATTCCCACCAATTCTAACTTCTTTTTCTACTAGTATCTTCATTGCCAAACTGTTGACACATTTTCTAAACTGATCTTTTTTCCCTGATATTTTATAATTTCTTCTCTCACATTGCTGCATTTGTAATTTTTCCAGTGTTACTGGGAAATATTTTGTTTCTTGTCTAGATTAGTACACACGTTCAAGGTAGTTAAACAAACTTGTGAATTGGGTCAAGATGTTTCAATACAGAGAAATATACAAGGCATTTTAGTCCTTCCCCTGCTACCGGCAGTCCTCTGATATGGACTACTCTTCAGCGTACATTCCTGTAGCTAAGGCAGAGCTTTATTAAACCTCATTGTATATGAGAAACTGTGTAGTGAAATCTCTTGTGAGGTACTGTATGTTTATACTTTTGACTGACAGAGATGAGAATGATCAGGGAAGGGTGACAGTGATGGTTCCTTTACTAGGTTTCATTGCAACACAGACATTTCTAAAGCAATGTAGAAACCTATGTGAATGAATATGATCAATTTGCAGGAAACGAATGGTTGAATACTTCTGTGTTTCATCCAGCTCTTCATGGAATTTGAGGTTCCATTTAGAAATGAACCTGTAACAATAGCGACTTTCTGCTTTGAATAGTGCTTAGTAGGCCCCTTTGTACCTTAATATCAGTATAAAGATACTTCACAGTATTGTTTTACTTTTCCTTCCAGGATAAGATAACTTAAAGTTAAATATTTAATGATGTAATGGAAAGAACCTGTAAAGATGTTAGAAATGAGCACGTTTCTTTACCACATAATACCCGAACATGATATTAGTGCACATAGAAGAGCTTCCATTTATTTTCAGCCTGCCTCAAGCTCACCATTATGGTTTGAATTTTATTCTTGCATGAGAAAGATACTTTCTTTGAATTAGAATAAATGTATTTCTTGAACTTTGAAGTTGAAACACAAATTTCTTTCATGATAAAGCAAAATGTTTGGGGAGAAATATGGCATCTGTGAACTGATAAACTAAGCTAACAAGTATTACTTTTTCCTTTATTCAAAGAAAAGGAAACCAGCCTTGCAAAGCAACCTGAAACCATTCATTTCAGTGCTTCTTGTCTCCAGTAATAGTGCTTTGGGTACATGCCCAGCCAATATTAAAATGATTGGATGGAAACACTGTTTAACCAAAATATGTTTGCCGATTTGCCTGAAGGATAAATTTGTGCTTTAAAAAATCATACTTCTTTGAATAACTAACCTTATTGGTCATCTGCCTCTCCTGTGCTTTTATCAACACTAGGTCAGCTTCTAGTCATGACTGGAACATCAACTAAAAATTTATATTTGTTCTCTGAATAGCATTATAGTTTGAAGTCAGTCTTCCAGGATGACAGAATATGAGTAGGGATTGAATTGTAGTAGAATTTTTTTCAGACACTGGCAGATTTTGAAAAGATGATGTTGTATCTAAAGATACTGTGTGACATGAGGATTTTTTGAAAGCTACCTGGATGACTAACCCTCAGAGGCAGTGCCTAGCTTCTTTGCACTCCGTAGTGTCCATATGTGTTCAAACACATGGAGATCTTGCTACCTTTTACTCCATGCTTTCTGCATTAATTCTTTGTTGGTAGGAATTAGGTGCCCAGGTTCTAAATATCTGATGTAGCTGTCTGGTTTTATGTATTTATATGAATTGGAGGAAAATTTCTGCTGGACACATACATTAGCAGTGGTGTTTTTCCATTTTTCTACCTACTGAGTGATCTATTTAGTGGGCTTTAAGGGCTAGTATGAATTTTACCTAGAATTAATTTCAATGCACAGGGTTTTTTTTTAAATATCTAGAACTTGATATGACTGTATGTTTGTGTTTAATACCTGAGACATATGTAGAAATCACAACAGTCTGTATAGATTTTGCTCATGCATATACTAGATATTTATCTTACCAGCGTTTCTCTTTCAGACTGCAAATGGATACATCTTATTTTTTGAAATCCCATCAGCAAGAGACAAGTATCTTTATGAGCCAATGTATCCCAAGTAAGTATTTTAAACTTTCTTTGCATTCCCACAGTGTGGAAAAATAAGTCCTAAGCAGATTTTATGATAAAAAGTATTTCTTTCCAAAGTAAGTTTTAAAACTTAATGAGTATGTGAAGCATCATTCCTAAAAGTTACAGTCAGTTCAGAGAAGTGGGTCTAATTGGTTTGCTCTCTGCTGGTAGGATTCCTTAGGTCCATCTAATAAACTTATAAACTACATAGCAGGATTACAATTGTCTAATTTTATAATTTGAGGTAATCTCTTGAATTCATGATCTCTAACAAGCTTTAATAATTCCTTTTGTGTAAGTCAAGTTTCTTAGGAACTGTTAGGGTGTAATTTTTAATAGATCCCTCTCCGTCCACCCAGCTTTTAATAACGTAGAGATTTTTGAAACAAATGGGTAATAAGCTATCAATGTTTTTTGAAAGAATATGAACCATTTTTAGTAAGAATATACAAGGATTTTAACTGCAGTGTGTTATGTTTTCATTATAATCCTATTTTCCTTATTGTGAATGACAGAATACGTTTTAGTGTTAAAATATGACTGTATGTTGGATGTATTTCTGGTTGACTCAGTTGAATTCTAATAAGACTTGTCAAAATTGGAAAATATTTAGGACAAATTAAAACCTCAAGGTGTGTATTTATGTGTGTCTGTGTGTGTTTAGATAGGCCGAATCTGTAGTCATTGATTGGATACAATTTGCCCAAAGAAATAATAAAACACTCTTGATTTCTCATTGGCTAGAAACTCCTTTTTTGATATATCTCTCTGTATAAATTCATCATTATGATAGCACTAGTCAACTTAATTTTATTTTTTTTTTTCATTATTCATAAAATGAGTTAAAGTTGATCGGTAGATGTCTCCAAATGGAGATCTATGAGGAGTATTGGATAACCTATGGTGTCATGTAAGAGGAAAACATTTTGATGTTTTTAAACCATAACTGTTAAACCATGAACATTAAAAAAAAATTAAAAAAAATTAAAAATCAGGTCTTCACAAGCATTTAAATTTTCAATCTCTATTCCTTTACAAGTGCTTATAGGAAGAAATGACTTGGCAGGTAGTAAATGATTTCAAAGTGAATTCTTGCTTCACTGAGTGGAAAATTTTGTGCGTGTTAACTACTATAATGCATCTTTTGGCCTCTGAAATAGCCCTCAAAGCTCTGGAATTAAATGGGATTTACTATTTCAACTTACTTGTCTATTTTTCAAAAACTTCAGACTAATGTAGACAAGTTATATTACTTGCCTTTTGTGAGACCTGAGTAGGGTTTTTCAAACTGACTTTTCGCATCTGACTTACTGTCATCAGAAAAAAAAAAAAAAGCAGGCAACCTGTTGCAATAAATAGAGGGATAGTATATCTTCAGCTGCACATAACACAAAAGACTAAACAATAGTTTATGATACGTTGTTCTATTTGGAAAGTTCGGGGTTTTTTTTTTAATTGGCAAAATCTGAAAATATGTAGAAAAAGGTAAAAATATGCAGTAAGCATTAAAAAAGAAGCTTCGGAACGTTTGTTTAGACATGCCACATGTAGGAGGGAGTGAAAATATCTATTAAGCAGTCAATGACTAACCACTGTAACTTTTATATGAAACATTGGTAATTGACTTGTGTTGCTAACCTGAAAGTGTGTGTTTTTATGAAAAAGTCTTTCCATTAGCTGTGTGTTGAATGGTCAGGATTTTGACATATATTTGTATGTCCCAAAAGGGAATAAAGGTGATTCTATGGATGAATGAGACAAGGTGTTTGTCCCTAGAGTGTTTGTGTACAATCTCCTAAGACTAATGCACATGCTTAACTTTAAGAAGATGAATGATCTCACCGAATTTATTGGGATTACTTGTCTGTCTATATTTAGCCCTCAATTTTGAAAACTTACATAAAATTACTATTTTGGTTGTATTAGATCACAAGAAAGACACAAGCATTTATGTGTGAATTATGCCTGCTGTTATTCATGTCAGATTATCCTATAAGCTATATTAAAATGGGATAAGGTGGCAATGTGCCCTCACGGCCCAGAAAGTCAACTGTATCCTGGGCCGCATCAAAAGAAGTGTGGCAGCAGGTCAAGGGAGGTGATTCTGCCCCCTCTATTCCGCCTCTGGTGAGACCCCACCTAGAGTACTGTGTCCAGCTCTGGGGCCCTCCGCAGGACAGACATGGACCTGTTTGAGTGAGTCCAGAGGAGGCCACGAACACGATCTGAGGTCTGGAGCACCTCTCCTGTGAAGACAGGCTGAGAGAGTTGGGGTTGTTCAGCCTGGAGAAGAGAAGGCTCCAGAGAGACCTTATAGCGGCCTTCCAGTAGCTAAAGGGGACCTACAGGAAAGCGGGGGAGGGACTCTTTTATCAGGGAGCGTAGTGATAGGATGAGGGGTAACAGTTTTAAACTGAAAGAGAGTAGGTTTGGGTTAGATATCATGAAGAAATTTTTCACTATGAGGGTGGTGAGGCACTAGAACAGGTTGCCCAGAGAAGTTGTGGATGCCCCTTCCTTGGAAGTGTTCAAGGCCAGGCTGGATGAGGCTTTGAGCAGCCTGGTCTAGTGGTTGGTGTCCCTGCCCATGGCAGGGGGTTGGAACTAGATGATCTTTAAGGTCCCTTTCAACTCAAATTGTTCTGTAATTCTATGAACTTTTTTTTTGGTGCAGATACAGTGCACTGCCTGTAGGCAGTTTCACTAATTTGCTTTGTAGATCAAATACTAACAAAAACAACCAACCAAAAAAACCCTCAACCCAAAATGAACAAACAGACAAACTAAACCAAACCCCTAGAATTGAGACTTTTAACTTTCTTCTGGTATACATTCATTTTCCAAACACGTTATTTCACTGAAATGCTTTAATCTCATATCTACTGGACTGAACAATACCAATTAATTTCGTTAACTCTGAAGCCATTAAAAATTGGTGAAAGGCCTCATATGTGACTTGCCTCGCTTGAAAGGGAACATCTCACTGTTTTCTCCCACTGTAACAGTGTGTTCTTGGCTCCTTCCTCTGTGTTGGCAGCAGTGATTATGCAGCTGTGCCTTAAGTAAAATCGGCTTGCTGACCTGATGGGGAAACTAAACCTGCCCATCTCCCTTCTTCACCCCTCCCCATTCCCTCCCCTGAATTCCAGTAGCTGAGCTTGCAAGTTGGCATATAATAAAAGGCTGGCGTTAGAAAATGGTGACCTTGAAGTAGCACCGAGTAGCAGCACTGTTCATGTTCAAAAACATGGAGTAACTGCTCCGTGATACTTGTATGATAGTTCCCATATGATAGTTCATGATAAAGCAATTGCTTGCAACGTTTTAACTCTCATGCAAATATTAATTATGACTTGTCCAGCTCTGTCTTAGGTGGTTATTTGCCTATGTTAGGCAAACTGAATGGGAGGGTGGTGATTTTTGTGGAGAACATAAAGATGTAAGGCTGTCCTTGTATTAGTGGTGTGATAGAACAGCTGCTGGAAACAAGTCAGTAAAAACAGTGAAATGGATGGAGAACAAATTCAATTGTAGGTCTCCACACTTTTCATAGTTGAGGTAAAGGTTTTTTTGTCTACCACGCATCTCTTTGGACACCTCCACAGCATCCAGAAAATTAAGAGATAATGTAGAATATCATCAGTTGTCTTTTTGATTTGTTTGGATTTTTTTAGCTAGTGAGCACATTTCTATCAGTGCTCCTAAAAGTTCAGTCTTACTCTACTTTTTTAAATTATGAATAATTCTTAGTGTTGGTGAACTGCCCATATCTACTAACTTTTTGTAAGCAGAATGAACCCTGTTCTCTAGTATCCTTCCTTTAAATAATAATGGCCAGTTCTAACAGAAACATAAAATTTCAATGTAGTCACTACAAAAATAGAGGAAAACTCTCTTAATACAACTTCAGTTTGAACAGAATTCTTAAGCAGTGCAGGTCAGCGTAATGAGTTGGTTGTGCACTGGGAGAATACACCAGTAACATCCTCAGCTGCGCCAAAATTCCTGGTGCAAGATTTTCTAGTTTAGTTAATATCCTGAAGTTGAACTTGTGGCTACGTGTGATCCCATACAAGTGAAAACATTGAGAAAGGTTGTGTTTAAATTCTCCTGGCAGCTTAGCTCTCATTTAAATGAAATGTGTATATTTTACCGTAAGTGAAAAAAGAACATCAGAAAAGTGGGTGATAGTTACGTGATAGGCAGTCACTTTCTTGACTTTAGTTGTTTTTGCAGTCTTCCAGATTGGGATACTGATAGCTGCGGTAATGTTACAGCTTTATGTGGTGTTGGTATTTTTTAAATAACTGCTTTAAGATTTGCTTGATAATGGTTTAGCCTTGATTTGAAGAAAAGGACTAAAAAAAGCTGCTGAAAATAAAAATGACTCCTCATTCATCCATATGGGAGAGGGTTGTTTGTGCAGAAAAAGTCCAGTTTAAAGCTGTTATTACACAGTTTTTACTATATATGGCTGTTGAGCAAGATGATCCAGAAGAGCTTGCCTGTATTTGATCTGTTAACAGAACTATCCTAGCATACAGTTATTGTGCAAACTGTAATTACACTTGCAACAGTTTTTTGCTGGTACAGCTTGAATGAAATGCCTCAAGGTAAAAAAAAAAAACAAAAACAAACAAACAAAAAAAAAACAACAAACCAACCAACCAAAACTGCATGGGAGGTGACAGAACACTTTTGCTGTTTATAACTCAATAAGCATTGCAGTATATCTAATCAGAGTACAGTGGCTTTTTTTTAGGGCCAAGTCTCTCTCTTCTCTCCCAATCTAATCAACATAGGTTTAGTAGAAGAGCTAACGTGTGAGTTGGGGCTGATCTCTCAACGTGTTTGAATGCAAAGGTCTCTGCTTCCCCGTATCTTTTAGTAGTGTTAAATAACCAGATTTCGCAAAGCAAGGTCGAGTGAACTCCCCCTGCTCCCTGTTATTTTTTATTTAAAAACAGACAAAATCAGAGCCTAGGGAAATTGATTTCCTGTTTAAAAATGCCCATTTGGCATTACTTCCTCCTTTTCATACCAGCCTATTGTAATGGTCTTTATATTCTGAAATTCAGCATTTTAATGAATGTGCTGGAATTCAAGATTATCAACGTTTGTGGATGGAGCCCACAAAACCCTTTAAGTTTGCTGTATCAATATCCGAGGGAGTAGCTCTTACAAAATTGAGAATATATGAATACTTTAAGATGGTTGAGTGGGAAATTTTTTTTAACGCTGGGTATTTTATATCTTTAGAGGTTTAATCAGTTTAACATATGCTTATGCAGATATGGTAAGGATTAAGGAACTGACCTGTTCAGCATTATGCACTTCTTATGTAAAATCTGTTATTAATGTGAGGTAACAAGCGTTCATATCGTAAGTGCAGCATTCTGTCATGAATTCTGAGTATATTTATATATAAAAAAGGAAGCTTTTAAAATTTTTGCTGGGGTCAATTGATAGTTTTTTGTCAAATTGTAATATTTGAGCAATGTTATCAATTGCAGTTGATCTATAGAAGGAAATATTTCTGGCTCTGGCATCTGGCTAGGAATTGATAGTCTGTTCTTGGAGTGAACAGGCATTCATGCTCAACGAAAAGCTGAAGTATACTACTTAATTTGTTAGACTAAAAACAGGAAAAAAGCAGTAATTGTGTGGAGTTTTTTTGTGTTTTGTTTTGTTGTGGGGTTTTTGTTTTGTTTTGTTTCTTTATTAAATTGAGCCAGAATAGTCTGCAGCTTCATTCCAGCTCTTAGAGACTTTGCTCAGTTCAGAGCAGACTTGGAAGAGAATCAGTATTGGCCATTAGCCCAAATTCTGGGATACTTTCCTGCAGTGAACACAAGTACAAAGTCCCGCTTCAGTTAGTTCGGTCTAATTTTACCACCATATTACGAAAGTCATTACAAGATAAAACATGAAAAAATGAATGTATAGTAAGGTAATAGAATGGTAAAATAAAATTAATCTCCACCTGTCTTACACTAAAGAAAAGTGGCAGTGCATACAGGCAAATTTGTAACTTTGTAAGCTGTGGCAAGGTACAGTAATTTATTTTATTTTTTGAGGAGTTCCCAAAGGAATTTGTACAAGTATGCCTTTGTTTCACAGTGAAGAGATGTGTAACACCATCACAATAGAGGGTTCCCTTTACTGAACTGTTAGTTTATTTCTATTCAGAGTTTTGGCAAGGAGAGTGACTTAATATTTGTCACTTGAAGAGACAATGTGCGGTGACTTAATGCTGAGGATAATTTTGCCTTTAAAAAAGACAAAACCTAAAAAACTTTACATGGCAAATAAACTAAACGTGGTAATTGGAGACTCTTTTGCCTCAAATTTCTTCATACCCTCAAGTGGAGCTGGCATTGGGAGGGGCATCGAGAGGGGCCAGTAATACGAATGTTGTGTAAATTTAGAATGAGACCTCAATGCTGTAGATTTTTAAGTACCTGAAAATGCTGTAAAATTGAAGTTGTTTTCTAAGCAATGTGAGCACGTGAACAGGCTAGCTTTTATATCCTGATTTACAATGCTGTATTGTTGCTTATACGTCTCTGGTTACTTACTGTATTCATGTCTTAGTCGTTCTGGCACTTTTCAAAGCTTTTTCCTTTTCTTTAGAAAGATGGTTTATAGCTGCCATAAATTACCTTATCAGTGGGGATTTATTTCCTGATTCAGTGGATTTAAGATTAGTATGTACAAAGGTTTTGAACTTTAAACTCTGCAAGGGTAACTGATGAGGTGTATAGTTAATTAACTTAGTAAATAATTTTTGTTTGGAATTAAGCTTGTCCTAAACTTCAATGGTGTGTTTTTCCCCGTAAGTTGTTTTTGGCATTGGTTGGAAAATGTATTTTTAAAACTGGATTAGTTGTAGAATTTCTGTTAACCATTGTGGCACTTGCTAGCCCCTGATGTGGTTCAGGAGATATAAAATGTCGTCAAGAAACCTTTGCAACTGCAATAATAATATGGTAAACCATTTAGCTTTTTTACGTGTTTAGTTGATTAATATACTATCTAGTTATTTCACTTCTCAAACCATGGAGACCTGTTATTACTCAACTGAGTAGAAAAGGCTGTACAAAGAATTACTTTTCTAAACCCATATTCATTCTTTATAGCTGTTTTCATAGACTCTTTCTAAATTCTTGTTTGTCCAGCTCTTGCCAATCTGCGTGCGTGTAGCTCTGGATCCAGCCAGGCATATTTCATCTTCACCTGCTGGCTGCCTGCAGGGTGTGGTAGAGAGATGCAGGTTTAGGGGTGAGAAGATGCTAGTTCTAAGAAAATCAAAGCTTACAGTGTAACTTGCTTTACTTGTTTGAGAACTGTTCCTAAAAAGCATGGTGGGCAGTGAATTATTAGTGAAGAATCAAGCATTTAGAGGTGATGATGCAGGCTCTTTGAATCAGGTATGAAAAAAAAATTAATTCTTCATCTGTACAGACAATTTGCTAATGGATGTCTTCACAGGAACCATTTTAAAACAGTTAAAAAACATTATGTAATTGTGCTAATGCAACAATGATAGCTGTTGTCAGTTTTTTTGCTTTTGTGCCTTCAAGGAGAGCAACTTAGTTCTTGGGGATGTAAATTCATTTAGAAACATTGTTTGTCCTGTTTTTCCCACATGTATAATGCTCTTAATAGGTGAAACATAAAGGTGTTGTGCTTTGGTTGTTGGGTTTTTTTTTCCCAAAAAGTACTGCCGAAGAAACTGTTTTATTAGCAACAATTAAGAATATCATCACCCCAAAGTAGAATAAAAACATTTTACCTTGTTTGTATCAACTATTTGTTCTAAAGATATTTACTGATGAACAAGTCTGGAATCTTTAATATTTTTTGCAGTAAAATGTCTCCATTACTTCCCAAGCAGCTGTGATTTGACTGGTGGGAATGCATGCTACTGACTTGTCCATTGTTTGTTTTTTCAATTAATGCACTATCTGCCATTAGCCACACTAATTTAGTTTTTGAAGCATAATGTTTGTTGACTGTGAGAGTGTCTCTGAACTTTTCTAAACTATTATCCAGCCGTAACAGCTACCTATACTACTATGATTACCCCAGATAGTAAGGTGGAAACTTAAACCCTAATCTAATGCTGTTTCTACCTCTGAAATAGAGTTCTCCAGTAATACGCAAAAAACAGTGAACATTATTTTGAAAAACTGGAGACTTAGAACAGACGAAAAAAGATTGCAAAATTATTGCAAATAATAAAGAAGTCCTTAGGTACATCCTTTCAGATTCTGCAGTAATTAACTTCCTAAATATTTCTTAATTACTTCTGCTAGCAGTGACTGAGTCTGGTAATGATATTTCTGAGTAAGTTTCGTCCATGGACCACGCTGTATCACTTAACTGCTCTTCATGTAGTGGAGGACATAAGAGCAGTCGTCTGCTGCTGGAAAAGTAGCTGGTTGGTGTCCTGTTTCCTACCTGAACCTCCCCCCAGCCCAGATAACAAACTCCAAGGAGGCTCTTCCTCCCAATTCAGGGGAGACTAGCTGACTATGCTTTTGCATGGTGCTGCCTCTTCGTGAATTTGGGATGCTTAAGCTTTGTTGTTTTGTTGGACTCTTTTTTGCAGGGGGGGAGGGTTTAAATACACTTCTCCATTTTTCTCATTGTTGCATCTTGGCATCATAGTTTGAGCTTACAGTTTTTTCTTCTAACAGAACCAAAGTGATACTTCCGGAGCCAGTTCTTCCTCTGTGAGAAGATCAAATGAATACAAAAACTTATGATTTCATGCTAAGAATTTCAGCAATTCACTTATTTGTAGGCTCCTTTGTCATTTTGGGGAAGTCAGGTTAGAACTGAATGGCAGAATGTTAATGTAGGGAAAGTTTAGAGAATAGGAATTTGGAGAAAGAGGGCAGGCCCTTAAGGTAGACTTATATTTACCATTCCTTTTTACCCTTATTTAAAAGGTTATTCGTGAGATGGTTACAGAGGCTTTCAACATCTGAAAGACATTTTGGTACACCGTATAGTGCTCTGTTTTCTGTGAACAAGCATATAATTGATGATATGCTAAATAGGGAACAGAATGAACCTGGTGATTTAAAAAATACACCTTGGTCTTCAATTCAAGATCTGAAACTTCCCCATAAACCTTGTATTCTACCTCTAGAAATACCAGACTGACATTCCTAGTCTTTCCATGTTCGGGATTTTCTTGGATTGCAGATGTAGTTGGAGATTTTTCTCAATTCTGAGTGTGAAGAGAATTTACTCACAGGCTTAGTTACATTAACAAATACTGTGCAAATAGAAGAGATTATATTTATTTCGGCATGCAGCTGGTTGGTTACTGGAATGTGTCCCTTTCTCTCAGTTCTTGTGCAAAAGTTAGTTACTTAAAGTTTGGCTACAACGGGTAGCAGATGCTGATGTGGCAACCCAGACCAAACATTCTTTCCTGCTTCCGTCAGCAGTGCACATTCTTCGTTTAAAGGTCAAAGTAGCTTAAGTAGGAAGGCTGACTCACGCAGATGTGGACTATATGAGCGCAGTGTACTTTTGATTGTGCCCCCTTTGCACCCATAGTAAGGGTTTCTTTTTGAATCGATGAATTTGATGTAATCACAGGCAATGAATTAAAATACTGGCATTTTGAAGTTTCAGTCATGATGATAGTGCCTCAGTGGAAAAACATACACTCTGCAGATGATAACAAATTTGCCGAAACTAGCTCACGAAACTGAAAATATTCAAATATTCTTGCAAACTGTTTTATCAAAGGTGTTTAAAGAAAAAGAAGCCAGCCCACATGGACACTCGAAATTTCTCTCCCAGCAAAAGACGTCTTTTAAACCATATTGTTCCCATTCTGGCTTAATAGTTTGTGCTGTGCAGAAACACTGTGTTTATGCTTGGTTATATACCTCAATCAGTTACAACAGGCATGGTATATAGTATGTAACAGTAACGTTTATGCATTACACAACCCTTTTCTCTCAATTTTAGTTGACTGCTTTCAAGATTCAGTTGTATCACTGATTCTTAATGACCCAGAATCATTTCATCTTCCTTGGGAGTATGCTATCTGGACCTGTATGTCCACATGGGGTGAGAAGCATGTCTCCAAACACCTGGGATTTTGTAATTGTTTCTCCAATCCCAAGGATGCTAAACTGCAGACAGTGATACAGAGATTTGAAGGAATTAATCCTGTATGATATATATTTTTTTTTTAATCTGTGAAATGCCTGACTCTTAAAGATACCAGGCCAAATCAGGTGGATTTGGCCTCATGAACTTAAAGAAATGCAGTCTCATTTACTGTTTAAAAAAACCCACAACCCCACAATGCTAGTATTAACTTGTCACCTTTTTTTTTTTTTTTTTTTTTTTTAAGTTTTATTTCAGGCCTACTGTATGTCCATGATAGCTAGCTTACATGAAGAGCTATTCTTTCCCAAGACAGCAGTATTTTGTAATTAATTTTAATTTGAAGTGCGAAACAAACACTTTAATAATTTAATGTTTATACAAGTTACCATCTGTGGGTGGTAGATTAGCTAACTTTACCGGGATTTTTCTCATTTTTCACTGTAATCCTTCATTGTCACCATAGTTTTATTATGGAAAGATGTTACCACTTCCTTCTGCTAACTCCAGAATGTTGCCTTGGTCTTACCTCAGCCAGCATATATCTTTGTCCTTGGTGCATAAGAAAAGGCATAGTATCCATCAGAGAATAACAGATATGAATTTGTGTTTTGCTATAAAATGGTAATGGAATTAAGGCACTTGATATCAGCTGAGATAACCAAGGCAGGAAAGATTAAGATGGGCTACACAGCTATTACAGAATCACAGAATCATAGGGTTGGAAGGGACCTCTGGAGATCATCTAGTCCAACCCCCCTGCCAGAGCAGGGCCACCTTAGAGCAGGTTGCACAGGAACGCGTCCAGGCGGGTTTTGAATGTCTCCAGAGATGGAGACTCCACCACCTCTCTGGGCAGCCTGTTCCAGTGCTCTGCCACCCTCAAAGTAAAGAAGTTCCTCCTCGTGTTTAGAGGGAACTTCCTATACTCAAGTTTGTGCCCATTACCTCTTGTCCTGTTGCCGGGCACCACTGAAAAGAGCCTGGCCCCATCCTCCTGACACCCACCCTTTAAGTATTTGTAAGCATTAATAAGGTCCCCCCCTCAGCCGTCTCTTTTCCAGACTAAACAGACCCAATTCCTTCAGTCTTTCCTCATAAGACAGGTGTTCCAGTCCCCTGTTCCAGTTACCCCCCTATTGTAATGTTCATTCTCTGTTCTTTGTCTTATTTTGCTTACACATCTAGGGTGATATGACTGACTAACCTTTTTGCAGTGAAATTGTGTTCTAGATGTTAAGTGCTTCTTGTGGCAGGTTGCATGAGACTATACCTGCTGTGTATATATATGTATATATAGGGGGGGAAAAAAGCCCACGGTAATGTAAATCAGTAACTCTTATGTCTTTTGAGGGACAGCTTGTTTCAATTGTAGTTTTCTCTTTCATTTTAGAGGAAGCCCACATCTGAAGGGAACCCCACATTATAAGGAAGAGCAATGTGCTCCTTCATTAAATCTAGAAATGAAGAAAGTGCTGGACCTGCAAGCCTCTATCACAAGGTATGCTCACTAATCATGTTGTAAGAATTTTTCTGCATATAGCAGTTACTTGTTAAAAAGTGAAGGGGAAACTACATGGAAAAAAACCTTCTAGTAAGTTTTTAGACTTACTAATAGTAATGACTAGTAGTTACTAATAGTAAGTCTAAGGAGGTGAAAAAGTAAATTGCTGTTCCAGAATTCTTTCTGTGCTTGGCTATACTGATGTTTTTAGCATATAGAAGTATATAGCATGTGTATGTTCAGTATTACATTATATTACTATAAATGTGTTTGTCCTTGGGGTCAAAGTGTGGATTAGAGGTTTCATGGAGACACAGGTACGTAAGAGCAAAACTATATGTAGCATTTCAACATTTCTCCAGAAGCCCACAGATGGCCCCTATTTGTCCTGGAAAAACTTCCTGTTTATCTCTTCCTTTTTTTTGTCGTGATTGCCTTCCCTATAAATGAGCTTTGAACTTGCTAAATGAGTGTGTATGAAAAGTTGTGAAACTGCATACCGTTGGGGTGGGGTGGAAAAGTAACAAAGTGCAATTTGGGAAGAGGCCCCATAGGAGAAAATGGATGTAGGAAGAAATCCAGTATATACTGCAAAAAGCTTCCCTGTGAAGCTGCAGGTTGTTATCTGCATGGAAATAGATTAACAGTAGATTTCAGAATTTTGGAGATGTTTGGGGAAGGATTTAGGAGAAGTCTTAATTTCTGCTTACACCATTTAACAGCTTAGGCAATAATGATAGTTTCCTAGGACAGATGAATAATTGATTTTTGGCAGCAATGTCTTATGTTTAGTCAAAAATATTAAAATAACCTTCAGCAGTTCATATATCAGTTAAACAATTACTCTAACAATACAGACCTATTCATGAACTCTCATTCCTGGAGGAAAAATAGACACGTACCGTATTTTGTCAGCTTGGTACCTTTACTGTCTAGAAGACTTAGGCGCTTAGTTTGTAACTTACTTGATGTAACTTCTCAACATAGTTGCTTATAGAAGAGGCAGTAATACAGTGTTTGTTACATTAATTGATTTTTCTGTGACGTTTATTTGAAATGCAGTTTTTGGAGAATGACAAATACATTTTTTAGTTTGCAGTCCATGTTAGAGGATCTACTTGTTGCTACTGCTGATGGATTTCTCCATCTTGTTCACTGGGATGGTATGACCAATGGAAGGAAGGCCATCAACCTGTGTACAGTTCCATTTTCTGTGGACCTGCAGTCTTCTCGAGGTAGATTTTGTATTTTTTTATTGCTTATGATAGTTAACTATTGGCAAAATACCATCTAATATAAAATATTATCTCTGTTCTCAAGCAGAGATGAGAAAAATGTGCCTCTTGTAAATGTGAACAAAATAGCCTGTTTAAATTAGTTTTTTCTGTGAAGTAATAAGTAAACAGCTGGAAAGTTGGTTGACTTGCAATATCACTGTGGTGACATATTTTCAAATTACTGGTATTTTCTCAGCAGGTTCATTTTTGGGCTTTGAAGATGTTTACATCAGAGATATGGAATACTGTGCCACACTTGATGGTTTTGCTGTTGTTTTTAATGATGGCAGAGTTGGTTTCATTACACCAATGTCAAGTAGATTCACTGCTGAGGTATATTTCCTTTAGTATTTCTAGCATGCACTGTACAATAAATGTGTTGTCCTTGGTCTCTGCGTTTCAGTGGGCTTTCTACTTTAAATTCTGTTTCGCTGTGAAGAAATTAAAATTTAGCAACTGCTTAAGAGATAACATAAGAACAAGCTGTATTTTGTACCATAATTTGAACTAGATTGTTTTAGGGCTAGTACCTGTCTATGGGAGAGCATAGTTGATAGTAGATTTAATTTTTGTTTATTGCTTCAAAGTGTCATTATAGTTTTGAGTTCTTCTTATTGGCTCTGTGACCAGCTTCCTGTTGCTAATTATAACCAGTTTATAAAAAGTGGTTTCTCCTATGGCAAAGTATCATAGGTGCTATTTCTGGCTTTCAGCCGTAAACAAGTCTAATTCTTCTCATAGTGGCAAGCGTACTTCAGAATTTGTTTTAAAGGAATCTTTTCCAAGTTAGGCGTTTCCTTACCTGTAATTCAGCCTACAAACTGTGCTACATTTTGTCATTACATCTCTTTATTTTAATTACAGAAAACACGGGATTTGTGTAGTCTGTCCCAAACTCCTTCACACACTTACAATAATTGTGATTTCAGCTGTTGCAGATGGGTATTCAGTTTCCTGTTTTGTCTTCATCCTTGGTGTCATCTACTGATTTTTATGCAGTATCAGGGATATCCTTGCCTTATAGGTATTGATTTGCTTTGGTTATTCAGAGCTCTGATAAACAGTTTCCTTATGTACTGGAATCTTTCTGTAATTTTTATTAGGAACAATGAAGCCAGTTTTACATATGCATGATTTTGTTTATCTGAGCCATTTTAGTTAATCTTGACATTTCCAATAGAAATTTCATGAGGTGATGAACTGGCAGGTTTGTAATATGGCGTACATGGGTAGAAGCTGACTATCATGAATAAAAGCAGTGCTTAACCAAAAATTCTGTGAATTCCTTTCCTTGCAGCAGCTCCATGGTGTTTGGGCACAAGATGTGATTGATGGAACTTGTGTGGCAGTAAATAACAAATACAGGCTAATGGCATTTGGATGTGCCAAGTAAGTTTCGTAAGGCTGGTTCAACAAGGGGGGGAAGTTATTTCATTATAAAGCTTAAATACTAGTTTCTTCTTAGCAAGTTGTGTTGCAAAAGCTGTAAAGATGAAGATGGTCAGTCTTCTAGAGATGGTATAATCTGCATTATCAAGAAGGTAGGAGGGAAGAGGAAAGAAATGATTGCCTGCTGAACTGCAGTTGAAACTGATGCTCGCTGTTTAGCTCTGGAAAAAAATTAAAAGCCTGGACCAGTAGCAAGGATTGGAAAGAGCTGCTGTCCCAGTTAATCTCAAAGCAGGATTGTAAAGTCAGTTTTAAGCAGCTAATTGTAATATTATTGGACAAGAATCAGCACTTTGCACCTGACTGAGAAAATGCCCTGTGAAGTGTTGATTTGTTCAGGAAAAATGTTGCCTGTTTGAGTAACTGTGAATCTTTATAAATTAAATGTTGCAAAAGTGTTTTTAGTTGTGGTGTTTTGCCTACTGCTCCTTCAAGACAGTTCCTCCTGTATAATACTGCTCTAGGTGGTCTAGAATGCAGCTTTTTATTATTATTATTATATTTTATTTGTTATTTAGAGCATTTCAAAAGATCTGGGTGGACTGTCGTCTTAAGAAATAGTATTTTTTGGTTGTAGTTACAATGCAGTGTGTTGGTGTTTGTCCCTGAAACAGGAATAGTTACTTAATTCATTGATCTTGGTATGCATTAGCACACTCCTGATGAAACTTTAGCACTGAATGAATACTGATTTCCCTCATGGATTGTCTTGCAGTTGAAAGCCATAAATATATGTGGATTGTGTGTGCATGTGTATTTTCAGACAATTAAATAGTCTTAGTGCATTGGTTATTATAGGGATGGTGTTTCGGGTCCTCTGCTGTCTTCTGAAAGTATCTTATAAATTTGTTTCATAAAGTTCTTTGAGCGTTACTTGACACAATGATCCTGTTCTAGATAAATTTGGTATTGGTGAGAAAAATGCAGCTTTATTAACCTCTGGAAACTGATGAGAAATCCAAATGATCTGTAATCTAAAGCATGTGTAATCTCTTACAGTGGCTCTGTGCAGGTTTATACCATAGATACCACCACTGGCGCCATGCAGTTTTCTCATAAATTGGAGCTGACACCAAAACAATATCCTGGTGAGCTACTTTTATTGCTAGAATTTTCCAGCTGTTTTTAGGGTTTAAAGAATATTTTTATCCTTGGCTAGTTAACAACTTGTTTGCATCGTCATTCATGCGATTAGTATTTACTCTTGTGTGTTTGTAGTGATTTACTCTTGCTCATTTGCTCTTTATCTGCTTGCTTGTAACTGACTTTTGGATGTGTTTCGTATGTGAGAATTTAGGGTTCGTTTCTGAGTATTTTGGGGTTTTTTTTGTTTGCTAAAACTGAATCTGAGTTAGCAGTTAACAGACAGTGCTGCTTCTGGTTATTCCTTTTTAAATGCTGCAGATTTTAGTAGTTTCCACATGCATTCTTGAGGTTGTTTTTTCATTACTCACCTAAGAAAATGAGAGATTATTGTCAAAACTCATAATGAATATAAAAGAGGTATAAATTACCTTGAAACGACTGACATGTAGGGTACAGAAAAAAATTAAGTAATCCAGCACCCTGCCTGAACTGCAGTGAACAAAAACTCGGTGAAATTCTTCATGTAGTAGTGATGAGTATTGCGGGCTTGAGAGCGAGGAACGTACAAAGTGGGTAAATTGCGTCCTCAACTGAAAAGTGTGTGGCTATGAGGTTTCAACAGAAAAAACAAATCCGTAAATAAAGAGTTTTACAGTTGTGCTAGGTGCCAAAGGAAGACGTTTCAAGCATGACTATAAAATCTTCTTTTGTCCTAAAAATCATTTAACCAATATTGCAGTTCTGTGGTTGCATCATAGCACAGTGTATTTCTGGCCTGTTTTTATGTATTCTTAGTTTCCTATGAAACCAAATGTATTGGAAAGAAAACATGAATTCTTCATTTGCTGCTGATTCATTTTGATATGGTCAGTTTGATGAATGCAGCAAAGATGATTTAATTGAAAAGTCAAATATTTATTTCCATGTATTTTTGTTTCTACTCTTACAGTGAAAACAGCTGAAGGACATTCGATGTTTTTCACATGGTATTTTATTGTCCGTTTTTAAACAGATATTTGGAATAAAACAGGACCTGTTAAACTAATCAGATGGTCACCTGATAGCTGTGTTGTGATGGTGACCTGGGAATGTGGAGGCTTATCCTTATGGAGTGTTTTTGGTGCTCAACTTATCTGTACTTTAGGAGGTGATTTTGCGTGAGTATCTTTAATGAAAATGTGAAATGTTTTATTAGAAACTTTTATTTTTCTAATTAAAAGCATTTAATTAGAAACTAATATACTGAATTAGCTTTTAAAAATCTTTTTCCATTATAATTCCTTAGATATTGGAATAATTGAATAATATTTAGGAGGGAATACTCAAATATAAATGAAAATCTATTATTTTGTTTTTGCAGTGGTCTTTTTGGCCGTTAAAGCAAATTATCCTAAGGGCAGGCCTTAGCAGGCAAATAGTAAAATTCTTTCAGTGCCAGTATATATTAGCTGAAAATATGCTAAGATCCAGAAGTCACAATTCAAACAGTTTATGCTAGATATCTGACAATTGCATTGGCTTTTATGCAGTGTCATGGATCGAACAGGCTTTATAGTTTGAGTTGAGGTTCAATATAGAACCATATGACAATGCAAAGATAGGAAGAGAATTCCTTATTTTGATGAAGTTATTTCCTAACTCAGACTTGTTCTGTTCTGTTTTTAAGGTATCAGTCTGATGGTGCCAAAAAGGACCCTCTAAAGATCAGTTCTATGGTAAATACTGATGTAAAAATACTGTAATAGGAAGGCTGTTAATTTTTAAAATTATTTTTAGTAAAACAGCTTTTCAGAAAATCAAACTAGCTTTTTTTAGATTTATTACTTTTAAAGAGTAAGGTGCCTTTACTACACTTCCTAACACCAGTGTTGTATTAAAGGAGGAGGGAAAAATGGAGAGCTTATGATTATTTTTTTTCTGCTATGTATATGCCTGATGTATATGCCTGATCATGAAGTATGCATGACGTGCCTTTTCTTGGCTTTGCTTTTAATACGAAGAATGAACACTTTTGGTTTTTCTGAATGCCTGTCTCTCTCTCTTTTTTTTTTTTTTTTTTTTTTTTAAATTTTGTGTTTTTTTTTTTTTTTTATTAAAATCTGGTGCTGTATTTCAGAGAACAATGTGAGAACCAAAACAACACTAATTGTAAACTTAATTATTTCCCTAAAATTACTAGCTTACCTTTGGCTGTTGGAGTAGCTTAACTCAGAATATGACCTCAAGAGAAACTTAACCGATGTTGTTTTAATACAAACAATTAAACACAAAATCCTGCTAGTCTGTCAGATCAGTAAGTGTTGATAAATATCAAACACAATCTTCAAGGCCTGTTGTACAAACTATGATGACTTTTGTACAACACTTTTAAAACACTTGATTTTATTTATATATAGCCTAGTTGCTATGAAGATTGACAATTATAAATATGCATCCCAAGTGGATGTGCATATATGCAAGGACAGTACAATGTACCTTTAAAAAAAAAAACAAAGACTGAAATTCTGATACCATTGAATTTAATGAACAACAACTAGTGTAATGTTGGGGATCAGGATTTTTACATACCTAATTATGTTTGTGGATTCTTTGTTAGTTACTTTAAGCTGCAAATTAAGCAGTCTTAATTACGTATATGGATATCTTGCCTGGTTACTTTTTATTTAATCAACATTTTTTACATAAAAAAAGAATTTAAGCTAGATTCTTACTGTTCCTTGTGGATTTTACTGCTGTGGGTTACTTGCGGTTTCTATGATGATAATGTTTTGGAACACCAAACTGTGGTTTGTTTGTTTTTTTTTTTTTTTACCAGGCTTAAGTCTATCATAAGATCAGTTACAGTAAATTTATGTAATTCTTGTTTTCTGAGAATATATAGCATTGGGTTTGGGTTTTTATTATTACTATTCTTTTACATTCAGACCTGGGGATCAGAAGGGTATCATCTGTGGGTTATTGATGGGAATTCTTCTTCAAACATCAAGTCTGAAAGAGGTGCAAATAATGAAGCTCACCAATTTGGTATTCTGCAGTTTCATTTCATCAAGAGTGCACTCACTGTTAATCCTTGTATGGTAAGGTTTTTTTGTTGATAAATATATCCTTATTTTAGAGCATATTTCCAGTTTTCAGGTGACTTCTGAATTATTCTCCTAACAGGTTTTGTCTGTTTTGCAGCCATTAGATTGGTCTTCCTTTTTTATCATAGAGCCTTTAAACTTTGAAAATATACTATGCATTACTGTAACGTAAAACCTACATAGTGATACAAAAACTAAGAACTGCCTTAATGCTTATTTGTCATATTGTTTACGTAGAACCTGTTAATATATTGATCATGTTATTTCCTTTGTTATCTGTGCATGGAGTTCAAAATTGGTTTTGTTTTGTTGTTTTCTTGTTTTTAATGTAGAGTAACCAGGAACAAGTCCTCCTTCAAGGAGAAGATCGCTTGTATTTGAACTGTGGAGATGCAACACAGGCTCAGAGTCCCAGAAATACTTCAGCACACTCTGAACATAAGCCTACCAGGGAAAGAGGCCCATTTTCAGATGGCAGTTTAGATTCTCAGGGTTTAAGCACTTTACTAGGACACAGGCATTGGCATGTTGTACAGGTAATTGTAGCTGCTTTCCCATATGTGCTCTGTGCCTGGCGAGAGTTTGTAGGACTGGAATTTGCAGCTGATCTCATCACTCTGTGCCATACCCTTTTCCTCCAGTATGAGATCATTGCCTTTTTATTGCCTCTTGGGTTTCCTCTGGTACAGCTTTTTTTTTATTGCCAAATGGTAAAGGAATGTTGGCCATCTCAGCCTTGTGGCTGTGAATTTGCATCCTAACCAATAAAAAAGTAGAGATGTCTTTTTGACTTCAGGAAGGAGTATTTAAATTACTTTCTTATGCTTTGAAAGGGACAATAAGTGCAACACCCAAGAAATCCTTTAGACATTTTTATTTATGCAAATTGCTTTAAGCATATTCAGCTGATAAATATAGCCATCAGCCTTTGGCTGTATTTTCAAGCAGTCTTAGATGGCATCTATTTAAGCATGTAATTAAAAATTCGCAATATCAAGGTTGTGAATTATTTCCGGGGCTAGTAGTGGCACAGATTCTATTTTATCTGTAATACAGAGGAGAAATTCGATAACTTTTAATCTGTAATTCTAGTGTGTGTTCTTCCGTGCTTGCATTGGTAGATATTTTTCTACATGAAAGTTTTCAAAAGGTCACCAAGATTTTGTTTTTCACATAGTACATGAATCGGTATTATTAAACAGCATTGGACTCCAGGCACATACATTAGATTCTAGATACTGTTGAATTTCCACTTTACCTGGCCAGGTAGCTCTTCTGTCTTCTGAAACTGGTGTAGGAGGGGGAGGTCAGTGGCTGGGTGATGAGGGCACTTACTGCCTTGTGTCAGGCCAAGGACTGGAGTTTCAACCTGGATGTGTATCATCCCATGTGACATGAAGAATCCAGGATCAAGAATAATTTGACATATCTCAGTCAAACACTCTCCTAACGAGGCTTTTTGATGTGCTGGTGTGTATGTCTGATGGGATTAAAAAACTTAATCCCAGTATTGAAAGCCCCTCCTGAATGCTGTGTTTATCAAAACTTGTATGTTCCCATGAAAGTTCTGATGGAGGAGAAGTACCTAGGGGGGGAACAGTGCAAATTTTGACTATCAATCTGTAATAGAGTATTAGCTGTTGTGTGGTGTTAGTACATTTCTATATTTCTTATATTAAAATCAGGCTATTATTTAGGCTTCAGTAACTTTCAGGAATGGCGGGGGGAAGAAACTGTATTTAAAAAAGAAATCACAGCATTAAAAACCTTTAAGCCAGTGTTTTGGGAAAACATGGACATTGTACACATTCCTTTAGAACATTATAATCAATCACTACTTTAATGGTGCTTGGTATAGTTACGTGGTTTTCGTTTTCTCTTTGTTTTTTTTAGATTCATAGTACGTATCTAGAGAGCAACTGGCCTATAAGGGTGAGTTATTTTAATAATATGTTATAGAATCATAGAATGGTTTAGGTTGGAAGCAACCTTAAAGATCATCTAGTTCCAACCCCCTGCCATGGACAGGGACACCAACTACTAGACCAGGCTGCTCAAAGCCCCATCCAGCCTGGCCTTGAACACTTCCAGGGATGGGGCATCCACAGCTTCTCTGGGCAACCTGTTCCAGTGCCTCACCACCCTCACAGTGAAGAATTTCATCCTAATACCCAATCTAAATCTACCCTCCTTCAGTTTGAAACCATTACCCCTTGTCCTATGATTACATTCCCCATCCTTCCTGTAGGCCCCCTTTAGGTACTGGAAGGCTGCTATAAGGTCTCTTTATGTTCCTCCTTCTTTAAAAATACTGGGGTTTTCTAACTACCCTTTAGGGTTGGCTGAGCTCTGGAAGCTGAAATCATTGTTTTAAATTGCAGAAAGAAGAATACATGTTGTTCAGTAAAGTAGAAAACATGAAGATACTTTACAAGTTCTGAATCTGACACTATATTGCCTTGTAGTGATGTACTTGGATAGGATATATCATTTAAATAAGTTCCCTCCTGAAGTTCTGTTTTTTTTTTCTCCTTGAACAGTTTTCAGCTATTGACAAGCTTGGACAGAATGTAGCTGTTGTTGGCAAGTTTGGTTTTGCACATTATTCTTTACTCACCAAAAAATGGAAGCTGTTTGGAAACATTACACAGGTGAGAGGTTATGGTACTTTATTCAGGTATACTGGGGAGGTTGTATTTCTTGGAGTGTGACTCTTGGAAAAAATAAAAAAATACCTTTTTCAAATAAACAACCTGTAGACACACCTGGGATTAGGGATGCTGCTTTCGCATTTGCTTTTCATAAAATGGCTGAACCAGTTATCTTGTGGGTTTGGCACAATAATTTGTTCTGATTATTAAAAGGTTACCAAATCTGAGTGTGTAGTCAGACGCTTACTGCCATATGTCCTATCTGAGAGTTTGTGTGAGATGTAGCTTTGGATGCCAAGCTTGTAAATTCTGGCCAGAAACAGAAAGCTAACTTGAGAGAGTTCAGGGATGCCAGTAGCATAAGGAGCTGTGGAGTTGTGTTTTGTAAGATGATGATTGTCCTTCACATGTCATTCCTTAGCACTCTGGTTTTTTTAAGCAACAAAAACTTCATATACATAGATTGTCTTGCCATTATCGGTAAAGCTTATAGAGATCGTGTATGGTTTTCAGAAATTATCCATAGAATGCGTGCGTGTGTGTATAAGTACATAAAAAAATACACACGTGTATGTCATTTGCTTGCTTTTTTCTTTTCAGGAGCAAAACATGATGGTAACAGGTGGCTTAGCGTGGTGGAATGACTTCATTGTTCTTGCGTGTTATAATTTAAATGATCATCAGGAAGAGGTGAGGTATTTTTCTTAAAAGTAAATAAATCATATTTAGAATATCTGACCTTTTCTTCAGTAGTATTATAAATATGAAAAGCTTGAGACATAGGTGGCTTTTGGTCATGTTCAGAAATTCTGTATTAATATGAAGTAATTCTTTGCAGAAAGGTTTATTATTGCTATTAAAAGCTATTTCCTGCTGACTACCATGGATCTACTCAGTGTTCTGAAAACTTTAGGACATTGTTGCACATTAGGACGAAGCCTGTTTTGAGGTATCTAGTTATAGTATTTTGCGACGCTTTTGCAAGGTTTTAAATTAGATGGGCAGCAAAGTTTTACTTACTCTTTGCTTTTTAAAACTAATGAATAAAATTCCTTCTTTACATCTGTTGTTCAGTACTTCAGATTTGGCTGTACTGTTCTTTACCCACTTTGGATGCAATAATATAATGCAATATAACATTTGATGAAATAAAAACCTAGTAATGTGTCTTGCTAGAAGTGCTTGACACCATTCTACAAAAAAAGAAAATAATTGAACATGGAATTACTATTAGTTTGTTGGTAAACAGAACCTGTATTCAAACTACTCCTTTTCCTTGTAGCTGAGAATCTACCTGCGGACCTCTAATCTTGACAATGCATTTGCACATATCACCAAAGTGCAAGCAGACACATTACTACTGAGTGTCTTCCGGGACATTGTAATATTGTTTAGAGCAGATTGTTCCATTTGCCTTTACAGTATTGAGAGAAGGCCTGAAGGGTGAGTATCAGTATTTAAGTGCTTTTGCAATAATGTAGTTGTAAGTAAATCTGTTCTCAGGCTGAGTAAATTCTTACGATAATATAAAGTTGTTTGATAACTTGTGGAGTCGGATTTTTAAAACGCAGAGGGGTATGTGTTATCTGTGTGCACAAGTGATAGTTCGTGAGTGTTGTCGCTTGTGCTCATGCAGATACACGCATTAGGTGTGGAGGTAGTGACTGAGAATGTGCATTTCTGGCTGTCTGTACAAACACATTCTAGCCGATAGGAACTTGAAAACTGAATGTAAACAGAAGGAAAAAGTACTGAAAGCACCCACGCTTACATGTTTTAATAAAAAATGTTTCTAACATTAGAAGTAGGAATTGGTGAAAGCAACAGCGGAGTAGCAAAGATGAAGAGAGAAAAAGTTTGTTCTGTGGTGTGGTTGTGGGGAGCTATTTTCATGCAAAAGAAGTAGCAACATAAGAGCCAGATACTTTTAGACGGTTAAGATTAGTGAACCTAAGGAGGAGATAGATTCCCATATCGTTTTTTGAAGTGCCTAAGCAGTTGATTTTTCTTACAGTTATGGTATCTTGGTTTCAGCAAGAATGAGCCCTTTTTTGTTTTTTTAAGCAGAGAGAAAGCTGTTGATCCACTTTAGTGGAAAATATTTTCAATGCTTTTCAAAGAAAACTCCAAACAAAATCTAAACCCTGGAATTGTCTTATTGAAGCGTGTATAAAGTCTTACTCTGAAGTATCTGATGTTGTCTTCTATCCACTCATAGCTGTATTCCCCAGAACTACCAAGATAAAGTAGCCCAGGTTAGGTTTATTTGGTAATTTTTTGTAGAGTTCCTGGTTAAAGGAAAGTCATTTTGGTCTGTAGAGTAAACTGTTTGCTGAAGTTGCTTATTTCCATTAGGTTTGCTTCAAGATATTAATCTTACATTAAATACTATTTTAAAATTGCTAAACATAGTCATCTTTCCTTTCAGTCTTAACCCTACTGCCAGTATCCAAGTTCTTCAAGAAGTGTCGATGTCTCGGTACATTCCTCATCCTTTTCTTGTAGTGTCTGTTACGTTGACATCGGTGAGGACAGAGACTGGCATCACCTTGAAGATGCCTCAGCAGGTAACAGATCTATAGAGCTCAAAATATAAAAGACTTAGTGCCTGGATTTTTTAGATTAGTCCTCAAATGTTACCTGGCTGATAAATGAATCATAAATCAGTGGTGGTTCTATGTGGTAAAATGACAAACATGTTTTTTTCGGATGCTTTTTATATAGATATTTTATGTGTGAACTGGGGGGGCGGGCTGATGGAAATAAAATCCAAACTTTTACTTCTATTTCATAGCTTCTTTTGTCATCTTGTAAAGTTTGGGGCCAAATCTTGGAGGACAAATTAAACTTAACTGTGTTAAGGGTGTGTTTCTCTATTGTGTATTAGAAGTTGAATACCAGAGCAATCCATGGCACTAGGAAGTGCCTTTTGTGCAGCATTGGGTCCATTACTCAAAGAACAAACAGAAAAAAAGGAAAAGATGGCATATGAGTCTATCAGGTTACTTCTAGTCAATTTCCTACCACGCTAAAATAAAGTAAGATAATCTCTCACATTAGTTATGTCAGGAGATAGGCCAACAGCCAAACAATGACAAAGATGAGAAGCCCTGTTTTAACTCTAGGAGTTTATTCAGGCCGCTGAAAGCACAGTGCAAAGAGAACTTGGATTTTTGTTGTCTGTGGTGTAAACAAATTAAACTTAACTGTTTGAGTAGCCGCAGTATGAAGCACATTTTCTTATCAGAGCAGCTGCCTTAAGATCTTTCGGAAGTTGTGTTGTCTGTGAGGCAGGCCCTAGACATACGAAGGTGTGTATTTTTCTCCACATACCAATGCCACTGCCAGATATGAAAGAATGGCACAGATGTAAAATCTGAAGGTTTGCGCTTGCTTCCTTCAGTTCATTCTAAATTAGTGTCCCACAATGCTGAACGTGCCCTGAGACTTTGATATGATCTTAGACAAAGGCATAAAAGGCAGTGTGCATGTGGCTTTCTTGTCCGTCGTGTCGTGAGATAGCATTCTTATTCCTGAACTACCTGACCTATGGTGTGCCTCATTTTGAAAAAAAGCTACTGAAACTTTTCAGAGCACTAGTAATATTTTAAACTTAGTTTCAAACTGAGCAAATATTACCCTTTTTCTTTCTAACTAAGAGCCCGTATCTTCAAACTTTGTCAATCCTCCTGACCAAAAGAAAATTATTAATGTTAGCACTGAATATGACACTGCACTGTAGACAAAGCAATGTGTCTGATTTAGCAGAGTGTGTCGGGCTTTTCAGCGCTGTTACCTATTAGTGACCTTAACCCCTGATGCTGCAAATTTACCATACATCTGCCCATGTATTTTAAAACTAAACTTCATGCACAGCATGGTATTAGCTCCAGCAACTTCATTGAAAATTAACATGAAATAGTTGTGAAATAAATGTCTATAGAAGGTATACTTTGCTTTCTTGATACACCTAACTAGAAAGATTTTTTCTCTAACTGTAACTTCTGAAAGTTCAAGATGCTGTACCAATGTAGCTCAGCTCTTTTTGGCACAACTCTTTTTGGCTTATGTACCAGTGTTAGTCCTTGCAGTCAGATACTGGCAATCATAATGATGATACTGATAAAATACAGAGCTTTATTTTTCCTAAAATACTGGTGGCTTGCCCATGCCAACAGATATAGCTGGAAAAAACCCGTATCAAACACATGGAATGAGTCTAGTGAACAAGAAACCTCACAGTATTTACTCCTTGGCACAAGAACTATGTAAATGAATCTGTCTGTAGGTACTTGGTTCTACTGAATTTTTCTGAGTCCTTCTGCACTGAATGTGATTGTTAGTCACCTCTGTATGGCAGTACAGTTAATTTATTCTTTTTATTCTGTGTTTGTATCATGGTTATGGGTAAAATCATGCATTCAAAAAGATTAAATAATTTGCATAATACTCTTTTATCCTTAGGCTTGTGAGGCTGAAAGTATTATGCTAAACTTAGCAGGACAACTCATCATGTTGCAAAGGGATCGATCTGGACCCCAGATACGAGATAAGGATAATAATCCTAATCAAAGGAAGCATGTGAGTAAATATATGTGGAATATTGTATATGACTTCAAAGATGTTGATAGTGACGGAAGAAGTTGTGGAAGGGAGTGGTCCAGACATAAAAAGATGTCTATAATGCAAGGCAGTGTCTACACTTAGAAGCTGAATTGTTAGCTGGAAGTAAATTACTACTCCTGTGATTTTTGTATTTTTTTTCCCCTCTAAGACTGTGAAACATTACCACTTAATTGTGTGAAGGTCTAACTGAAGTATTTATTACTTGTGTTTACGCCTTGTGTTGCAGTGAAAGATACGAGGTTTTAAGCATAAAGGTCCTGTGTAAAATTTGTTATGCACTGATGACAAAAAATCTCCAGTCTATCTAAAACTGTTCTGTATGTTTAAACTGTTCTGTATGTTTATGGAGCATTATGTTTTTTTGTGGAGTATGTTTACAAAGTTCCTAAAAACAACAGTAATAGAAATCAGTGACTGAACTTTTCAATTTTTCTGTGCTGATGAAAAACACTTCTACATGGAACAAGCACTTTGGCAAAGTAAAATCTGAAAAGTTTAGATGAAGAGTTGTTTGCAGCTCAATGAAACACTAGCGAATTTGGTGTTGGTAGTAACGTTGTCAGTTCTAGGTTGGACTCTTGGGCTAACTGAAGAGGCAGAGACCAGGTTTTTATTTTCCTCCCTTATTCTCACACCTCTGGCTTCCTGACTACGTGTGAGGAGGTTAAAAAAAAAAAAAGAAAGAAATGTCTTTTGAGTTATAATAAGTGGTGTTTTCCCAGGTGCTAGGGTGCAGTTAAGGGATAAGCAGGTATCTTTTTTGTTAGAAGAAGAATATGTTCTGAAGTGAGTAGTCCTTAGCTGAAAAAAGAGTTCTTGTGAAGAGGGTAAAAAAAAAAAAAAAAAGGAGGAATAAGGAATTCTGACAATTTTTTTTCTTTTTTTTTTTTTTTTTTTTTTTTTAAAAAAACAGCTGCCTTTTTGTGCTCCAGTTGTCCTAGCCCAGTCTGTTGAAAATGTATGGACTACTTGCAGGATCAACAAACAGAAACGCCACTTGTTGGAGGCTCTGTGGCTCAGCTGTGGTGGGGCAGGTATGAAAGTCTGGCTTCCACTGTTTCCCAGAGATCATCGAAAACCACATTCCTTTCTGTCAAGACGGATCATGCTGCCTTTCCACATCAACATATACCCATTGGCTGTTTTGTTTGAAGATGCCTTGGTTCTTGGTGCTGTTAATGACACTGTGCTCTATGACTGTTTATACACTCAAACCAGTGCTAGAGAACATTTAGAGGTTCTCTTTCCTTTCTCCATTGTTGAGAGAACCTCTCAGATCTACCTCCATCACATTTTACGCCAGCTTTTAGTTAGGAACCTCGGTGAACAAGCCTTGCTTTTGGCCCACTCCTGTGCCACATTACCATACTTCCCTCACGTACTAGAACTGATGCTTCATGAAGTGCTGGAAGAAGAAGCTACCTCGCGGGAACCCATTCCCGACCCTCTGCTTCCCACTGTGGCAAAGTTCATTACAGAGTTCCCCCTCTTCCTGCAGACAGTTGTTCATTGTGCTAGGAAGACAGAATATGCCCTGTGGAATTACCTTTTTGCTGCTGTTGGAAACCCGAAGGACTTATTTGAAGAGTGCTTAATGGCCCAGGACTTGGACACAGCTGCCTCTTACCTTATTATCCTCCAGGTAATGGTACCTCATATATTGCAAGAGAGGTAATATTTGCTAATTTGTAGTACTTAAAAAATATTCTCATACCAAATTTACACGTATTAAACAAATTTTCAATTTGTTTGCTGTTGATATTATGTCAGTTATGAAGAGGGGGAGTATCACACAATGTAAGCAGTTTACTGTTACAAAAAGGAAAATAATAGCCTGAAATTTGCTTCTAATCTCTGGTATACTTGAATGTGACGTGATGTAGCTTGACTTAATGGGACTTTTGTTGCTCAATGGCAAAAACAAATGACCTAATTATGCATTGTTACTTGCAGAATATGGAAGTTCCAGCAGTTAGCAGACAACATGCTACTCTCCTATTTAATACTGCCTTAGAGCAGGGAAAGTGGGATCTTTGTCGTCATATGATCAGATTTCTTAAAGCCATTGGCTCTGGAGAAACAGAGACGCCTCCAGCTACACCAACAACTCAGGTTTGTGATGAAAATAGTAAATACTGTGCATTGAACCCTGTATGATTAATCTTGCTATTACATAGCGTGTTTGCTCTTTTGACTGTATGTTTGGATTTTCTTGGTTTTAGGAACCTAGTTCAAGCAGTGGCTTTGAGTTCTTCAGACATCGCAGCATTAGTTTATCCCAGTCAGCAGAGAATCTCCATAGCAAATTTAACTTGACAAAAACACTGAGTATGCCCTCTGGCCCATCTGGAAAAAGGTAATTGGTAGTAACGTCCACTCCTTCCCCACTTTTAAGTACTGTACTAACTGTCTTACCAATTTAAATTACAGAAGTACATTATATGATAGAGTTGGATTTGTCATAGTCTCCTTCCACATCCTTTTGCATTTGTCTTTTCCTGACTCTTCATAATGTCTGTGCCCCCCTCTCACATTCTTCGGAGACTATATACTCACACATGTAAATATGTGTGTGTGTTCGTGTGTATATATACACAGATACATTTACATGGATATTGCTGACCAAAAGCCTCTGAATCCACTGGATGCATATGTAGTAATTTCAATAGCTAGTGAGACCGCATGGCTTATATTTGAAGGATCTGTTTTGCTGAAAGATACATCTTAAACAGCTCACAGTACCGCAGCACCATAGTATACATTGCACTGTGATACTGAGCACGTCTTGATCTAGTAGTGTGTTGCCAAGCCATAAATAGAGCCTTTTACACATTGGGGTGAATCCGTCTTAAACTGTTATATACAGAATTCACATTGATTGGTATTAATGTTCGGAAGCAGCACTGAGCTCGGATTCATCATTATCTTGGTTTTGGCTTCCACCCCCCCTACCCCCCCCACACCCCCGACCTTCAAAGCAATTTTAATACAAATTAAAATGCATTTATTTAGTAATTTTCCATAGAGAGTACTATCTTAAGAGTTTCGATAGGAAGGGTCCTAGATTAATACTTGACTTGTTCTCTAAACCTGCTTCTCAGAACTCCTTTTGCCATGGCACCTCCCTTTTAACTCTCCTCCTTTACTTTTTTTCTGCATTGCTAATAGTTTAATACTCTTATCAGCACTGCTGCTCTTGTTATTTCCTTCCCTTATTTCACTTAGTGTTGAGGCAGTGCGATCTTATAGAGAACCTAAATAGCAAGGACTGGTGGAAACTGCTTTTGTTTGTTTATAGAAAGCTCCAGCTATTACTGTAGTCACTCAGTGTACTGTAGCTGTGGCCAACGAACAGCCTTTATGACTCCATTTTAATTAATGTCACTGTTCTGTGGTCTGTCCATAGGTGGAGTAAAGACAGTGACTGCGCCGAGAACATGTACATTGACATGATGCTCTGGCGGCACGCTCGGCGTCTGCTAGAAGAAATCAAGCTGAAAGACCTTGGCTGCTTTGCTGCACAGTTAGGGTTTGAGCTGATTGGGTGGCTGTGCAAGGAGCGAACCAGAGCTGCCCGCGTGGAGGATTTTGTGTTTGCTTTGAAGAAGCTACACAAGGATTTCCTCTGGCCATTTCCAGTCATACCGGCTTCATCCGTTAATTCACCTTTCAAGAATGGAAAGTACAAGACAGGTGCTGTAACACCTGAGTTGATTTGGAATAGGTTTCTCTCCTGCAGTCCTACACCCATCAGTCTCAATCTGTCCTTCCTCAGTTCAGCCAGGCAAAGAACAGGCTGAGGCTTGCTACCCGCACAGCTTTCTCACACGGGGTGTGTTTTCTGAAGGGATTCGGTTTAGCACAGGCGACATCTCTTGTGTAGTCTGATTACATTACTGTTCCTGTTGAGGTTTCTTGCTTTCTCAGGTGTACTGAACTGGCTATCACTTGTGCAGATGTTGAGTTGAACGTGGATGTTGCTCTTTGATGTAAATTCTGCTACAGAAAATTACTAAAATGAACATTCTTATCTAGTCTTTAGACAAGGATTTGAATAACTTTTTTATGTTTAAAAGTTGATGTTCCTAATATTTGAAATTTGATTTGCGTCAAAGGGTAGGAATTTTGAGAACTTGCTGTAAACTTCCATTGTAGTATTAATCTCTTGGTTCACTAGTTTACGTTCTTAGGGCAAAGTTGATACTAGATGCCAAGTCTTCCTCTTTTTGATAGTAGGCGCACTGTTACTTAATTATTGATGCTAACACTTCATCAACTGATACTTCTTTTACGCCAGTGCTGCCCTAAAAAACTGATCAGAAATTCTTGAAATACCTAAACTTGATGCATCCCCTTGCCTTTGGTGATCCCTCAGCAAACTAATTGAATATTGACTTAGACACAAGTTTTAGCTTCCTGTAATGCCTGGACGTCCCAAATTGCCTTTTTGATGGTTACATGACCTGTCCTTTGGTGGGTTCTTTTTTTTTCAGCCGTGGGGGAGCAGCTGCTAAAATCTCAGTCTGCAGACGCCTTTGTAAACATGGAAATGGACACAGGGGTTTCAAACACGCCTCGGAGTCGCAGCTGGCTTGGCACTATCGGCTCCTCTCAGAGAGAGCTTGACACAGTTTCATCCCATGGACCACACATGCAAGATGCGTTCCTTTCTCCTTTGCTAAGTAAAGGTTAGTCACTCTTCCTTCTGTCCGCTCATTGGAAAAATGCACCTGGAAATACGCACTTATATTTGCATGCCGCTGCTGTATTGTTGCTTCCCAACTGCTGATAACCATAATGCAGAGAAGAAAAAAAGAGAAAGAGGATTTGTTGAAAAGTGAACTGAAATTTTTAAAACAGAAAGGTAATGCCTATGCCATACATCTTTAACTACTTGAAGTAGAACATGAAATTAATATTTGCTGAAGTTCCTGTCTGTAACTTGAAATTTAGTATTTTCATGGTCTGGCTAGGAAGAGTGTTGTAATTTCTTTGTCTCTTGCACGGGTTGGCCTCTTGCGCAGGTTGGCACTGTTTTAATGCATGAGCTTTCTGCTTTTGGATTTGTTTGGAAAGGTATTAGATACGTTCTTTACTGAAGATGTTTAGGAAATTATAGTCCCATGTAGTTTTCTTTTTTCCTATGGCTTTGTTTAAATCGTTTTAAAAGCTCAAATGTACGGTAAGCTTATGAAAATACAAAGGAGAATTTTATTCTCTATGCATCTTTTCTGACCACAGTCAGATCCAGGAAATGTTTGTCTGACCATTGATTTCTTTTTTTACTCCCTCTTGTCCTCAAGCTTAGAGCAACGTTTTCAACATTGTGTCTACATCATGTGATTTCCACTTTGTTAGGGGAAGGACCTATGTACCTAAGCGTGAACTACAATCTCCCCAAGATGCTAGGGCCTGCTGTGACAGCCAGAGCACTTTGAACTACTATTCAAAAAGTTGATGGGCTTTAAAAAAATCAAGGGAGTGTGAGGTTCTCTCCCTCTGCATGGGCACTGACTCATTCTATTTTCACTCCTGTTACTCTTGTTTATTAGTTCTGGAGACTGCAAGAATAATATTTTTTAAATATTTTTTTTTTAAATAAGTTTGTTAAAAAACTCTACAGAAAATGCATAATTGAAATGGGGAAAATTTATTTCTCTTTTTATTAATTTATTTTTATTTTTATTATTATTTTTTACTGCTGTCTGCCACCACCACTGTTTAAACAAGTACATCCTATTTTTTCTGAGTTGGATGAAGACCTTTGAGTTCAATGGACTTCCGTACAAATTTTGAAGCAGTTTATTTCTAAAGTGAAACTAAATCAATAGTTTTTACAATGTTGTGAGCTGAATTCTAATAATAATAACTTCACAAGTAACTAATCCAGCAGTGGTATTTATGGTCAAGAAGCTAATAAAATAACTTTCTGACTTTCTAAACGTTTTCTACAAAAAAGATGCATCTACTTCAATATGGAAACTGTTCTGGAGGTTGGGTGCCTTCCTGATTCACCACTATAATGGTTTTAGCTTTGCTGCTACTGTTCCTCTGAAAACTCTGTTGCTGCATCTACTCTTCATATTTTTATTGGAAACACTTACTTTTTGTAGTTTGTGCAGGCAATTATTTACATTACCAAGCATTCATAATTTTCAGGGTTTTGTATAAAGAAGAGAACTTGCTATTGCATCTTCATTTTTAACAAAGTTGAAGTTTAAGAAAGCAGTATCTTTAGACAGACTGCAGCCCTTCCTACAGACTTAATTCTAGGATTATAGTATGTAAGAGGCTGTTACTGTGCTCTTACAACAATTGCCAACGCATCTTTAGGATCCCTTATTGATACTATTCTGCAGGATTATTTTTATTTGATAGAAAAACTACTGCATTTCTGCAATAATAGTTCTACCATTTGGTGTTACAAGAACGCCGAAGTGGGTTGGCCTGAAGCAACTTCTTAGCAGTGGGATACACACCAAAGCATTACCGTGTAATTTGTCAATTTCTATAGGAAGTAGTTCAGAAATTCTGAGTCTTACTAAAGTAAGTAGTTTCTTTTTTCCTTATGTTTCTGAGTGTTTTTGATAGGTGACGAATGCAGCATAGGTTCAGCAACAGACCTGACTGAAACAAGTTCTATGTTGGATGGCGACTGGACCATGGTGGACGAAAACTTCTCCAGTCTAAGTTTAACTCAGTCAGAGCTTGAACATATCTCTCTAGAACTGGCTAGTAAAGGGCCGCACAAGTCACAGGTCCAGCTGCGGTAAGTAAGCTAATCTTTGCGTTTGGAACTGAAAATTACTAGTATGCAGCACTAGTAAGAAACACTGTCTAGAGAATCACACTGGGATGTTGTATTCAGAGTGGAAAAAGAAATAAGTAGACTGTTTTTCCGTATAGGTACTTGCTACATATCTTCATGGAAGCAGGATGTCTGGATTGGTGTATTATCATAGGCCTTATCCTCAGAGAATCTTCAGTAATCAACCAGGTTTTCAGTATAATGCAATCCTCTGATGTTGATAGAGAAATCTGTCAGAATATCAAGACTGGCCTATATGCTGTTGACAAATGGGCGTCTACAGATTGGTAAGTGTTACTTTCCACCTTCATTTTCATTCCTTCATTTTCATTCCAGTTGTAGATAACTCAGAGTCACTTTTTAGGTAACTAATTATCTCGGCCATAGCTGAAACAATTATTTAAAAGCACTTTTGCAGAAAATTTCAGGACAGACACTTAATACAGTTGTGATCAAACTGGAAAAAAAAACAACCCAAAATAACCAACCCTCCAACTTTTATTGTTTGATCGTGGTTGCCTTTTTCCCTCTATTTAAAAAAGAAGAAAAAAAAAAAAAAAGAAAAAAGGGTTTCTGTACAGGAAGGGTTATAGAAGATACTCATTTATGTTAAACATCTCCCAAGAAATACTGCTTTTCAGGCATATTACAGAAGCACTATTTTTTAATTCACTCATGGTGTTCTGTGTCCTTATTTTCCTAGCCCTGGGTACAAGCCATTTTTAAATATCATCAAACCACAGATCCAGAAACTAAGCGAAATAGCAGAAGAGCAAGTACAGCCTGAAGCTTTTCAGCCAGTGAATCCTTCTAAGGTTACCGAGCAAGCGAACCCCAGAGCTGAGGAAAGCAGGACTTCATCTAGCCACGGCACTAACCCTCAGAGCGATGCTGGCAGCAGCAGTGCAACCAGGCATGAAGAGGACAAGTCTAAGACGGAGGATGAGGATTCATTCCAAGAAGGCAGTTATGACTGTATTGTGTCTTAAACGGAAGATGAACAACTTCCCAGCAAGCATCAGGTGTGAAAGGAAGCAAACCAGCTCTTGAGACATGCTTCCATGTTTTGCTTGTGAACTTTTTTTTTTTAATTATTTCAATCTTTGAAATCTTTAGTGGGGATAATTAAGCAGCAGTTTCATCTAATAATTTCAAAAGGAGGCAAGATTTATTTTTTTTTTTTTTTTTTTTACTGCAATCTTCAAACCGCAGCTTTAGGTTCTGATACTTAAGAGTGTTGAGAGACAGTGAATACATGCAGAGACTGGTTCAGCTAATGTTCATCAGTACCTTTACATCACCAACACGTGTTCTGAAGAAACTACTTATCTTTTGCTTGACTTTAAAAGGTGAAGAGGGGATTAAATTTAAAAACTGTTATCCTGCGCAGCTTGCCTGCCTAAGAAATGTCTGATCAATGCAGTTCAGATTGGTTTGATATCCATATTTTGTATTAAAGGACTGTAAAATATATATTGTATGTTTTTGTGAATACTCTTGTACAAATACTCAAGGTTGTACCGTATTTGAAGGTACCTGTGTGTATTGTGCATGTTTCTAGATGACTAGTAAAGTTAAAGCAGAGTTGCACTTCTTTCTGGATGAGGCATACTTCACTGACCTAACATTGACACAAGGTGGCTTAACCTGGTTTTTTACTGCCACTTACAGATCTTGTAGTTGGGTTTAAGGGATTGCTGAAGGTTATTTATTTCATTGTAAATTCTTTTCTGAAAAATGAATTTTTTAAATGTAAATAATCATCATCTACTCTTGCTATGGAAGATTAGTTTAACAGCTCATACCTAAACATTTTTCAAACATTTTATAATATGCATACTTGTAAGTAAGACATATTTAACTTTCATACAATGTTATGGAAAGCTGGCTGCAGAAGTCTGTTGCTTGGAGGTACTTATTTTTTCTAGCTGCTGTCCCTATGTAATAACTACCTGTAACAGTATTAATTTAGATATTAGCTTGTTTGTACTGTGCAATCTGAACAAAAATGCAACATTACTCATTTTATACAAAATAAACTAGTTTATTTTTTATAACATCATTCAATTACTGACATGGACCAAACTAGTCATCATAGGGTAGTTATAGCATCTTTTGCTTTTCTAGAGTAGTTTCTAAATGTGCATCCATTTAAACTCTGCAAATTAAGAATATTCACAATTAAGTTGAAATAAATTGTGATTTTTATCATCTTTATTTCCTTTGTAGATAAGATCAAGTGCTTTAAAATGTATATAAATATTAAACTGTTGCTTTAGAACGGCTTTACTAAGCCAACACAACCAGTACAAGTGCAATAATTGCGAGTATTACTTGGAAAGCTGGAGATTTTAGTGAATGCAGCTTGAATTTCCATTTAAGAGTTGAAACTAATGTTGAACTTAAAGGAAAGAAATCTGGTTCAAGAGTCCCAGCGTTAAGGTTAGTCTGTATTGTAGCTACTGGTTACAGATAACGTCTATCATACCTACAAGCCTGTTGTGATCTGACGTCAAAATCCATTATTGTTATAAGGGGATACTTAAAGCTTTTTTATGATAAAAAACCTGCTTAATCTATGTTAAATAAAATAAAAACTGTGCTTCAAGTTAATATTTTTCTGTGATTCTGTGGTAATGATGTAACCCAAGCCCATCCTGATCAGCTTTCTGCTGTTCAGGTTTTGGATCTGTACAAGTAAATGCATACATTAACTGATATACTATCATTCTTAATATTAGTATCTTACTACTGTGCTACTATTGTTTAGCAGTTAAATCTTTTTAGTTGAGAAATTTTAGAAGTTTGTACTACTTTAGTAGTAATTATCTCTATGCAAATCTTATGTGCTAATTTTGTATTTCAATTTCACTGCTGTTATACCTGTAATTAAAAGACAAATGTATTCAACTTTACTTGAAGTTATTCCTGTGGAAAATAACTATTTCTGACTTCAAGCCACTGACCGTAAATCACCAGAATTCAAGTAGGTTGTCTCAGAGAAGCAAAGCTCTCAAAGAAGCCACCCAATTAACACGGTTTTAGTTGGCCACATCATACCCCTATGGCCTGTTACAGGATGAAGATAGCAAGCTTCTGAGTTAAAAATTACCTTATTAGTACATTTTTGAAGCTACATCCACCCATTGTTTTGAGGCGAGGTGTATTGGGTTTAGGTGGCAAGGGGCTGGTAGCAAGGGGGGGCTGCAGGGGTGGCCCAGGAGCTGCCCCTGTCAGACAGCCTGTGGGTGACAGCCCATCAGCCAAGCTGGCCCCCTCTCTGGTAATGTATTTAACAAGGGGCAAAACGTGCTGAGAGACATGTGTGACAAAAAAAAAAAAGGTGAGGAGGAGGAGGTGCTGCAGGCACAAGCAGAGATCCCTGAAGCCTGTGGATCTGTACAAGTAAACACATACATTAACTGATACACTAGCATTCTTGTATTAGTATCTTACTACCGTGCTACTCTCCTTCAGCAGTTGCATCTTTTTAGACCTCGGTGAACCAGGCTGTCCCCCTGCAACCCACCGTGGAGCACATCAGAGCAGGTATCCACGCTGCAGCCTGTGGAGGACCCCACACCACAGCAGCTGGATGAGCCCTGAAGGAAGCAGCAGCCCATGGAGAGCCCATGCAGGAACAGGCTTCCCAGCAGAACCGTGGTCCATGGGGGAACACGTGCTGGAATAGTCTGTTCCCGAACTACCCAAGCGAGAGGAAGATCCACACTGAAGCAGTTCATGAACGACTGGACCCCATGGGAAGGACCCCATGCTGGAGCAGGGGCACAGTGTGAGGAGAAAGGAGCAGCAAAGAAAAACTGTTACAGACTGACCGTGACCTGACCCTTGACTGACTGTCCCTGATCCCTCTGCACCATTGTGGAAGAGGAGGTAGAAGAGTGAAGTTGAGGCAGAGAAGTTGGGAGAAGGTGTTTTAATTTTTCTCTTTGTTTGTTGCTATCCCACTTTATTTTTAATTGGCAATAACTTAAATAAATTTTCCCCAAGGCCCTTTTGTTTTGCCTGTTATGGTAACCAGTGAGTAATCTCCCTGTCTCAACCCATGAACTTTTTAATCTTATTTTCTCCTTCTGGCCTTCTGAGGAGAAGGCATGGGAGAGCAGCTTGATGGGCTCCTAGCACCCAGCCAAGGTTAACCCACCACAAAAGGTTTATTTGTCTACAAATACACTATTACCTGAACCTAAACGTAGGGAAAATGGGGCATTTAGTCAGCTGAGGGTGAACATTTTCTATGCAATTCCAACTCACTGTTCTCCTCTCACTTTGCTTATCCAGCTCACATAAAACTGGCTGTCCTGGTTCTTCCTAGCCTGGCCTACTTCAGCATTTAATGGCATAGAAAGATGTCTGATTTCCTCCTTCACGAACATTTGCATGTCATCAAGTGTTTTTGATCTGTTTCTCATCCTGTACAAAACTAATTGCCTCTGAAAAACAGCCATAATGGTGAATTACTTGTTACCCATTTAAAAAAATCCTCTCACACAGGGCATACCTGCAAAACTGCTTGGTGAAATCACACTTCTGAGGATAATTTTCACAATCGCTTTTGTAAACCAAAGTAAGCTCATTTTTCATTAGCATGTTTTACTCCAAAGCAACCAATTTGAACAGCTTTAGAGCTAAAGTGTCTGCAAGCAACAAGTTGAGCTCCACTGCTCAGTAAACAGAAATACACGAACGCATCATCTAGCTGGAACCTGTACAAAAGAGGTCCCTTCTTTTCATTATGAACTGAGGGGAGAAGTTGTCTACAGCCACAGTGATATATTATAAGAGATGATGGGCGACTTGTTGAGGGTGGTAAGCTTGCCTCGACTGAAAGGAGGAGAGCCCCACCCCCAGCCCCCCAAAAAAAGCCACAGCCCCAACTTACTGTCTCATCATTGTTTCCTGTCCTAGGGCTGAAGACTGTTGAGATAAGTCTAGTGGGCAGCGAGACAAGAAAGAGCTTATGGCGAGTGGCAAAAGTAGTCCCAGTGCTTAAACACAGAAAAGGGAGGAGCTTTCTCCTACCACTCGGAACAACAGGTACAGCTTGCTCTTCCTATTTACCCTGTACCACCTGAAAGGAGTAAACTCGAGGAGTTTCCTACCTGAAAGCACTGAGAAGAGACTTCACAAAGCCCACAGCTGGAGGTTGAAGCTAGCTAAACAGGTCAGACATAAGGCACCTAACCACTCTTTCGTAACTTTTTTCAAACTCCTGCTTCCTATCAGAAAAAGAACCACCCCACCACCCACAGAAAAAGCAACATCCCTGAATAAACCATGCATGGGCAGCTTCATAAGACAGTCACTTAAACTCACCTGTACCTATTGACTCTGACCTATTCGTTCCAGAGTCTCAGACCAGACTGGCACAATTACTCCTTTCTGGACAAACTACTGCTAACTTTCAAGACTGATTCTTACAGCTTTCTGAAATTTGATTTTTTTAAAAAACTGAGTGATACTTCACAACCTGCTTGAAATATAGGTGGCGGTGACTACATCTCCCTAAACTGGGTTATACTTTTTTCTCAAGTCTCAGCTTTATCCTTGGCATGTTCTCAAGCTGCATCTGCAGCTCTGACAGAACCATAAAGTGTCATAGCCCAACAGAGCCTCTTCTGCAGCGAACAGGGAAGCCCGACTAATTTCTAGCACTAATTTATCCTCCAAGACTGGAACAGCTTTTCATGAAGACTGACAATCCATGTTCTCTCTTCAAAGCAGAAGTCACACTTGCGCAACTTCGCATTGTCTAGCAGCAGGGTTTTGTGACAGCGATTAGGGTTACTGATCTTGCGTGGCTTTTTAACCATCCTTCACTAAAACCGCATACCAAGTTCTAAAATGGGTCATCCTGCGGCTCCTTCCAGAGAGAACCGGATTAGGGTCAGCCCCCAAGGAAAAAAGTACTGAACAGCATTACCATGCAGGCAAACTCTTCAGCATCTCTGTCCCACATGCTACAATTAGGTCTGCAGAGACTTGTTAGATCTTGTCTATGTGATTAGTGTTTTTCCAACCGGCTTGCAACCCAACCTAGATTGGAGAGACATCAAAAACAGGTCTTGCTAACACAGAACAGCTCCACTCAGCTCAACAGTCTGTCAGTTTGTGTGCAACAGCTGGAGTCCTCCTGTTCATTGCACCTATCTCAACACCGTTTCTCCAAATGCATACGTCTACTTGACAGGCAATCTGAAGGTACAGTGATGCACTCTAATGCTGCATTAGATTGCATAACCACAGCATGCACAGGCCTCCTTCGCAAACACATGCTTAAGTTGATAAAGTACTTACTTCTGAATCTTTTTTACCTACAGATATGTAATAGAGTACTATGTATGTTAATAGAGAACATAATAGACTCCCAAAGACATCAAAAGTCAAGGAAGAATTCCAGCATTAAGGAAGAGTAAAGCAATTTAGAAAAGGCTGTGCATGTAAATTGTTTCAGATGAAAAAAGGGGAATTCCAATCCACTAACTGCTTACTGCCCCCACTAAGAATAAAGACTTTTTCTACTCCCATGCCCTTCTAGCCTTAAAATTACCAGCTGCTTGCTTTTTGTGTATTTCACAGAATAAGACACACAATACTTTTTATGAGAAATAACAAACCACAGTAGCAGAAGACTAATCTGCTCATACTCAGAAGGGAAGAAGATGGACACTGAAACACTTAGCAAAATTTTCCATCCATTTTTTCTACCTGTGAGCAACAATAAATTTGCTTTCAACTATCAGTTTTGCAAAAAATACTCAGCTTTGCTACCAGTGACTTTTCCATACCACATCTTGTTTCAAGAAGAACCTTCCTCTCCAGGCAACCAGCCAGGGCCCTCATTAACATTTCTCAGCTCAGATAATTTTTACATTAATGGCCTTGCGTATCTTACACAGAGCTCTAACTGTAGCTGCCTAACTCCAGTATCGGTTAGCAGTATTTCTACTTCAAGCTCAAATAAAACATTAGTGCAATAAATAAAAACAACTCAAATACACCTTTAATCATGCCGAAAATCAGGTTTCATCGATTAAGTTTCACTTTTATTTACAAAGATAGAAATTTACAACAAACTAGACATCCCTCATAATTAAATTATTTAATAAAGGTTAAAACCTGAGTCAGCAAAAGTTATTGCTTCACTGAAGTTGCAGAAATTGCTGACAGGCATTTTTACATTTTTGGCTCCCAGTACGAATTCTTCACACAGCACTTTTTCAAAGCTTTAAATCAGAGGCAAAACATAAGATAAAAATCAAAACTGAGGAAGATGGGATATATCAGTGCAGCTTCAGTTAACTAGCTGGGCATCAGCTAGAGTACAGTACAAAACATTTGTTGAGATAAGAGTTATAAAACTTTTTCAAATCATTAATAGCACTTTAAAAAAAAATAAATGCATAATATAGGGATTGTAGTTTCAAATCAGATACAATCAAGTGAGTGATGATTAATGCACATGTTAATGTAGAAAGACCACTGGTTTTAAGATACTAATGGCCAGTTCATTATGATTACAAAAATTAAACCTCCTTCCCTAGTCCATAAATCAGTTGGCAATCTTCACGAATGTACGTTGCAACAAATGAAACTGGTTCTTGCCACTATCGTGCACAACTACAGAACCATTTGAAGAAAAAATATCTGATCGAGGAGCCGCTGTCTGTCACAGCTCACACAAATTAAAGTCTCATAAAATTTTCTTTCACATGCCCTGTAAACTTCCCAGTACTAGCATGTTTTTACTCGAAATGATGATGCATGCACAAAATCTGCTTTGCGTGCGATTTGGCAATACTCATGAGATGAGCAAAATACTAACTTGTACAATTTGTAGAGTGCTATGGATGTCACAGAATGCTTTATATATAGTTTGGAAAAAAGCAGGAAGTTGTTTCTTCAGGTACACAGAGTTCTTTGAATTTCGGAAACTAACATTAACTATTACACTGCACTGAAAAAAACCTGGGAGTATAAAAACACCAGAGATATCAGTGGCTTCTGAACTCCAAGCTTGGCAATTAAAACTGGAAAATATTCTAAGTCAGTCAGTCACTCACAGTCACTTATAAAACCCATCCTGCGGAAATAAAACAAGAGCAATCCAGAGATATTAGACATCTTTTTAAAGATGACTCTTCTTGGTATTTTTCCTTATGGAAAGCAAACTATATTTTAAGAAACAGTTAAACTTACTAGCAAAGTGCAATACTGTCACATTACCAAAAGTCTCTCCAGAGGAGATACCAAAAATTAGCCAATTCTAATAAATTAGAAGATAACTTGAAATTTAGAGTAGATTAGTTATAAGACGTCCACATAAAGGAGTGAGGACTCAGCACTCTTACATACAAGAGAGCAAGTGACATGCTTATATGCTGATACTGAAAGATCCCAACAGGAACAAAACCACAACATGATAGGTCAGACTTGCCCACTCAAGTTGTAACACTGAAGAGGCAGGCAAAAGAGTAGGAACTAAGTTTTTAACAGAGACGTATTATTTGGAGAAGATAATCTAGATAGATAATTACCACATTCCAGCATCATATCAATTTTTCTGCACTGTGCATTTGCCAAGGACTGCGAATGTAACCTACACAAGCATCATAACTTTCAGTGACTTCATCCAGTGACAAAAGTAATGTTTACAACTTCGCGAGCTCTGCCCCCCCACCACGTGAACAAGCATCTTGTAGCTGAAGGTCTTACTTTAATAGGACGGATAGGATTGGTCAGCGACAGTCCCCACATGTGCGTGAAGTATGGTTATATTTTACATAGTAGAAAAATAATTTCATAAGGCCCTTTCATTACAATTGCCATAATATTACGCTAACGACAGCTCCTCAAATGCAGTTTTCATTTTAAGAAAGCCACTAGTCAAACTGCCATTTCAGCAGAAGAACCAAGGTGAACTGTATTCACATTGACACGAAGTATCACTATATCCCCAACAAAACAGTAGGCTTTAAATAGTCAAACTGCCAAAGAAACACTATTTTTCGCCAAAGTACTTTAAATTCTTGTGAAAGTCTCTGGCATCTCGTTAGAATGCGTTTGCTACAACAGCACTCTGCGTCAGAGAGATGACCCTATTAGCACTGCATTACTGTCAACATTAAAAAACAAAAAGGTCATAAGTGCAGGACCAACCAGAAGAAAACGTCCAGCTTGGAAACCTTTCCAGTAAAGCAGAGAGTTGAGGTGACTTTTGATCTTCCCCAAAAAAGTAATGTGCTGCTATGGCGAGGGAGACTATTCCATCAGAATGCTTTTCTGGGGCCTGAAAGTGAGAAAGAGGCAACACAGTCTTTATGAATGTTTATGGCTTTTAAATGTAAGATCAATCCAGATGTACTTTTGTACAGACTTAACATCTATGGAACAAACTTCATCCTGCAGCTCTTTGTCCTATATGTTAAAACACTTCCTATCTTCAAACGTAACATTCGGATTACATGCTGAGTTCAATTTGAATTGAACTTGCAACTAGGTATTTAGGTTGCAGTGCCCCCGACACATTAAATAGCTTGCACGTGCTCTAACTTCAATGCTTGTATCTGTCAGTTTTGCTGACAAATCAAGACATGGACTCCAGCATAGCATTTATGCTGATCCTTCTATTGTGAATCCTCAGGATGAAAATCCTTTTCTGCCTAGCTTTGCCACTATCAACCTTGCAAAGCTTATCACCCTGCAGATTCCTGTCTGCCTTTACCAAGTACCCTCAGAGGACTATTTGGTTAAGCGTGCACACTGCCTGACTCAGGACGGAACAAGGGCCTTTCTGAACTTTCAGAGGTTCTTGTAATATTTACTCAAAGAATAAGATACTGTTAAACCTAAAATGAAAACATACAGATCTGCAAAAAGTTCTTAATCGGTAAGTTAACAGGTGCAGGGATCATAAATCCCACTGGAACAGCAATGCTGGAAGCCTTGCTTCCAACTGAAAATAATGTAAAAGAAAATTTAGAAAACAAAGTTTTACAACTCTCTTCAAGACAGGTAAGTTTCTCACCAAGGACTCCCTGTAATTTCCCCAAATCCAAGCAAACCGAATACATGAAAGGGAAACTACACACAAAAGGAAAAAGAACTCTGAAATAACCGTAAGAGAGATAAAACTTCAAGAACTATGATGTTAAGAACAGAGAAATCCAAACTTACACCCTAAGACCGTGAAGACAAGGAAAATACTCTCCCTTTGGCTGTTTGACAAGTTAGTGGACTAAGCATCAAAAATATATGTTTTGCTGATATATGAAGCTGATCTATAAAGCTGAGGGACAAATTAAAAAAAGAGGGAAGCAAGAATTAGGATCTACCAAATAAAGCAAAGCTTAAGAAAAGTTATGATGACATTTTTCCACAAAAGAATGCAGAAATGGTGACAAGAGGGCAGACCAAGGCATGGCAGGGTTTCCAGCAGAGGCGTACTCACCGTCAGTTCTACCCAGAAGTGCCACGGTGCAGCCTGCAGCCCGTGGGAGTAGAACACGAAGTAGTCTCCTCCTAAGCTAGCAACCGGCGTACCATCCCCAAGGGACCAGGTGGACAGAGCTGACCCTTCATGTGGCCGAACGTACAGAGACATGTGACTTGGACCTGCAGAGACAAGGATACGTATCTGGGTGTATCAACCAGTGGAGGTAGAACAACCATCTATTTTCCTGTCCAGTCGCATGTTATCTGTGTGTTACTATTCCTGTCTTCTAAAACATGATACAACTGTCTTCTCCACAGAAGAAGTTTCAATTATTTCGAAGCAGTGAGATAAATGAGATGATGATGTAGGAGACGGACAGAGCTATAATATGGACTTTAAGAACGGACTTGCTATAAAAAAGATCAAGGCTTACTCGAAATAGACAAGTTTATCAGTCCCCCAAATAACAACTGCAACACAACACCCGCAGCTTCTGGTGTGTTATGAAACTGAATTAATTCAGGCTAATCTCACAAAGCTCACTATCTTGGGAACAGCACTAGAACCTGCAGTACTGGAGTCAACACCTGATTTATTATGGGCATAAAAATAAACACAAATCACAAACGAGAAGCTTCAGTCACTCACCAGATACTTCAAAGCTTAACCTCACATTGTTCCAGGGCATCAGCTGCTTGGACAGAACTTTAAAGTGAATGGGGCTTCTTGGAAAAATTTCCGGAGCAGGAAGATACCAGTTTTTCCTGGAGAGGGGGAGGGGGGAAAGTTTTAACTTATTCTCAATGCAACACTCAGAGGTATTAAGTATAAGAAGCCAAGAAGAATTTTTTGTATAGAATAGCTGACTGTGCTGTTACTAAATGAAATATTCAAAAGCTAGTGATTCTAGCAGAAGGCAGGTAAAATTAGCAGCTTGTGGCCAAATATTTAAAAGGCATATTAACAGGAAAATAGTCACCAGTGTGTTCATTCATTACGTTCATATGCCTTAATTTAAAAAACAATAAAATAAGTAAGAATATTTCCATGTTCAAACTGCTACGCTTTTGCTCACAGGATTCTTGGGGCATGAGAAATAGTCACAGCAGCTAGATTTCTTCTGTGGAGAGCAGCTACTCTAGACTTCCTCTGCTGTCAGCTGGGGTGAGAGGGGGAAGAAGGGAAGAGACATCCATACTCCAAATCTGAACTGCCCTTTAGAAGGCACCCCCCTTCACCACCTTCTCCACTGGCGCTTACGTTGATTTTCCACAAATCAACTTCTGCACCTCCTGCAGCAGAACCAGCAATCTCTTGCAGAGATTCCAGCAGAAGACACTGCACCTAGACAGAAGTTCAAGTGTCTTCTGAAGTGAAAGGATTATTTACTTTTAGACCAACGTTAGCCTTACTTTTTCCCTTACATAAGCGAGATCGCGTAAGTGACAAACGTGCTTTTATCAGTAAGTGCTCAAGTGAAGCCGAGTTCACACCAACCGGAACATGAAATGCACTGGCAGAATCCAAGGAAGGCCACAGAAAGGAGCCTGCTCCTCACATGGAGTTCTAATGCTGTCATTGATTTCAGGCACATGGGGAGTTATGTGAGATACTCCATTATAATCAAATCCATTAATCCATATACCAGAGTCACTTTTAACCACATTTCCATCTAGGTCATGAAATCTCCTGCTTGTGTGCTAGAAGAGAAAAAAAAAAAGAAAAGAAGAAAGAAACACAGAAAGATGATGGACCCTATGTAGTTCACATAATTCAGAAATAATTCTGAAATATCCTCCATGTCAATCTTTAAAGGTTTACTGCACTTGCAGCGTGGACTGAACAAACATCTGAGTATTTGTGAATATATAGAGAGAATTACTCAGCTAAAAGAAACATACCATAAAACCACCCACATTCAGAAGATGACTGTGCCTGTAAGTATTTGCTCATCTCCCATCACATTCACTTTTTAAATTATCATTGCTTACTCACAACTCCCCCACCTAAAACCCCCTAAAAACCCCTGCTCTTCTGACACAGATGAACTGAACACAGAGACTGAACGAAGAAAACATTAGCAATTCTTTTGGATCCAGTAATAATCATTAGAGCTTTTAAATCAAGCAAGAAAGGAAAAGTTACTCTTTCGGGGGGGGGGGAGTATGTTAAGGTTTGGAAAAAACCCAAACACTGCTGCAACCAGAGGCATTAAAATATGCAGGGCTTTTCTTACCTGGAGAAAGACTCGTTTAGGCTTCGGATTAGCTGCATCAGAACTGTAAGGAAAGAAGATTCCACTACAAACGAGAATCAGAGTGACTACAAACACAGCGGTTAAAGTTATTAGCGTCGTTTTTGTACTTTTGACAAGGTAAATGAAGTTAATCTAGAGAATAGAAAGACATCCCAGTTACAAAACTGCAAGACTTAGAAATAAAACACTATTCATATAATTCTAAAATCCAATTATGGGACTGAAAGTACATTAAAAAGGGATCATTGAAAGTACTACCAGACACAAGACACTTCTTTGTAATCTAAGTATTTAAACCCAAAAGAATTTTTTTAAGTGTAGTACATGTATTGTTCAGCCACATACTTCACCTAAAATTAATACCTGTTCAAATCCCAGCATTAAATTGCTTATTTTACACCAATCTTTACTACATCATCATAGAACAGATGTGTTTTTATAAGCCCTGCTTCAATGACTTTTCTTTGCCTAACATAAACCACAGAATCTTTGGCGTTTCCTAGAATTTTCTTAGAATTTAGTACTGTAAAAATATTAACTTCAAGTATTAATTCAGAAAAACGTTGATTTTTAAACTCTAGAGAAAGTGTATATGTTTTAAACATTTACTAATTCTGCTTACAAAATAGGATGACAGTATCATAGTGATGACCACAATAAATCCTGCCAACACCACATCAGGTAGAATTTCTGAACCACTTCGTCCCATGATAGGGGTAAACATCTCAAATACAGTCCAACTAAGATACATCATATACAGATAGGGAACAAACATGCCCAGCATGTACATCATGACAAACTTCATTGTGGCACCTAAAAGGGACAGAAAAAAACATTAAGACAAAAAGCCCATAAAAGCTCAAAAGGATATGAATACACAGCTTTACTAACACATCCATATACTGCTGCAAGGCCCAATATACAGTACCCATTCTCACCCCTGACGTGGATATGGAAAGGGGATCTCATTTTACATAGCCAGTGCCAATATAACTTTCAAAAACACCACAAACCCATTCTTGTATTACAAAAAAAAAATTTAAACACATGTTCAGTACCAAACACTATTTAAATATCACTGTATTTTTAACAATATTTACTATCCCATCAAAGTACTCAATCACTTATTAATAATCCCACATAGAATTGTTCTTTTTAGCCTGTACTTTTTAAAAGAGGTTCTCCATACTTTCAAACTGTCTTTAGTTCAAGAACACTTATTCTTGTGACAAAAATGTCACATGTATACTTTGACTATTCAAAATTCAAAGAGGGGAAGTCCCCCCCCTCCCTCCCTCAAAACTCATACCTTTTTGGCTGAATTCTTTATGGATCATCAGCTTAGTGAGTAAAGGAAATGCTACCCATAATGTACAAATGAACGCTGAACAAAGGCCCATCTGAGTAATCACAGCCAATGCTATAGACCAAATCATCAACGAGGCATCAAAAAAAATATCTCCCAGGTACTGCTCATTCATATTCTGTAACAAAAAAGCAAATACAGTCATTACTGAGCATATTCCATGTATCACATCTCATGAGAACACACAGAAAACCCCTTATTTCTCATAAATAATTATTTTCCTTGCCAAAACAATTCTGTAAGCATCACCTCACCATTCTCTTACCATTTGGAGTTATCCACACCAGTATACTTCATTTATTTATTTTTTAAATCTGCTCTGACATAACTTGAAGAAGAGATTACAATGGCTGGGGCACAGGGAGGAAGGGAATGTACAAACGACAATACCAGGAAGGTGGAAGGCTAATGTTTTAGGTACAAAGGCAAATAGGGCCCTTTTATAAAAAGCACTGGTATTTGTGAAGCATGTAAAATAGTCACTACTTATGTGTGAAAAAATTATCTATATCTCCTGAGATTCTAAGCCTTTTTTTGAACAGCAGCTGTTAATACACTTCTTACACAAGCACGGTTATTAGTGCACAAATATTACACTGCTGCCTTTATATGTCATGCCACAGCTATCACTTCAGAAGTGTGCTTTTTTAAATGTATCATCTGCTTTAAGGAAAAGACATGTATGGGTCAGATAACAACAGATAACGCTTTCAAAAAGAAGGAAGTTTAACCATCAAAAATGTGGCTTGGTTTTGTGTGGTTTTTTTTTTTTTTTTTAATAAGTTACACTGGCAATGCTGCAGTGTTTGTAGTGCAAGACTTTCATTGTGAATCCTGCTAGTAGCAAGAAGGACTGCTTGCATGAACAACAGCTATCAGAAAGCACCTAGTTCAGTTTTGGGCTGCGAAGAAAAAAAAAAACAAAAACAAAAAACAAAAAGGGGAGAAACACGAATTGCCAAACCTATTTCAAAACAAAAAGCTTATTAATTCACAAGTTCTTGAGTGACTAACAGAAAACACCCAGGCATTGCCTGTGACAGCCAAGTAAGAGATTAGGTTCCAAAAATCTTTATGCAACTCTAAGTACAATGTAAGTTACAGAGGCAGCATAAACCATATGGTGTACTGCAAGCTCCAGCATGCAAGAAAATTAAGAGACTCATGATATCAAGTTCGTTGATCTGCTGATCAGGCAATCAGCAGACATGCAGTAGATCCAGAGCCTGGAACGGCTGAACAGTTAGTGCAGGTACGCTCTCCCCTCAGCTTGTCTGAAAGACTAGAAAACGGTAACATCACTGCTATTTTGTATATGGCTCATTTTTTCCACAAAAGGTCACCACCACATACATATATTTAACATACATATACCAGTTAACACTCCTCCTCCCCAAACAATTAAAAAACCCACTTCCAGATAAAGACATGACGGATTCACCCAGAACTTTCCATACAATCACGTTTCAGTTAATTCTTCAAATACTTGGATGAGGCTGGATTTGGCTGACAACTTAGGTTTCCTAAATTTCCTTGTCCGAAGCTTGTACAAATAAGTAACAGCAAGCTGAATAACTAAATATTACTGTGCCTAAAACCTAAACCTAACAGGCTCAAGTAGTCGACTTCTGCTCTGGAAGAGCATCATCTGTCAGACACCTCACAGCATCACCTCAAGGCCCTATTTGTTCTTAATACAAAGCCATTAAACTATCATCTGAACACATGGGATTGTTAGGAGCTATAATTATGATCTTATTATGCAAGTTAAATCGTGCTGGTTAGTCCACAAGAAAGAATTCTAAGCAAAAAAAAAAGCAGATAGACAGTAATCATGATAAATGACAGCAGCGGAAAGGTAACACACACCAAATCCTCACCAAGCCTTGCAGGGGCCTATATGGCCTTTATCTGTTGCAGAAAAGAACATGGACTATCAAGAGCTTTGTTCCATCTCCAGCTGTGGTCAAAACAACTATCAATCAGAATAATCACAGAGGGAAGGGTGACTACACAAATTTTTACAAGAGTTTCATTTAGAAAGTTCTGTACAGCACAGATTACTGTATTAGAAGGGGGCATGACCGAACTGGAAATTATGCTAAGGAAAAAGGTCTCATATGAACCATCTGAAAAAAGTCGTACTATTTGCTTAGAAGGTTATGAATACAAATGACATCACCAAACCAATATGCACAAAGGGACAGAATAAAACAGAGAAAACTGGAATTCCAAGTTTCACAACAAGATGTAAATGATAAATTAGATTAAACAAAGAATAAAAATATTAAAAGATACGTAAGGAGGTACTGTACCAAAATTAATTCTTTAATATAGGGAACCTGTCATACAAGTACATTCAGACCCAAGAATCTGGTAGGATTCAAAGAACATTTGAGTATATATGTAGATTCCATAATTATCAAGAACATTGAAAGGTATCAAAAAACCCTAAATTCTCCAGTTGTTGCTCTGATCTCTTATCACTGAAGTGACGGCAAGAAAGTAAGGTGCAGACAGGGAAAGAAACAGTACTAGTATCCTAGTAGGGTTTTACCTTTTTTCTGAAGCAGCTCCTAAAGGTCATTAGAAAGACTTAATCACGAAGCTCTTAAGTCTCTGATTTAGTAGAGCAATCCCTATGCTTAGATGGAAGCAATTTTTACAGCAACATTTTAAATACTTCTGTCCAATACAGAAAACTTTTTGCACCTTTTTAATCAACTCAAAAATTAAGTCTGCCTCAGATTAAACACTACATTACCCTTCATCATTAGCAACGAAGTCAAGCTTACCTTGTAGAAGAACTTCTTGGCTAGTGTATGCACAAGAATGAGCTTAGCTGCAGCTGCAGTGCCGTACAGAAACACAGAAACATAGAAATGGGTGTACCAAGAAAGAGAGCGTCCAACGAGAGAGACAAACGCTGCCACTATAAGGACTGCCACCAGCGTGCTGACCCAACTTAACAGTGTTAAGCCAAATGCAGTAAAGAATTTCTTCAGGTTATGGACAACTATGAAGAAGAAAAAAGAAGTTTCATTGAACAGTCATGCATGCTACTACAGACTATCACCAAGATTGTAATTACCCCACCGTATAATTGTGTTAATGACCAAAATAAAACTGCATGAGTCGTCCACTCTGAAGATTTCTTAATGGTGTGGTCTAAACCATTTAGCCTATTTCTTTGCAAGTCTTTTTGCAGCCTTCCCACTGCAAGATCTATTCCCAGAGTACTACTGTATTATTTTGCAGATTACCATGCTTCCAACAGTAAAAATTTCTCCAGGGAACCAGTGGAGTCACTCTACCATCTACAAAGTCTCAAAACAAAAACAAAAAAAACCCACCAACACAACACGAATTGGTGTTGGTTTTCTTGTAACTTTTTCTTTCTCCAAAAATGTCTGCTGGATTTGAGGGTGGGTCTGTTTGGTTTTTGTTTTTTTTTTTTTTTTAAACAGGTTTGTTCCTACACATACCTTAAAAGGTCTAACTAGAAGATTTAAGTTGCTTTACACCCTTTATTAAGCTTTGTAATCTTTTTCACCATTTGTTGTTGTTTATTTGCTCCTGTCTACAGACAGGTGTTAAAGACACATGATTCTGAAGCCCTACCTGTGCTAACAGAACAAAGGGTTTACATAGATATTAAGCAATTTTTTTTCCATTTTCAGATCTTTAAAAGATTTAATTTTAATCTTCATGAAAGGATAAGAGACATAATCATGATTCATAAATGCTAGACATCTAGGCCTATCATATTCTTTCTTCATCATAATTAATCAAAGTTGAGAGATTTAAACACAAAGCAACTTCTATGGCATGCTGCACACCTAGAATTTATTTCTGAAGTTTATCTAAAAAGATGCCTTAATCACCTGAACACTTCATCTACTAATTGGTATTCCATAAAGAGTACTGTGATTGATTTTTTTTTTTTTTTTTAAGAACTAGACTTACCTCTGGTTTTGGGCTGTAATACTCTCTTGCTTAAGTAAAGAAAGGCAATTGCTGCTGTAATATAGTTCATGATGGTGCCAACACGGGCAGGATAAGCCAGGACAAATAAACCAAGTACATCAAAGAACACAACATTTCCATGTCGATATTCAAAAGATTTAGCCAGCTTATCTGATGTTGCTAGGTATTTTAGGACAGCTAGAATATTGTCACCTATTAAAAAAGCAGACACACAACGTAACTACATCCAGGTTGATGAATTAGTACACAGCATTCATGTAAGTATAAGCGTTCTTAAAAATAAAGCTGTATTGAAATATCCTCAAGAAAGACATGAATATACAACTGATTATTCTGAAATAGGTATTCAATGGTATGCACAGCATAGTATTTTCATGAGTTAATCTAGATAGCTGTCACTAAAATAAGTATACGTGGGAAGCTTCATGTTTTTAAACGCTGTTGCAATGAAGGGAGTAGTCAAGCTTTCAGCCCACCTTCAGGTCTGACATTAAAGCATTGGACTTCAAGGCTAACCCATAGAAGAGTTTAAAATTTCCTAATCTTCCTTCTCTTCTCCTTGCCAGTAGTAACCTCTCTGTGTTTCAGTGACTGAATTACCTGCCATTCTTTCCCGAGATGACTAAGGTAAGCTTCCTTTGTAGCCTACAGGTACTGACCACCTTTTTCTTTCACACAGGCAGCCAAAACACATGTAATCAAGTGAGAACAATTGTTCTCAACTTTTATTTTGCTTTTACTTGACCTGTAAAAGTGCTTACTGGCTGAAAAGTTTGTCTTCATTTTTTTTTTTTAAGCTGTGATACATTTAATAAGAGACCTTCTACCTAACCACCATCATGACCAGTAAAATCATCTTTCCAACAGGAATTTATAAGTGTTACTTTCTGTCTTGCAACTGCACTGGTGCAAGAAAGTGTTTAAAACTGTTATTCATGCTGGTCATCTAAGTTGGCTTCTGTATAAGCTTAAAGAGGGAAATGGTCAAAATCCTGGAGACGTTTAGAATTACGTTATTTTTTTCCTGGTAAACTAAAGGTCTTATTGTAATTTTCCTTATTGCAGTCTGTCAAATAGCCTGCTATGAGCACAAACTGTGAGTAGAAAAAAAACTCCTGTTTATCCACACTCTGTGTGCTACCACGTAAGTTTGAGTGGGATCCATTCTAAAAGAAAAGCCTGTGTTGGTGGATCAGTCTCTGCGCCACCAACCTAACCATAAGCTTCTCATGATGAACATTAATCAGTAAGAGGACTTACTGAGAAAAAAGAAATGCAGAATGCCGATCATGTATAAATGGCTAGATGATAACCTTAATAGGATTCCACAGTTACTTTCAAATCAACATCACTGGATACTGATAAAGTTTATCTTCCCAAGTTGACCAAACATATTTCCTTTGTATTTCAAAGACATGCATTCAGTCAATTCTTTGTTCTTTAGAACATGTCTAGCATGTTCTAAATTTGTACTTAAAACGATGAATTTCTTGCGATGGTAGTCTTAATAGCAAAATGAAAAAGCAGCTACAACACTTCAGCAAATCTTTAGTAAATTACTGAATTCTTGAAACACCAACCTGCTCTCTGAATGGAATCTGTTAAAATTCTGTCTGATGTGTCGTATTTTGTATGATAAATGTAGCCATTTTCAATAAAAGCCAAATCTATTCCTAGAGAGAGAGAAAAAACATGTTTGAAATTATGTAAAGCTAAAAACTCAAACATATGAAAGCCTCAGATATATTTCACACAAAAGTTTGCTCTTCTTTGTAGCCCACTCATTATCCTTAAAGATGAACAAAATAGCCTGCTTTGTAGAAGGAAGACTGAGATTCCATGTGTATTTAAAAAAAGAACACTTTTAAAACATTTTAAAATAACTGTATTTTCTAATGTATTTATTTGCATGACATCTGTAAACACACCAATCTCTACTGGAGAAATACATGAAAATTCTGAATCATCTCAGCTTCAGAAAAGATGTACAAGGTGCCTTCCAAACATTTACTATTAAAACATCAATAGAGATCCATGCTGAAAAGTAATAAGAAGCAGCACTGTGGAACTACAGAAACACCCTCTCAAAATATCAGGTGTGTTCTTTTTACTTCCGATTTATAAACACCTTTTCAAACAGCCCTCTTAATTTAATAGCCCAAATAATTTGTAAAAATAAAGAAAAAAGATATTTACAAACAAAAAAAGGTTTTCTGCAAAATTAATTACACATTCAGTGTATCCCTAACACCCCACTGCCCCAGCTGTACATGCAAAAAGCTGCTGTCTGCAATCGGAATCCTCACAATTTTGCAGAGGTTTCACAAATCAGACCTCAATTCTACCAGTGGACAAAGACGAACAAACTAGTTCTTTAACTCAATTACTTCATTTCTGTTTGTTTAGAAAAACAGAGGTCAGGGAGAATTTATTTACCATTTATGATCCAGGTACAATTCTGAACAAAGAAAGAACACGTTGCACAAAATCAGCTACTTTATTTTCAGGCTGGAAGCATACTTTAGAACAGTTCAGAATATACCAGCACCTTTTGTTCTAAGCATCAATTCAGAACGATCACTTTTCTTGAAAGCGACTCCAATGACAACCTCTGTCAGACAGCAATGATTTTACAGAAGTTTAGATTCCTTTGAGTTGTGTTTGCATTGTGTGTTCCATGTTTTTTCTCACTGGTCATTCTCTGCAGAATGGACAGCAAACTGTAAACAGATTAGCAAAACCAAAACCTGCTGTCCTGTGCTTGATTATGGAAAAAAAAAAAAAAGGTAGGGAAAATGCATTAATTACTATGTCACAATCTTAAAAAAGATGATTTTGGTTTACCCATTAGGTACAGAGATTTAATCCCTGCAACCAGGTTATTAGCATCATTACCAAAATGTTTCAACCCAAAATATTTAATTCTGGAGTGTTTTCCTGATTTCCAGGAAACTTTCCTACCATGTAGTTTCTTCCTGGAAAACAGAAGTCTCCAAAAAACATCCCTAACAACCTATACGACAAACCAAATCTAAAGGCTCTTTCCTTAGAAAAAAAGCAGGAAAACTTGCTCCCAAACTGAAAGACAAACCAAATTCGAGGACCCTCACATAGTGGACTGCAGAACACCCTCCTTGTTATAAAATTAAGGCAAATGATTGCATAATGTGCATTGACATGTCTTCTGGTAACATACCTGGAATATTGCCAAAGTCCCTGTAGATTCGGAAGTCTGTATCTGCTGGGATAATACCACTCTGAAATATTTCCTGTGCCACCACAGAGGCAAAGGGATGTTGGGCTGCAACTACATATGCTTGTACCAACCAAGGATTCTCAGGTCCTAATAAAAGATGAGCAGAAAGTTCACAAAAAATACTTTTTGAACTTCAATGAGGATATTTTTCTTTATCATAACAAATAAATAACGCAAAGGAACTCACTAGAGTTTTAACGCTGTTGCCCCACAGGGTATGTACTAAGTGCATCTATGTTGGCTGAATGACTCACATTTGAGAGAAAGAATTAGTTACACTTAGGGGGAAAAAAAAAAAACCACAACACTGATGCCTTGAGTGTTCAGTGGCAGAGTAGATAAGCCATCTCCCAAAAAAGACACAGCACTACTGAAGAAGTCACAACCTTTAGCAGGATTTCCAATTTATCGTCTATGCATCACACCTCAAAATTGTTGTTTAAAGTCTCTCCACTAAAGCATTTGATGCAAGTAAACAATTCAGCAGCTCCATCAGTAGAAGGAATTCTGCAGTCCAACTAGGATGGAGCAGAAGTTTAACTGTAGTCTACAAAGCACAGAAGTTTTTCTGCTTCCTGAGCAGCACATGGAGTTCTAACGCCACCATCTCCCTGCAAAGATTTTGAAAGAACTGCTGTGAAAATTAATAAAGCATATGAAAGTATGAGTATGCAAGGTATACGAGATCTCCAAATCTGGTTTTCTGCTTATTACCTTGACGTAAAAGGGAAATGCAACTTCTGTAATTCTGTTCTACACAGGCTTCACCTATAAGGCAACTTCTGTAGCAGTGCTTTAGCCTACATGTATCTAAAGATGGAGAGCAACTTATTTGCTGCACAGGGTTGGGAAAGAGGCATAGAGGTTCTCCTGTCTTTTGCTTATGAGTCACTTTCAATACACCTTTTGAGTCTAAATTGTTTATTATCAAATTATCCTAGAGTAGAAACTGGACACAATGCAAGCTCATACCTGTTTGAAAAACAAGTTCTTTTCCTCCTACACCTGCTGCCTCCAGGTTAATAAAAGCTCTAATTGACTTGGCCCACTCATGTTGTGTAATGAAGCCATGACTAGCCTTGATGGGAAAACAAAACAAAACAAAAAAATAGGTCAAATATCTTCCAGATTTTCCATCACGTATGATCATAACTCAAGATTGGACAAGGCAGCCAAATCACTCAGAACACAAACAGATGCAGAAAATCCAAGTCTTCTAATTAAATTAATACGGACAGTATTCTTAATCTAAGCATATTTTTCCCTTTGAAATCAAATACATTTACTCAGAATGCTAAGACTGGCATTTCAATAATACTTCAACAGATTAAATACAAGCCATATATGCAGTTACTCTTTCCTTGGTCAGAGTCTTAATACACAGCTTTGATGTATATTTTATAATTCTGGCACATTCTCACCTGCAAAATATTTTCTTCTGCACCATTAAATAAGAATATGACAGCATGCTGCAGGGGCTCTGATGATTTTGAAAGCGTGTTAAGTATTTCAAGCATCACTGCGCAGCTAACAGCATCATCACTGGCACCTTAAAATAATCAGCAGAATAGTGTGACTTACAACAAGCACACAGCACTGCAACAAAGACCAGAGAAGAAAAAAGATTTATGCTATCTCAGTCACTTAATTTAACTGAAGTACAACTATGTCAGGTTTTAGTGTATTTTCTGCTACTGCTTGTACCCTGTGTTTATACTAGTTAAAAAAAAGCAGCAGAGAGAAAAATACTGTTCAAAAGTTGAGCATGTGAAGTACAAGGTATCAGATGCAATACTACTGTTTGAGAAAAGTAGACTAACCAGGTTACTAAGCAAGCAAAGTTATCATTGCCTATTTTTCTAAGAACAATACAAGTAAACAAGCCCATAATTTTCACTTACATCTTACTCAAATTTTTAAAAATAAACATTCCCACATAAGTCACCATAAAACATTCTACACTGTTACAATGCATTTGAGTAAGTGGATAAAAGCTCAAAGTAACATAAGGCCAAGATTGCAAAATAAAGCAAAGGAAGTACCAGAATTCACACCTTTAAAACATTCTTAAAATGAAAATATACATTATAATACGGTATTGTCATGATCAGATGCTTTCCACCACCCTTCCTTCTTCGCAGAAAACCCGTTTCGCTCTGAGCTCAGTAGACTGTTCTCTGAGTTCCTTATCCAACACTATTCTAGACTTACTCTCACTTCCTCACACCTCCTCCTATGCTCTGCCAGTTTTCTATCTTGATTAAGCCTCCATCTTTTAGCCAAGGTCTCCCATTGCCCCATTTCCCTCACTTTGGTGCAAGCTGCAGTATTTCCCTATTCCACGCTAATCAATAAAATTTGCAAGCAGAGAAATTTAACCTCATTCCTTTAGGCCTGGGTTGCATATATGATACCAACATGCACTGAGATGACAACAGTAGTGTGGTCAGGCCTGGAGGTGCTATTAAGACTCATTAGCTGCTAAAACTGTTTAATTTACAGATAAAAAAGCAGCTATTCCAAAGCCTGTAACTTGGTAAAATTTAAACTTACCTAGTGCATCCATGAAAAGGGCATATTCCTGATACAAACACAAATCTCAGTCTAAATTTTAACCTTAGCTTATTGTACAGAAGTACTCTAGAACCACAGAATAGTTTGGGCTGGCAGGGACCTTTAAAGGTCATCTAGTCCAACCTCCCCTGCAATGAGAATAAATAAATAAATAAAACTAAAATCTTTCCAATACACTCTTCTGTAACCTATTTCTCAGAAATTAATGCCTTGTTCTGCCAGAAGCTTTCCAAAAAGTCCCCCAAAACTATTTGATTCAAAGCCCTGTTTATATTGCTACCCAAATTTACCAGTAGTCTACTCTTCACCACACTGAATTCTTTTATCTAACCTATGCTGTGTTGAAAACTCAGCAGTGATTATAGTTTTCAGCAAGATTAATCACTTACCTGCCTCACTGTGAAGCTAAGAAAAAGAAAAGTTACTGATTTCAACAGACAGATTTACATCTGATTAAAGCTGCCATGTTAGCCATAGACTATGACACAAGCTCACAGAGAAAGTATCATCCTCAAATATTTAACAAAACTGATGGTAGGTTAAAAGCTTTTATGGCAAATATCAGTAACCTAAGAAAGCCACGTTATCAGCGGCATCTGTGATCCTGCCTTCAAGAAAACAATCAAATAGGCCATATAAACCGAAAATTAGTATCTTGAGAACAAGAGACATGTTTTAGGAGTTTACAGCTTACAGTTCACAAGGAACTCAAGCTTTCTAACATTGAAGCTCTAATGGTTTACTGAGTTTTGCTTTACTGATCTTGTATGCATAAGCATCAACAGCAGATTATGCTTTATTATCTAATTTTCAAATATATTACTCATTGACCCCTGAGTCCTGCTGATTCTGGTTAAATAACACCTTTCTGGAAATGAAAAAAAGCTGTAAGCAAGTAACTTGCAGAAATACAGGAGAACAGAAAACAAAAGGTTCCTGCTTAGGTTTGGTGCAAGTTTCACAAAAAGAAAACAAGAGACAGAGCAGTTTCTCACTGTTGTGGCAAAGGGCTAAGCTGCTCTGTGATTAAGGGCAAGCATACAGGCCGATTTCTAGCTCCTCCACAGATTCCTGTACAATCCTACATAAATCACTAATAGTTGCTGGCACCTCTATGCAAGGTTGGTAAAATATTTTACTGTCTGAGTAACTGTAAAGACAGTAATTGATGCAGACATAATCCTGCATTACAATCCATAGAAGCGGACACACAATTTACACAGGGCATCAATTTAAAGACAGTCTTCAATAATCATTGTATTATGCTTGTGAAGTATTCTTTCTAAGTCTAGGCAGACATATTTAGACTATAAATACAGTAGTTAGCATCTCTGCAGCTTCTAAATCACAAAGCATGTATAATAATCATGCAGTTATTAAACTTAATTTGGAAACTCATCTTGCCTAAATAGGATTAAGGAGAAAGAGAAGTTCTGTATACCATTTGTCTACAGAAAAAAAGCACAGAGTATGGCAACTGCTTTGTTTCTCCAGCTAATACTCAACTGCTTTCTCAGTAACGAAGACTATTTGCATGTGCTAAAGAATAGAACGTTTACCCCCCAAAATAAGCTATTGTGTGGGGTGTAAATGAAGAAATGTCAGTAAAAGCTGCACTGTTGGTGACTGAAATCTGTAGGTATTTTTCAACTGCAGTAATAGGCACACACCTGTGGCTGAGAGTTACAACAGATGTTTTCGTGCAGTTTTCAGTTCCCTACCTTTCCTGGCACTGTTAAAACCATGTATTGACAAAGCTGTGTTCACCCTTGCTGCAATAATAATTTTACATGATTAGATTTATAAAAATGCAGAGGGACAAGAACAAGAGAGTATGCAATAATGACAGTGAAAGTAGCAGCAAGAGAGATGTACACACTACCAATGTAGCAGTACCTTAATCTTTGATAGCTACAGTCTTTTGAGAAAGAAAATTTGAATGGAGAAAAAAAATTAATATTGGCATAGCTTAAGGATATCACACTAAAAACTTGAGATAAAGTACGATACCAGGAAAGGGAGGGGAAAACACAGACTGGTTAGCGGGGGTGGGAATAGTCTCCAGCACAAAGCATCCTGAGGAGAAAAGTACAGAAGTACGGAAAGACCTGAAAGACAGGTGGAAGCAGCACATGAACTACATGCATAAGCATCAAATTACGAGAAAGGCAGATATAACCACACTTCCAGAAATCTAAATATAGTAGGTGAAATTTGCTGCCTACCAGAAAGTGAGAGTGAAATCCTGACTTTAACAGGACCAACCTGTCACTCTAAATACTGAATCTCACTGAAATCACGCAGACTAGTTGACACATGCAGTGTTCTAGCATGTGGCTATAAGGCTGTCTGGTGTGAGAAGACAACGCGCCAAGTTCTGTGGCCCATGTAATATATAGAAATGCAGAATGAACATGTGGACCTACCCGGGGTATTTGGTACAGAATCGAAGTGACAATTGGATAACACTGCATGCTCAGCTCCATTTCGGGGTTCCAGCTTCACTATGACATTGGTTATATTTGCATAGTAACTAGTAAAGCCTCCTAAAAAGTCAATGCTGAAGGAGCCTGTGGGCCTCTGTATGTCTACAGATACCTTGTGAGCATCTGTGCTTTCTCTTTCTATTGCCCTAATTTGTTCTAAGAGGTAGTTAACTGCAAGAACTTCATTTTCTGGACTTCCAACTGTTCTGGGTCCAATTGCTGTTATGTTGTCAAGATAGCCCCTGTAAGAGATAAATTACACATTCAGCATCAAAACGTTCAACATTTCCTATGTAACTTTTTCAGAACTAGTAACGTTTTTGTACATTGCTCTATTTTGAAACTCACAGTAAGTGGAAGAGACTAAAGGCAATTAGACAGTAACTATAGTCAAGATGCCAAAGATCATTATGGTAACGGGCATATAGGACTGATCTTTAGTCAGGGCTCCTCATCCTATCTAGCAAGATATTAAACCAAACTACTGTTTTTCTGGTTTGAACGAAATGAAAGGGTGAATGGATTTTATCTTTAGCGAGGTCCTCCATATGCGCGCATGCTCTTCCCTGAATGTCTGAATAAGCGTGCCCTTAGCAAGATTTACACCAATTAAAAAATTTGCCAAGAAACTTTCCCGGACACTTCATAATACTACGAGAATTAAACTGTGGAGGGTGCAGCGCTTCATCAGCCCAAACCAGCACCTTTAATAAGAGGCGGCGAATACGAGAGCGGGAGCCCTAACAGTGATTTTACCTACTTTCTGCAAGCGCCCGCGCCAGCTCTGAGCTCCTGCCGGGGCAGGGGAGGACACAAGCGCTCCGCAAAGGACGGTAACCCGACGACTAACGGCAGCGGCCCCCTCCGCCTCTGGGCGGCCGGCGGGAACCCCAGGGCCCACTCCCGCTGCGCCCACACCGCCTGCGGGGCCGGGGCTCGGCCCTGCGCCCGCCCGGCGGCGGGGCCCGGACGCCGCTA
>VYZM01023494.1:259674-302165 GCA_013398915.1 Dromas ardeola
GGGGGGCGTGGCCATGGGAGTCACGTGGGGGCGGGGCCCCGTCACCGCCCGCCCCGGCCGTTGTGGGCGGTTGGTGTCCGTTAGTCGCGCTGGGTGCTGGTAACGCTCGCTTGTCCCCTTGCAGGCCTCGGGCGTGCGCCCGGCCATACAAGCGATGCCGGGAGTCGCTGGGCGGCGGTTTGCCGGTGGAGGGCACCGGCCCGGTACCGGTGGAGACCTCTGTCCCGCCGCGGCGGCCGGGCGAGCGACGGCCTGACTCCGCACCCGACTTGGGGTCGCCCCGCGCGTTGTGGGCAGTGTCGCCTCGCTGACAAAGATGTACACATCTTAAGTGTTTTCACGGCCTTTTTTTTTTTTTTTTTTATTTGTTGTTAATGCTATAACAGCAAGGGAAGCGTGCGGAAGTAACCGTGGTGTCAGTGCGGCGGCAGGACAGACAAGCCACCGCACCAGAGGCGGGGGGCGGTGAAGCCTCGTGGACATGAAGTCACGGCACCGGCCGTGCTCGGGGTTGCTGGGCTTTCTTCCCCCGTCACTGCGTTACAGTTTTGGCATTTAGTAGCTGTAGCGCTGCCCTGCCTGGAGCTCGGGTAGCCCCGGGGTGAAGTGCAATAACTCTCGGAGGTGGTAGTGAATAGCAGATTCCTGTGAAGTCATGGCAAGGAGAGCACCCGTGAGGACGGGGGCCTGAGCTGTGACATGGACCATCACCCCTGCAGCACTCCACTTGCTTCTGCCTGCTGTCGCCGTGCCTTTGAGTGATGGGACAGAGCTGGCCATTTTTCCTGTCTTTATGTTGCTGTGCAATGTACCTAAAGATTTGCTACTCCCCTAAAGATACCCTAAAAGATATTAGTCTGTTGTGCTCTGGCACGTAATCTGGAAACAAAATATGTAATGACATGATCCAGAGAAATTGCTGTTTCAATATATCCAGTGATGCAGGTAAACACTGAATGTTACTGCTTTCTACCCTGCCTCTGTTGCCGCGTGGAAGATTTTCTACAGGAGTTGCAATACCCCTTGGGATGAAAATGCCTGAAGGATTGGTGCACTGAGATGTGATGACTATGCTCTGTGCACAACTCAGGTGCTTTAGTAAATTTCCATATTCTGGCTTAGTGAGTTTGCCCATTTGCTTCACTGCACCATCAGTACGGACAAGATTATTGCTTACAATTTATGACTTGCAACTCCAGATTATGCCACTACATTTAAGACCCAGTAACATAGTTCTAGGCTGAGAAGTTTGTTTTATTCTGTTTTGTTCAATTTTTCTTCCTTCCTGCTTTTGTTCCGCTTACCTGTGTTACCTCCTTCTTCACAAGTAGGCAAAGATACCCCCAGGTTTGGTTCTCAGAAGTAAACTTTACATTAGAAACAGCTCTACTACGGAAAATTCCAATGTAAATGTTTTCTTAAAAATACAAGTGCATAACTAGTCCAGTGAATTGCTTGCAACACAAATAACCAAACCTAGTTAAAGGTAAGCCCCCAAAAATGTGATGGAATGGAAGCTGCCCTTTGAAAATGTCATATTAATAATCTGTATGATAGCAAGGTAGTACTACCACTATACATGTGAAATGTATATGAGACAATGTGGTTTTAAAGAAAGATGTGGCAAAATGTGGCGAAATACTCAGTGTAGATTTGCATTTCTCCTTTGAAATTCCTAAGTAGGTCTTAAAGTTGTATAGAGAAGTTAAACAAGAAACCAAGTATGGATTTTCATAATTTATTTTGATTTCATGTCTAATATCATCATTGCTAAAGTACTGGGGGCCACCACTCCAGAAAAACTCACCTAAGTAGCAGTTCCTCTCCAGCAACACAGTTTGCTGCATTTCAATTCGACTGTGTCAGAACAGGCCCTATATTGTTGATCTAGAGTGTAATACACAATTTGAGAAAATAAGTGCTACACATCATTGATTTATTCTGTCTCTATGCTTACTTGAGAATTAGAACTGTAAAAGAAATTAATCCTTTTCTTAATGGCCTTTTTTCTTTCATTCTTTGGGCAACATTTGAACACTAAAAACCCCTTAGTTAAGAAACAGACATGACTGTACTGATTTTGGTGACAGTCATGCTCTACAGGTCAAAACAATTTTTAATGTTTTGTCGATTCAAAATTCAGAAGTAATTTTCTGCTTTAGATCAGAAAGACTTCTGATGTTTGAAATACCGACAGCCCTTTTATCATCTGTTCTGAGCACAGCATTTGGGAGGGTACTGTGCAATGTGAATTAAGCTGGAAGTATAGTGCATACACGTTTTGACATGACTGGAACGTCAGGGTCAAATACATCAACAAATACAGTGCCCTTTACTGCTCTGTTAGTCTGGAATGACTGATTTAAGATAATTGGATCTAATTTCCAAACAAATGATTCAGCATAGATTCAGTTTGACTTTATGTCAAGAAGGGTGCTGCTTAACCTACTATCTTGCAATCCACGCTGCTTCATTTTGTCAGCTCACGACAGAGGGAAATCCCTTGTTCTGTGAGCATGAATTATACTTGTAAACTATGTTTTAAGCAGAAAAAGTGAAAATCCAGTCTCTCATCCACAGGGACTATGGACCTGCTTTGTTTTCTAATTTAGTAGCAAAACCAAGTTAAATGATAGCAGGACAGTATGCTTGCTTAACAGATACAAATATGAACCTTTTGTAGGTTAAGGCCACCATCAGCTATTTAGGGTAAGAGAACTAGAGCACTGTCTTCAGAAAAGCATTTAGTTTTGTTTAAAAATAAACCATGATGAAGAATCCATCTAATAATTCGTAAATTGTTCCCATCGTCATCTTTCCCATTCAAATGTGACTTATTTGTGGTACTAATTTCTTAGCCTCAGTTTTCCATCCGTTGGATCCTCTTACATCATTGACTGATAAACTGAAAATCCCTTTGTTACAAGATTTCTGGTCCACAGTAGGTATTAATACATCATGATACAGACTCCTCTTACATTCGTCTTCAAGCTTGAGCCTTATAAGCTGTTACTTTTCCTATCCCTTCATCCTCCTCCTAAGTGAGCTCTTGTGATTTCCAGTTTTTCAGTAACTCTCCTGCATTGCTGAACCAAAAGGAGGAGTAGTATTCCAGTGCCTACATCAGTGCCAAATACAAAGGTAAAATAATTGCTACCCTGCAGGGAGGCAGAGCTGTTTGTTTGCTTTAACATAAGTATGATGCCACAGTTTTGAAGTGTCAGTTCTGTTCAACTGTTTTGGCAGTCTGTTTCCATCACAACAGCATGTTCCAGCCATCCACTCAGTGTCCCACAGCTTCTCTGGCAGGCAGAATCTTCTGTACCAGCTTTCAGTGAAGCTGGAACTCAGCAGGAAGCAGAAACCCTGTGAGGAGGAGAAACAAGATTTTGTGTCCTGAGTTTCCAGGGCCTATTATGTCAGCCTTTCCTAGTGACACCTGTGGTTTTGGAAAAATCTTGGTACCCTGCACTGAAGCCAGTGTTGGACCACAGAGCATCTGAGCTCTCCTGCTGCAATGGAGCTAGATCTTCACTCCTCCCTCAGGCATCGGATGATACCCCTGTCAGTCACCTCACTCCTAGAGCCACAATGTTGTAACTGGAAGCTCATATTGAATAAATTTTCTAACCTGTCTTCAAGGGGTTTTTTTGGTCATTACTACCCACAGTCCAGTCCCCATCCCTTAACTATGGCCCACCTCTGGTTCTGTATACTGCGCTAAAGGTGGGCCATATGAAAATGTTTGCCTTGCAAACTTGGTAAGCATTCAATATTGCTCTGAATCAACAAGTGTTCTTCTTCATTATCTGTAGCTATGCTAGTCTTAAAAACAAAACCATGAAGAATATTGTAAGAACTCAGGGCAAGAATCCACACTTGTGAAAATACAGGGCAGTCTTGTGTAGCCTGTATTCAGTTCAGATATAAGCAGCTGTTCACTTTGAGAAGTTCTATGCAGGCACACTTCATGCTGTTAAGGAAGGTTGCTTTTCTTCTTCTTGGTCTTTATTGCCTCACTTTATCACGTAACACCACAATCCAGCATCTAGCCATGGATGGCATTGCGTATAGTAGTCTAGTTTAAGAAAATGGCACAGGGAGTCTAATGAGCTTATATCCCTCAATGTCTCTGCTCTCAGCTGAATCCTTGTAAAAATCTTTCCCAGACATGAACCAGAGGACATTTAGGGCTCATTTAGCCAAACACATCCATCTCTTTCACAAGATATAAGGATAAAAGATGCCTCATCAACACTCCAGACATACCTAAGAATTGGGCATTTTGACCTTCATCCCATAATTAAAGCAGAATGATTAAGCCCTGGTCACTCATTTCAGAACTGGAAGTGGAAGAACCACCCACACTCTGTAGATTGATAGGGCACTGGTAGACTGCTGTTTGCATTAGCACTGTACTTAACTATTTTGTTTTGATAAGCTTAAGCAGTGCTTTCCACTCTTCCCTGTTTAGCAGTACTCATTTTCTGTGCTCTGTCTCTTTCTTACCCTGTTATTTTGTAATGGGAGCTGTAATCACAACCAATAATTACATAGAGAAAATGAACTGATTATTGCTTGTCGAAAAACAAAACAAACAACATTTCTTCAGATAGACATACCCTCCCTTTGTAGCCAGTTCAAGCTCTATGTCACCCTCTTTCCTGTGGATTCTCTGCTCTCTTTTCCATGCAGGCTCAGCGTTCCCTTTGTTATTAAAGGGAGGCCAGGGCTTGATGTTACCCTGGAGAGAGGGGAAGGGGGTGGTCAGCACCGTCTGCTGTGATTTCAGGACAGAAGGCATTTCCTTCTATTGCCCCCAGCCTGGAAAGGTTCAGTCAGTCTTAAACTAATAATAATTTGCTAAGCTGATAATAGGATAACTGGAACCCAGTCCAAATGTAAGTCATTTATTCTTCATTTATCTATTAAATATCTCACCTTGTACAGTCTGACAGCTTCTGCCAAACCCTAATCACTCAATTGCTTGATTACTACCTCTTTCTGCTCTTTAGCCCCTCCGATATCTGCCAGCTGTCACTGCCAGCTATCCCATCTCCACAGAACACAATCACGGAAATCACCTCCTTCATCAGCCTAACAACATTATGCAACCGAATCACCTCCCTGGTTCTCCTTCTCTAATCACAGCAAGATTAATCTCTTTTTTTCCTTCAAGACCTCAACTCTCTCCACATTCACGTACATTTCTTACCCAGTTTGGTTTAGCATCCCATGTCAGCTGTTTTGGCAGTAATGTCAGCCTGTTTATTTCTTCCATAATAGTTTCCCAATTCTTTCCCATGCTGACATCTCTCCTACACACAGTCCTCAAACAATTCATGTTCAGGCTACCCATATTACATCAGCCATCATTTAACACCACAAACCAAAGATAGAGCTATCTTGATTCAGTCATTTTGGTAAATATTCTCTTAGTTGAGAAATCATGTGACTGCCAATATTTTATCTTAGCTTACTATCTGTTTATATAATGCTCCCAGAAAGCTTTTGGTCAGTAAAAATGGGTGTGTATGTGATAAGAGCTGGTATGTCCAGGTAGGAGAACAAGCATGATCGCCACCAAGGACTGCTGAATGCAGGAGGAATGATTTCATAAGCTATTTGTCCTTCCACTTGAGCACAGCTGACTACTAGGAGATTTTGCGAGGCTCTGCATGCATTTGTTTTAGGCTGGCCTTTTACATTTTTGAAGTGTATTTAAATGAGGATGGTTTCTTACATACATTTCTGTTTCGTCTACATTTTTTTTCTTATTTCTTAAGGAGAGATGAGAGGGGCTTAGATTTAGTTTTGAAATGTAAAATGTGGAGAAAAACAATAGATGATTAGAGAGAAGTACTGTACAAAGCTGCAGGTATAGCATAAAGATTCCATATGTTGGCAGAAAATTGTGAAAATAATATTTTAGCCTGATCAGCTGAGCAAAAACTGCTATGGTAGTAATTCATAATAGTAGTTCTGGATAACCCAAACTAAATTATATGACTAAAGAGTAAATGTATGTAGTAGGAAGGATTGTAGAAAGTGAACATTCAGTGTACTATCAATAAGACCATTCCGGTTTTAAGTCACAGTCATGACAGGCCATGACAATATTCCTTTGCACATAATCTCTAATTTTGGTGAATATAATATTAAAAAATAATCTGATGGATTTACTGATTAACTATTCCAGAGACTATTATTTTTGTCTATAGACTTCAACTTCCATGACTAACAGTACTGCAATAATGAAAAATTCTTCATGAATAACAAACTCAAAATTGCAAGGAAGTCTTTCCAAGCCTCTTTACTACAGAGAGTCCTGCTTTTGTCCCATATATTTTACCAGACACAAGAAAAACCTTCGAGGTTGTTAATTTTTAAAGACTGCTTCTTATCTGACTGCTGACTTACTGTCTGATTCCTAAGTACTAACACATCTCTTGCTTTTGAAATGGATACCAAAAAATGGCAAAATAGACTCCAAAACCCTCTGTGGGCCTGCAGTGGGCATATGAAGAATTGTCTTTTGGTTTCCATTGAGTGGCACAGGAAAAGGACAAAAGGGCAAAGTCATAAGCTACAGTGAGGAAAATTCAAATTAGATATTTAAGGGGGAAAAATCACCACAAGAGTGGTACAACACTGGCACAGGTTGTCCAGAGAGGCTTCATCTCTGCTATGATCAGCAAAATCTGTTTGGATTGCTGTTTGTCTCCATCTGTTTTACAGCTCTAACTATGTAAGAAATTTAGTCTTTTTTGGCATGGTCACTGTCATAGGCATATCTGTCTGGACAATATAGCCTAGTATCATCCATTTACGCCCATAGAATCGCTATACAGTTTGTTTTTTCCACAGTGAGGCTCCAGAAAGTAATGCAGGCCTACAGAATTAGGAGGGAAAATAAGCCTGTGAAAGAACCAGACATACTTATCCAGTCTATATAAATCAGGGTATAAGACAATCCAGCATGAAGACAGTTTTCAGCTCACAGATTCTTGGGCTTCTTAGACAGAAGCTATGCTGCAACATAGCATATAACTCACTCCAGGGTTGGGGGGAAGGAAGAAGGAAGATGTGACCGGTGTCACTGCTTACAAGTTACTCTGAAAATTTGTCTTTAAGTCCACAATTCAGTTCTCGTTCCTCATTGGCACTACTGAAGCCACCGTCCTTTTCTTTGTCTATAAGGCAGAGTTTCTAGGCTCACAGCTTTACGGGGCATGTGAATATACTAGTTGTGCTACAATTGCCATGTGAATTTCTCCTCTGGATTAAGCATCCCCATCTGCCAAGTTTCATTTCTGGCCACTTTCGTCTGCCTTCTGCATTGTGAAGGCACACACGAATGAATTCTCTAAATTGAAGAACTGCCCCAGCGTAGTGTTTTGCCCAGCTGGGTCAGTTCACCAGTCCGGTTCACTGCATAAAAGCCCTGCATGGTAGCAGGAAGCTGAAGAAGAGATGGCAGCAACTTTTCTGTCAGCAGTGCACACGGAAATACACTTCAAAAACTACCCCATAATTTTTCTTTGCCGTGCTCTTGAGTTCTCCAGCGCTACAAAACAGTCCTAGGGAATCATCCCAGGGAAAGAAAATTACAATGTCACCACACAAACTTGCTGATTTCCCACTTCAGAAATGCCAAAAAATACAAAATATGTTCTGTTTCTTAATTATGCAAGTCAAATGACCAATCCGTACATTCATACTTCCCCTTAGCACACACGAGCTACACAGATTGCTGATCAAGTCACAAGATAAGCACACAAGCATGAAAATAAAAAGACTACAAAAAGCGACAAGCTACTGCGACAACCCACGCTCCCCCCACAGCCATTACAATAGCAGGCTCTACCCACCATGAGTTTAGCGCAAGGCAAATTGTTAGGAAACACAGAATCAGTTACAATAAACAGGCAGTGAAAGCTAGGAGACAAAAGCTTTACGAGATTCAGCAGTATATAAAGAATTGGGGGGCCTTAAAAAAAACAAATCACGCAACAAAGGGACTGCTCTGATATGGTGAAAGGTTCTGACCGTCCATGTTGCAGGCTCGGGACCTGGGGAGCATATTCAAGCTTCCTGTCATTTCTGTAGTTGCTGCAGGCTGTCTGATGCTCAGCCGTAGCCAACATCTGCCCAACAGCACACTCGCAGAGAAGCCACATACGAATTTCATATTTGAACAAACATTGGCAGTAACTGCCCAGAACATCGGGGAGTTTGAGGTCGGCTGACGCTTCTGAACTTCCTGGTTGGCCCAATAGTTGAGTTCAATAAAAACTGTGGACAGCAGTCCAAATCTAGTACAAGTACAGTGCAGATCTCTCATAAAATTTGCCAGCCTTCTCTCATTCCCTCCACCCACCCCTGATTTTGCTTTCTCTCATCTCTAATCAGCACAGAACTTTGTTTTTCTGAGTGTAGGTGGAGTCAAACAACTTTTGAGGAGGGGAGGAGGGGATTCTTATAAAATCTGACAGCTTACACATCCTGGAAGAGACAGATTGGTTTGTTCAGATAGACTGTGCATACAAGGAACAATGAGTAAGATGACCTGGTGGTTTGCAGCACAACTCAAGAATTTATGTACAACTGGAAGGTGAAGAAAGAGCTTCATATCCCATACAAGCCTGGGTTACCCAAATAAGGTAATTTCTTTATGTTATACATTATTTTTGTTACTTGAAATGGGCTGCTCAGAGCATTCAGCTGCTTTTTTCCATTCTGATATGCTTTGTCAGTAAATCGTGTTACAGATCATATTCATTAGACTGGTTCTTACTAAAATGATGTTAATGAAGTTAGAAAGGAGAGTTTTATTAAGAGGTCCTCTTGAATTTGTGTCTGAAGAGCAGCAACCAGCACAGCTCTATTGTATTTGTGGCAGCAAATACTGAAGCTGTGGCAGCATGAGAGCACCAGCAGAGCCAGCCTGAGTGTTAGATGAAGACGAGAAGGTATCTGAGTGTGACAGAGTAAGTACTTGTTCCCTGGCTGTATACAAAGGCACGTGTGTGAATCAATTTTCAGCACAAATTACAATTTATTTCCATTTTTCTTCCTATCTTTCTTTTAATACAACAATTAACACAATATATTAGTTAATCTGTTTAGTTTTAGTAGTAGTTGTATTAGTAGTAGTAGTATTAGTTAATTGGTTTAGTTTTATGTAGTTGATTTTGCTGAAGAGTTCCTACTTCAAGGTAGTCTAGTTGGTGGCCCTGTCCCAATAACAGCCTTTGGTAAAAGCAGTTTTGCCTTTGTGTACATCAAGTGTGTTTTTCTTCTTTTTTTTCTTTTTTTGGTAAGTCCAAATCCAAGGTAAAGTACCATGCTTGTACTGGAAACTCAAACCAAACCCCCACCAAGTCACATTTCTTCATCTAAGCATCAAAAAACTTAATACTTGCCTTTTTTGTCGTCTTGGGGAACCTGTTTCTGCAAAGCGCTAAGTATCACCAACTCACAGGGAGTCCACCCAGCCTCTAAGAGAGAGTGAATACAGTTATATGGGGAGCTTTATGTATGAGTTGCATGAAAACAAGAAGACTAGGATTCATGGCAATGACAGTCTTTTCTTGATTCCACCACCGAGTTGTTCTGCAATGTGCAGCTAACGTATTAAACACATTTTCTCTTCTGTAAAAAGCAAATTAGAACATGGAACACAAGATGACCAAGTAACTCAAGTATCAGTCTTCACAAGTTTATATGGCACCCTAAAATGCAAGCGTCGGGCAAGCTTTATGTAATTTATTTTTATTATTGTCTGATAAACCTTCTTAATCATTGACATGAATAAAAGCAGAAATAGCATAGAGAACTTGTAGAGCATGAATAGAGGAACACCCCCAGTGCTACTGAAAGTGCCTTTGTAGCTACCCAGCTGCAAAGATAAGGGTGCATTTTTGCCTGCATGTTCTTGCTGGCAAATTTTGCCATGAGGGGAATGATACTACCTGCAGAGATGTCTGCTCTTGTGATGCACACACCAAGCACAGATGACAGCAGTGTCTTTCCTAATTGAAGCCCCTGCCTCACAAGGTGTCCATGCCAGCTGCCATGGGAAAGCTTGGATGTATGAGTCAGTGGGATACTAGGCAGAATGCTAATGCTTCCAGGCATGGCTTTACATTCTTTGAGGGATCTTATGTGTGGCCAAGCACAACAGGAAGTGCAGTTTCCCTACAGGTTTTTCCTCCTTTCTTTTAAACGGTCAGTTTCAGGGGGAAGAGGAGAAAAAGAAGACATTAAAACCTTACTATTTACCATTACTCAGTAGCTAAGAGCAAAAAGACATCCTGTGTGTTTTTTCAGCTTAGTTTTTTCTCAGTTACATGCTTGTAGTAAACTTTCACTTGCAAGTGAAGGAGAGAAGAAAGCAGAGCATGGAGTCAGAAACAATATTCCCACCCATTGCAACATCTACGCTTTCTCCTACTCTGTTCAGGCATTCTAGCAATTCCCTACAGTAGGTAGCTGCACTGCTTTCAAACCTGTAGGGCTCCTGGGAGATAGCTACCTCATTAAGTACTCATGCAACTGAAACAGTAATGTCATTTTAGAGTTGCATGTAACACTGTAATCATTAAAAGAGACTGGAGGCTGAATTCTGTGCTGTGACATAAAAGATGTATTTGTGGTCAGGAAAAAGACTATTCACTTAAGTCTTGTGAGCATAAGGGCCTGATTTATACTCGTCCTAAGGCAGAGTTTGCCTAATGAAGGTGAAGGGTGCTGGGTGGTGTCAGGGAGTAGTAGATTTTATCATGCCTGTTTTAGTCTGGGTGCTGCCTGGTAAGTAGCAGGATTTCGCCTGTCTTGTGGCAGAAATCATAATCCCTTGCCCAGGCATGTCCATGCAGAGTGCAGTAATATCAGTATCACTCTGCCTAGGCAGGCTTATTTAGCCTGAGTGTTGCATCCTTTTTTATGTTCTTCAGTGCCTCAAAACAAATTATGACCATGCCACTTGAGCCCAGCAATATAAGAAGACATTGCTATAGCTTGATCTAGTTTCTGTATTTTCTGTGTGTGAGCACTAATACAAGTATTAACGTTTTCACAAAATTCATGACCTTTGAAAGTACTAGCTGCATTTGACAACTGTGAAAACAGAGGCGCAGCAAAATCAAACAACTTGCTCAAGGTCACCCGGAAACTCTGGGAATGAAAACCAGATTCCTTCAATATAGACCTCAACCACAAGGCATTCCTCCCTCTCTTTTGGCTGAGTGTTAAGATTTTCAGCATGTTGACTGAGACCTTGTGCAACTGATTAATCTGTCTGGCTACGTCTGTGATGCAGATGTGCCCAGTGGCACATGTTAGTCCAAAGATTGAGCCAGACACATGGCAGCAGAATGATTTTGCTTATGATCCCTACAAGGCTCTGATGGCGTCTTTCCCCCACCCTGCTGCAGTGTTTTAGGTCCTCCTGAGATCACGTACCTCAGGTGGGGCAAATCACGGGACTAGTGACTGCTGCTTTGTACTGGATGGCTTCTAGTGGTATGGATTCTCTTAACCCTCATCTTTCCCAGCTGCACACAGGAAAGATAAATGTAAGTATAGTACATCTTTAGCCATCTTTAGCTCACATTCTCCCTCTTAGCTGCATCCTGTGCCATGTCTTTTTTGGTCTCCTGCATTTTGTACAACATACCCACTCAAGAATTTAGTGTCCGTGAAGTAACAAGAGAAAAGTAGGAATGTTTCCCTCCCTCAGGCAGATCCTGTGTTCTCCGTGCACTGTGCGATTACTCCAAGTTTGTCACAAAACTTCCAAGGGGAAATATGCTTTTAAAGTTACGCTTTTGATAAGATGTGCTTGCCTTTTAATAAGATGCCTTCACAAGGAAACATGTTTCCCATTTTGGCAGAAATGCTTTGAGGTGCTGGAGCCATGAATATTTATCAATGCTCAAATATTGAGGACCCTAAAATTCTTACGCAGTGTTCCTTGCAAGTTACTCACACTTCAAAACGGCTATATTGATTCAGGCCAAAGGGGATGCTTAAGATTAAGAATAGACTAAGCATAAAGTGATACCTCCTAGTTTCTGACTAGCAGCTTGGAGACTTCCTGAGCCAGGGACCATTTTTAAGCATTTGGTAATCCTCGATAGTTTTGTACAGCACAGATTTATCTAATGTTTCCATGTAAAGCTTTAGTATCCATAGTATTATGTGGCAGAGAGCTCCCAAGTTTCACAGTGTACAAGTAGTGTTCAGACATCCAGTCCCGTATCTGATATTGATTCCCTGATACACTCCTCAGAGACCAGAGTAACACCCAGTTACATGCTGAATACCATTTTCAAGATTACACACACCCTGTTTACACAGGGAGAAGACCTATTGCCACTGGAATTTCTAAGAAATTATTGTCATGGTTCTGAATTAGAGCATTGCTTAGAACAACAGCATACATTCCCACTCCTTAGTCAAAGTTGCAACTTCACATGGGATTTTAGAGACAAAGCACAAACAGAAAAAACATGTTTGCAGTATTCCTGGATCTTATGCAATGATTAAATAGACAATATGAGAAGATCTCATAGTCAATACCTTCACCTTTAATACTTTTGGTTTTAAATGTCATTTTGGTATTTGCCAAATGGAAGGTGAAATTGTTCTTTGAGAGGCTGCTATTTCAGGAATGGGAAGTCCACTAGGTTCAGACTTCTAGATCAGTGAAGTACCTTCCATTTATTTCCATTTATGTGGTTACAGAGAAGATCGAAACTACCAGGTTTCCTGCCCTTTTAAGGTTAGGAATCTTTTATTTTTTTTCTACCTCTTATTCTGTCACATTAGTGATACCACTCATAGGAGCAACTTAGCAAATATAATTACGCTTTATCCATACACACAATTATGGGAAGAGGCTGATGAGTACAAACAACTTCCTTGATGGCTTTGAAGTTCATGAAGTTTATTGCAATGCCCAGAGAATGTTAGAAAATATGGTATCCTGTCAGGCATTTAATTTTCTAATTATTTATTGTAATGTATTGGTTTGAAAAGTGGGTGGGAAAAGGTTCTTGAAGTTACTAGAATGGGTAGGATCCTGGGCCTGTCATTGAAAATCTTAGTATCTGGGTCATCTTTTTTCCCATCGTCTTCTCTCCTATTTCCACATCTGCATGCTTCTTTTTTCAATCCTTGTTACCTGAATATTTTTCTTTTCTTCATTTTTTTACTGTCTTTGTTTTACTTTCTGCTCTGCCTTCTGTCTCTTGGGGCATCTGTTTCCCAGGTAATATTTTCAATCAAACCACTGAAATGCATATTGTATTTTCACTTGGTAATTACTTGCATAAGCTATTCCTAGAATCTTTTAATTGTTTTCGTTAACACTGGGCCTTCTACTAATTTGCAGATCTGTTAAAAATCCTCACCACCATCACTACCAGCCCAGAAAAAAACAACTGAGAGAAGATCTGAGAATTAGAAAAGATGCAGGCCAAAGACAGCACTCCACCGGATGGTGGCTATGGATGGGTTGTGGTGGTGTCAGCCTTCATGGTGATGGGCCTCACTGCTGCCGTCCTCAAGACTTTTGGTCTGTTCTTTGTTGAAATCCAGCAGCACTTTGATGAACTTGCAAGCACCACTTCCTGGATCACATCAGTAACTATTGCCATCTTTCATTTAGGAGGTAGGTAAAAGTGCTCCTCTATTACTTTATTTTAATGTCCTAACTACTCAAGAAATTTTGAAGAGCTTCTTAAAAAAACCCACTTCCTTCTTCTGTCCCTACAGAAAATTGGCATTTGTTTCCTCTCATAAAAATGTATCCATCCCTCAGACATGGAATGGGTTAATGAGGACTCTGTGTATATACAGGAATACGATTGCCTTAAAGAACTTCACGTATCTAGGTTCATGATTCAGTATTCCTACAGGCTTTGAATCAAACTCATTGGAGATAATCCTAAGAACTGCAGATCTTGTTGGGTCAAGCTCTTTAACCAGTTACTGCAAGTTCACCGATCTCAGAGTGACTGTCCCTTTTTCAAAGTACTTTAAAGACATAAGGACTGTTATCCTAATTATCAGATAAGCTATCTGCTACCAAAATGGTGACTCTTATTCTGCTTCCCCCCCACTTCTCCTTTTTGTCTTCACCAAGATCCCCCTTCCTTCCATGTATTGCCAGTTCTGGCTCTCCTTTTTGACCCTTAGAATGATTCCAAATCATTGGTCTAACAGAAAATTCACCTAGTTAAAAAAAAAAAAAATCCATTCACTCATGGAGAGCATAAGGAAGACAAGACCGCATGAGCAAAGAGTAAGGAAAGACAGAGTGAACAGTCAAAGGTAATGAGCTATGGGATCAGGTCAAATACCACATCTCACCAAATAAAAGAGGGAAAAATATCAAACATACTGCATTTGACTCTTAACTTAGTTGTTTACAGAATCCTTTTTGCTCTTGTAAACTGGATGATCCTTCACCATTTAGTGAGGATTCCAAGCATGTGCAGGCAGGAACTGTACAGAATTTGTGAAGTCTGCTCTACGTATTCTCATATAGATATATAGTTGCAGTAGGTAAGTATCCTTACGTAATAAATGCTGTCATAATTTTGTTTGTGAACACGCTTCATTGCATAGACATTATATAATTATATGCATCCTACTCAGTCCACACCTGTGAGTATTACTGCTTGTAATTGCAGTACTTCCAAAGATCATGAGCAATTGATCATTCTTTGAAAAATGTGTTCAGAAGAACAAAACAGTAATTCAATGCCAAAGTAAAAAGATAAAGCAAGTCATGGGTTGAAAAGATTTAATCAGTTCCATAAACTGGTATCCATGATGCTTAATTTGCAGTATTAGAGCTTGTTTCATTCTGACAAAATAATTAATTGAAAAATCAATGAATAACTTGCTTTTACAACTACTTCACAGACTACAGAAATGAATAAATAGGAATCTATCAATTTGGTTTACAAATTAGACTTATCACTGACCTATTGTGATACTGTTTTGTCATTCAGACATACGAATTTAATGAGAAAAAATAGCCAACACAGGAGGATAAAAGAACTCAAAAGTCCTGTGTTAGGGCTTTTTTGGGGAGTTTTTAGGTTGGTTTTTTTTTTACTATATATTTAGATTATATAGGACTGTATCAAGGATAGAACATATTAAATAATAATATCGAGTATAAACCATCAAACCTGTATTTGCCTAGCCAGGTGTGAGGCTAGCCTACTTGAAAGAAGGCAGCTATAATTTTCAGCAAGAATTTTTTTTCATCCTTTGAAATCCTATGAAAATAATCCTTTTTCAGTGAATACAGCTTGATGGCCAAATGTTCCAAACCTGTTCTGTATAGCAGGTCATAATGTCTCAGGTCACTAGCTAATTTTCCTTATCTTCTCCTGCCTTTGCTTCATTTGTAGGGACCAGAAGACTTTCTCCTGAAGATCAACTGAGCATCCAGTTCTTTGAGCATCTTTCCTGGCCTGGCTTAGTCTTTCTTAATATGTTCCTCTGGGAAACCATCAGTGTCATTTGGCTCAGTATGAAGGATGATCAGTGAATTATTAATTTTTCTCATTTGTATCCTTTCAACAGCAGCTCTGTGTGTTGTGTGGAAGGACAGCACATGCTTCTACTTCTGCGGTTTGCACCTGCAACAGGCTATCCAATTTACCACAGCAAGGATTCTCCCCATCACACACATAGGCCTTCTCTTGGTACTGATGTACATCTCTCATCACCTTTCTGTTTGCACTATGATGACCATCCCTTTTCATTGTTTGTAATTTTAATGTATATTTCCCTTTATCCTTTCAGATGCTGGACCCTAGCTGTCTTCTCCATTTCTAGTTCTGTGGCTAGCTTCTTTCTTTCTCCTGCTACCCCATGTTCAGTTTCTCCCTATTTCTTCTCCTCCTTCTCTCTATTAAAAAAAAATTTCAAAAAAGTTGCTTTCTTGTAGTATTTCTGCTCCAACGGTAGATCTTTCTCTTGTCTTTAAACACTTCCATGGATCTCTCTCGTTATCCTGAGTCTACTTCTCTCTTCTTTTGTTTATCATATATGTAAGATCCTCCAACTGTATATGTTTTATCCTGTTTCATCCTTTCCACTGAATCTTACAGACCATGACCGTACGCACAGTCCTTGATAACTGAATTTCATTTTATCTCTGAACTCCGATTTCCAGAATATCAATAAATTGTAGGGAGCTGACTCCCTGTTTGCACTATGAAACGCCACTGAGAACTGATGGTGTCAGGTGTTACTTGGGAACCCTCTAGTGGCCATAGTTATTTAAAAAAAATCCTATACTTGGGGTTTGAAACTGTCCCCACAGAACAGAGAGTCCCTTTCCGTGATAGGTCTTGATCCTAACTCTGTGATGCTGATAGAAGAACTGCCAGGCAATGTAACCGATCCTTACTTAAGCAAAAATATCCCTAACATTTCAGGTGCTTCCACACAGTGACTAGAGACCAGTGCTTTGTTTTTGGAATTGCTGCACCAAGTCAGATCTGTACCTGGTGCAACTTTGCCCTCATGTGTTGAAGAGATCCTGCAGTCTGCTGAGAAAAACTGTACCACTAAATAAAAATTTAAGAAATGAACTGTAAATTTCCTGGAAAAAGACTACCTCAAAATGAACCACAATTTTTTCTCCTTTGTAAAACATTGGCAATTCCATGAACAGATGATTTTGCAAAGCTTTGGAAGATAAAGATTAGTTTTCTCCAGAAAGTTATCATGCCAGCCATATCAATAATACATTCTCAAGAATATAATTTTATAGATTAACCTAGAGATTCTATGGCTGGGATTTCATTTTCTGCTAAAACGCTACACAGATTTCTGTCATATCTCTAGTGTATCCTTACATGAAACTCAGTAGAAGTATTCCGCAAGGAAGGCTCTGAAATGCTCTCTCCCTTTAAAAAAGTCCACATATTTTGAATATATTTAAAAATCCGTGTCCCAGGGACAGTCTTTTCGCCATCAGCAAGGATCCAATTTTAAAATCTTGATTGATCCTCCCGTCCACCAGAATTCAGGCTGTTTGAGACAAGCATTATAAGGGTATTTCTCCTCCAAATGCTTTATTTGATTGTTCAGTCCTGTCAATCAGCTTAAAGTTCCTAACATATTTATCTTTCTCCTATTTTGCTGCTGATCCAGCCCCTGTTGCCAGCTCACTATGTGTACGATACACCCATCGGGCAGTTGTGATCACTGGAGGACTCCTGGCCTTTTCAGGAATGGCACTAGGATTTCTTGGACTCAACATGGTCTGGATGTATGCAACGACTGGCTTCCTGCAGGGTATGAGTTTCTGGCTTTATGGATTTCTTTCACCAGCAACTCAGAGCCCTTATTTGAGGGTGCTAGCAGTAGGAGTTTTAAAATCTTATTTCTATTTTGATTTTATAAGCAACTAGAACCAACAGCCTTCTTTAAAGGTCATTTCCTTCATGTCCCACTCTGGAAGTAAGAATTTGTGCTAGAAATCTGCAGTGACAAAAGAAGGTGAATAATTATATGCTAGTAATTTTCACCTGGAAATTATATGCAACCAAAAAATGAAGAGTGTTCTAATTTTTACTTAGAGCCTAGACTTCTTTGAAGATTTAAAGAACCTAAACGGTGCTGAAGTACGAGGACATAGAGAGCCCAAATTTCGTACTTTCTATCAAATAATCTTATGTTTTGAACACAGGCCCAGGCTTTCAGTTGATTCCAATCCTTTCCTTTACTCCAGACGAAAACAGGCCAGAAAGTTGTCTCCAACAGCTAGCAGATTTTCCTGGAACAGGAAGCGAAGCTGGCAGGGAAGAAACCAAACCATTCCCAGTTCCATGCTGAATGCCTGAGAACATGTCTGGAATTTGAGCCCTTTGGCAATCCTGGGCTCCCTAATAGTTTCTAGGGAGCCATTAAAATCACTGTTAGAGCAGGTTTGAAGCCTGCTCAAAGTAGTTGTGCAAGAAAATGAAGAGCAAACAGAGGTTATATACCAGCTTCCTTCACATCCTCCCTCACTTTCTGTCCTGAACACAGCTCAGCTTAACCTGGCGGTCTGATCTAGTACCAGCCTTAATTAGGACAGCATGGACACTCTGAGATCTGTCTAGTTGCAACCACATGGACATGTGGTTTCTCACCCAGTGGCAAACTTGTCAAACCAACTTTTTTTTTTTCTTCACAGTGAGAATATAATAGTGTATACTTTATTGCTTGAACATACAGTTTATTCTTACAGAACATACGTCACAAATACACTCTTACTTGTAGTACAGCTGAACTCATGCTTCTGCTAGGAACAAAAGAGTTTTTCTTCTACCAGTTTTTAACTTTGCAAATGTAGGAGCACTGACTGCTTTAATTTCCACCTTCACAAAGTACCTTAATAGTGTCTAACTGGTGCTATTTGTGTTGCTGTTTTTCAGGACTTGGGATTTCCTTCTCGTGGACACCAGCCATTAGCATTGTTAGCCATTATTTCTCCAAGAAAAGAGCTTTGGCCAATGCTATTGCCAGTGCCGGAGAATGTGCCTTTGCATTCACGTTCGGACCATTTTTCCAGTGGTTGATTAGTCAATATGGATGGAAAGGTGCTCTCTTGATCATAGGTGGCATCCAACTCAATATTTGTGTCTGTGGAATATTGATGCGACCCCTGACAAGCAGCTGCCTCCTTGAGGCTAGCCATTCTGAAATTGAGACACCACCTGGCAATGGTGAATCTAGGATAGACAAAGAAGATAAGTCTCCCATCACCCACAAAACCTTCAACTGGATGCTTGTGAGGCAACCGGAGTTTGTACTTTATGCCATTTTTGGCATATTAGCTGCTATGAGTTTTTTTGTTCCTCCATTATTTTTAGTTCCACTTAGCTACAGCCTGGGAATAGATGAATCGTGGACTGCATCCCTCCTGTCCATTTTGGCTATGGTGGACTTTGCAGGCAGACTGCTATGTGGCTGGTATGCCAATCTCCACGTTACCAAAACTGTTCACTTGCTGACAATGACAATTACGCTCATCAGTACTTCCCTGATGCTGTTGCCACTGGCTAACAATTACCTGTCCTTGGCAATATTCACTGGCTTCTATGGATTCTTCTTTGGTACAACGGTTGCCGTTCACATTACAGTGCTAGCAGATGTTGTAGGCATGCCAGATTTTGACAGTGCTCTAGGGCTTTTCATGCTCATTCGAAGCACTGGAGGTTTTGTGGGGCCTCCTCTTGCTGGTAAGTAAGTTAAGACAATACCCTGCCAAATACGGTTTACAAGAAGAAAGGGGAATGGTAACCCAAACTGAAAAAGTCTGCATCTGGACCCAAATTTCCCTCTTTTTTAGCTCAGGGGTATCTGGACCAAGAAGTATATAAAAACACTTAGTTTAATTCCTCTCCAAAATATCTTGCTCCCACTCTTCTCTGTGGTTTTAGAGATATCTGTTCACCAGGAAAGAAGGGAAGAATGGTAGGGTTTGCATGGTGTTGTTCCTGCTTCCCGCAACCCATAGGATCGCACTTGATGGACTCCCACAGTCTTGCTATGAAAGTGTACCTTTGGGACAAGCAGCAGATCCATACTTTCAGAGAAGAAACTGAAATTTGAGACCAGTGATGTTGTGTAAATGCTGGTATTGTTGGGAGGGTTTCTATAGAAGGTCAAACCAAACAGCTTGAAGCGTTAGGCTATGTGAACCTCAAGGAAATATTCACAGAGATGCCTGCTGTTTTCAGACAGCATTTGAGCTAAACAATATAATAAATGGGAGAGGCTGCCCATAAAAACAGTAGGAATAGGGAGCAGACAATGAGACAGCACATGGATTTATGGACTGGCAACGAGACAAAGTCATCTCGGAAAAATGCAAGACAAACAAGCTGCAAGCTGTAGGGACTTTACAAAGGGATATGGCAGAAAAAATGACCAATGTGACATGTAAAATGTGGATCTGAGTCCTCATCCAAAGACCACCACTCATGCACTACAGTGACTTTTGTGGTAATGACACCACTAATATTTTGCAAATGGGTCAGAATGAATACTGGAACATCTTAATTGACTTTTGAAAATTGTAGGCACCAGGAAGATTTATAGAGAATTTGAGACAGAACAGTATCAAAAGTATGGTGGGAAGATCCAAGTAAAATACAAAGATAACAAGACATTTATATAGCGGCTGCTCAGTAGTACTGGTTACTGGGGGACCAGTTCGACCCCTTTGTGTAGATATGGTAAGCTAAAAACAAGGTATAGAAGAGGAGGGAAGCCTAGTGCTTCTTGAGCTCTCCTCTCCTACTTTAAGAGAAAAATCTAAAAGATTTGGATTCAGAGTTCCTTTGCCTAACAGTACTGATATTGGAACAAAGGCTAGGGAGTACACTAAGCGTGGACAAACTTTCCAATGGGAGAACAAGCAAGCAGCCTTCATCAGCCCACAAACGAGCCTGCCATTGTACCCACAGAGCAGCTGATACTACCCCATATACTGCTGCAGTACTACTACTGTACTGCTGTTTTCCCAGTATGGTACACAATGGCATTAGGTATTTTGGTTGGCTTAAAGCTACCTAAAAGACAAGGTACTTCTTGTTAACATTTGTGACTCTCTGTAAAATGATGAAGAGGGAAGCCCATAATACTGCAGGCAACTTCTCCAACTGTGTCTCCAGCAGAGGCCTCTCCTTTCCTTCTTTAAACTCTCTCATGCTGTACAGTTATGGTCCAAATTGCAGCAACTGATGATAGCTACACTGCAGAACATGGGGCTACTCAGATACAAAGCTGCACAATTTGGTTTTTTTCTGCCATTAACTTCATTGTCTGCCATGTTTTAGGTTGGAAAGTGCTTCAGACTGTGTTGCATTTTGTTTTACTAGCAATTCACATATGCAAAGTAAATGAGACATGACTTGTGTTTCAAATTTTAAAATGCTGCAGTGGGGTGATGTTCCATGTACTTATGATGTAGAAAGCTGCAAGAGAGGTATGTAGCCAGCAAACTCCCTTTGTGAGAGGGTACGTTCACACTGCTGAGCTAATTCACAGTAGTCTGCTTTCTATCAATCACATTGCTGTCATTTGTTTCTCTCCAGGTCTGATCGTGGACATGGCTGGAGATTACAGAGCAGGCTTCTACATGGCAGGAGCCACTCTTGTCCTATCAGCTGGATTTTTAGTTACTTTAGATCAGATCCAGCAGAGAAAAGAAAGAGGAAGCCAGACTAATACTAAACCAAAAAAGTCAACATTACCCTACCCTTCCGTCCATCCCCTGAAACTTCAAAACAGAAGGTATCGAGAACATGATGTAGTGGTGTGACTACACTACAGTGGACATCTTACAACATTTCAGGACATATGGAAGTGTTTTATTTTCTCCAAAGTCAATATTTGTAGGATTTATAAGATGATGGAAGTTTTGGATAAGAATGTTTGAAATTGAGGAAGAAAGACATTAGTTTACAAGGAAACCACACCAGTAACCATTACTGTAATATTTTGATGTTGAAGTTGCGTTTTGACTATGCAAGTCTTCATCACAGTCCCATGAGGCAGCGATAAGCAAACTAGGGAAACTATGGTCTAAATGAAATTACCATGAAGCATGTATGCAGCAGATAGAAACTGATACATATTGCAGCCATCACTATGGAATAGGAAGAGGCATCAGCTCACAGATGTTTAGCTTGGGGAGGTAGTGCTCAGTATTTTCAGTAAACAAGTTGGATGTGAAAGCAAGAGTTCATGAATATAGTTTTGAGCTAAAGGGTTTGCAGGTACTCTACAGAGCAGGGCTGGAATCTGATGAATAAATAAACCTGATAAATGGGGAAAGTTACATGAATAATAGAATTCATTAGAGAGAAAGGCAGTTCTAAATATTGTAAGTAAAACGCAAAATACACACACATAACATGGAGAAGGATTGGTGAATAATAGAGGAAAACACAAAGCTACAGTGGACTTCAAACCGAGCAAGAGTCCCAAGTGCAACCCTACATTAAAAATAGTAAATGTCTTTCTGTGCTATGGTAAAATAGAGAAAATAATTGTGCTTGCAAGGCTTTAACTGGAAGAGGTACATAAGTTGGAAAGAATTAAGTGGAAAAAGAAAGAGAAAGGTTAAGAAAACACAGCCTAAAGAAAAAGTGTAAGAAATAAAGTTTGTTTGGTTTAGAAGACAAAAGGTTGTACAGAGCATGAGAACAGTCTTCAAAACCATAATAGGTTGAGGTAATGAATTCACAATTAATTCATTTCCCTGTTAAGGCAATTAGTAATTGATATAATTTGCAGCAAGGCAGAGTTATGTAATGGGGAAAAACTTCATTGTAGCCTGTTACGCATAAAAAACAGACGATAGGGAGAATATGAATACATAGAGACATCAGAGAATAGCTAAGACATGAGAGAGAATCTAAATAGATTCAATTGTGCTTCAGAACAGTGGGATGGACTAGATGACTTCCTGAGGTCCTATTTAGTCCCACATTTTAACTATCCTGAGGCTCTTTGAGTAAATAATTCAATTTATGAGAATAAAAAAAGTCTGTATCCAAATCACTTTTTTTGGTCATTTTGTTTTATCAGGGAGAAGAGAAAATGCAAAAGAAGGGAGGAAGGGCTGGATCACATTTAAAAAGAAACAGTAAAAGGAAAAAACATAGTACTTAAAAGCTTTTAAACTGTTACAAATGGCATAGCTGCCCTAGTTATGAACTTCAGAAATTTTTACCATTGAAACACTTTACCTGTGAAGCCAAGTTTAACATAAATCACTCAACTAAAATACTTATTTATTGCCTCATAGGAATAACAGTTATTTCAAAAATTCAATTTAACTTACAGGAAATTAGCTGAGCCACTAATAAATCAACTATCTGTGAGGGCTTGATTGCAGAATACACATTGGAAGGCACACAACTGTGTGGGCAAAGTCTTATAGCAAGGCCCTGAAATTTCTGACAAAACGTTTTTCAATCATGTCAATTGAAAAACTTAGATTTTTCTAGAAACTATTATCCTTCAGTCTTCTGCAGTGTTCCAATATTTAAAATAACTCTTCATTTCATAAAATGAAAGGAAGGGGAATTCTTGGGGAGGTGGGTGTGAGAAATGGAGAGATGTTTCATAGACGCTGTTTCCACTTCTGACGTTCTGTTAAAATTCTGTATTTCATTTACAAGCCCTGACATGAATTTCTGTATGTCCTGACATCTGACAGAGGCAGTAAAGAAGGCTAGTGGCATCCTGGGCTGTATGAACAGGGGCACAGATTAAGGGAGGTGATTATTCCCATCTGCTCTGCAGCTGTGCATCCATTTTAGGGCACCAAGTAGAGGAAAGAAGTTGATAAGCATGACGGAGTTCAGCAGAGGGGCCACTGAGAGGCTGTGGGACCGGGGCTGGTTCAGCCAGGAGGAGGGGTGGCTTCAGGGGCACCCAACAGCATCCCTGGCATGAGTGGGAGGGATGGGGGAGACCCAGCCGGGCTCTTCCCAGCAGCATGTGGCAGGAGGGTGAGACACAGCAGCACAAGCTGAAACACAAGAGGCTCAGGCTGGAACCATGAGGACAACCCAGAGGTGCGGCTGGAGCTCAGGGAGGCTGGGTCATCTCCATCCTTGGGATTTCATGCCCCGACTGGGTGAAGCCCTGAGCAGCGCGGGCTGAGCCCAGAACTGGCTCTGCTTTGGGCAGGAGCTGGGGCTGGAGACCTCCCCAGGTCTCCACCAGCCTGAGCAGGATCCTGGGACCCTGTGGAGCGAGAAATGAAAAGTCGTTCTTTTACTTTTTTTGCTAAATGCACTGAATAGTATTAGTCACCTGGACACTGTCAGCTGATGACTACGTACCTGTTTAGTGGCACAGAAAAAGTAACGAGTGTTTGTATTCATTTTGGGACTGCTTTTACTTCAGCTGTAGCAGCAATATTCCAAGTTAAGTGTCACTGGACTATTATGGGAGGGATAACTTGCAAAGGGCTGTTTTGTTCCAAGCTGCTAATGATGTAGTCAGTGTTGCCTATAGTCACTTCAAAGTTTCTGAGATGGCCTTGGAGACGTAGAAACAGGACAGTGAAGCTTTAGAAAGCACCGCCGTTCTCTTGAATCCAGGTATGGCCTCCTGAAATTATATGCAAGGAAAGTCATAACTCTGACTCACCTTGATAGTGCCCGCCTGCATCCAAAAGGTTTTCACCTGTGGCTGGTCATCCTGTGTCTCTTGGAGAAAGTCCAATAAATCTGAACAATCCCCTGGGCTCAGAACCTCCAGTCAACACAGACAAAGTAGCAGCAAAGAAAAACACTGCCAGAAAGCTATCCAATCTTTTTTCTTTGCAAAAACAAGGTGCAGGAACACAGGCACCACTGCATTCGTGGCATCCTCTCGGCATAGCTGCTGCAGGATTAAGTTTACCACTCCTTCTTTACTGTACATTATTCAGAGATGGAGCAGAGGGAGATGGGTCTGACACTAAGGGCCACGGTTTCACTTGGAAATTACTTGAAGTGGAATTAACTTTCATGAACCAGGCTTTCAGGATGACAACATATTAATGGTGTCTGTGCAAAGCAGTCTACAGGACAACATGTTGCTTCCTGGAGGTGCCTGCAGTCGAAGTAGCAGCAATTTGAGGGATAGCTTCTTTTCAAAAAGCTCCAAATCAGGCCTATAGTGGAACTGTTCAGCCCTGGAAGCCAGATAATACCTACCTCAAAGTAAATCCCCAAACCATGGAGAGACGAGGATCCTCAGCACCAACTGAAAGGGCTGAATATCCTTATTCACTCTTACTGTACTGTGTTACTGTTAGTGTAGATTTAGCACTGACATACTTGAGAGTTTCCACTGAAATTCACATAAAACTCAAAACTAAAGCCTTTACTAAATCAGGTGTCAAGGTACTTATGTTTCTTTGCTCTGGCTGCTGCAGGAAGCCTCAAATACCAGAGAAAAATAAAGATTATCAATTAAGGGAAATAAACAAATTCATAAAAATCCCCGGATCTTGTTCTAGAAAGATAGAATCACACTGTCAACAGCATAAAACCAACTGCAGTTCTTTTTAAAAAGTCAAGGATATTATTTTCAGTTACACTAGAAGCGTTCATTTCATACCTATCATCAAGACTCATCAGAATGTCCTAGGCTTGCCGCAGGTTGCTGGCTATCACAAAAGGCCTGGGTTGCTTTGGGATTTCTTGTAAATACTCCTCCTATTCCATCATCTTCTCCTCCTGAAATGTTATCTTTAAAAAGGTGATACCTGTGGAATCCGTATGTCAATTCCAGTGACTTTACACTGTCAGAGTTAGCACTACCTCAGAGAAATAAGATTTTAGAAACACCGTGGGATCAGAACTAGGACATGCTGTTTCACCTTCTCATCCATCCAATTTCTCAATAGCAGCATTGTGTATTTACATACCAGATGGCACCACAGATCCATGACAAAGCTGGGTTTTTCCCTTCCTTGTTGTACTATTAACAAGAGATTAATTCAGAACAGAAAATATTCAATCAGCTGGCATTTTGCCCTCCACACTGCTTCAGGCAAGGAAGGGGCAGAGACCGGTTTTGGCATCACATGGATTTCCTGTATGTCTCAGTTTTGATTCTGACAGGAACAAACAGTACCCTTCAGTTGTCATCGTCTCCCAGAAGAGAAGCTTTTCTTGAGGAAAACACATGATTTGATAATCAGCTCTACAGCATTTTCAGAGTACGGCATGAAGGCTGGCACATTGCTTGGTAACTTGATAGACTGCAATAGTGTACGCTTACTGTTTTACATGCATGGGCATCTACAGAAACCATCCCTGCATCTCTTTCACCTTTGAAACTCCCATTGCATTCATCTGGGATAACATGAGAAACACTGAACCATTTGGCCAAACGAGCAAGTTTATGGTCCTCATTCTTCTTCCTCCCTTTATTTTGCCCTCTGCAAAAAATGTGTTGTTCCAAACGTTAATGAGTCTAGCAAAAAGAATTAGATCATCCTGGTGTTAATCACAGAATGGATGAGCTTGGAAAGGGCCTCTGGACGTCATATGGTCCAATGACCCACTCTGCTCCAGCAGGGCCATCTAGAGATGGTTGCCCAGGACCATGCCCAGATGGCTTTTGAGTATCTCCAAGGATGGAGACTCCAGCATCTCTCTGGGCAACCTGTGCCAGAGCTCAGTCACCCTCACAGTAAAAAAATGTTTCCTGAGGTTCAGCTGGAGCCTCCTGTGTTTCAGTCTGTGCCTATGGCCTCTGGTCCTGTCACTGGGCACCACCACAGAAAAATATCCAAAGAAAGGTCAGATTTTTACCATTATTAGGCAAAACACACAAGCAGAAAAATGGTCTGGCTCTTCCCAGACCTGCATTAGCTAAGAATATAGATGTTAAGACTTTTCATCTGATTTCCTGAGGAAGTGGATGTTGGTCTCTCACACTATTTGGTTTTTCCTCTTCACTTCTGAGTCTGTCAGACATTTTCAACCACATTTACAGCCAGGTTCACAGCTTCAAAGATGAGCAAAATTGTCAAAGTTTTAAGTTTGAGTCCTTCTAACTTAAAAAAAAAATATATATCTGTGGCAAGATAGACAGCCCCAAATTAATAACTCATTGGGAAAAATGACATGGTTCTTATATCTTTTTTTATTTTTTTTTTTTGGCAGTAACTGACACTGCTGGTCCATCACAGTACCCAGACCTCCTAATTAATCACAGACTGCCAATTCATGCCTGGTGTTGTAAACGGAATTACTGCAGCGTGAGCACAGGCAATTCACACAAATCCGTAGGAAACCAGGCTTTGTTAGTTCTGCAGCCCACAGGGCAGACTCTCTTTTTGTTGCAGCATTTGCTTACCAGTACATAATTAAACTGTAATTGCCCTAATCTAAGACACTTCCCTCACGGTACAACAGCATATCCATCTGTGAGGTTTGTTCCAACTATACCAGTTTCCACAGCGTTACAATGGTGCAAAAAGTGTGCATAAACAAAGCTATAGCTGAACACATGTGAACGCAGCAGCCCTCTGTCCCAAAACAATCAGCCCTAAATCAAAACATATTTGAATTTAGAAGTATTCTGCCCACTCTAGGAGGTTGTACTGATTAAGCAGGTAAAATGGTGTTGGGCCAGTTCTCAGAGGATAAGTAATAAACGAAGAAATAACAGATTTTTGAGCTGCTTATTGGGAGGGAAGGATGTGGACCGCAAGAAGAAAAGGAAAAGTTGTCTCCTTGCCTCTTTCATGCTAATTAATGCATTCAGAAGCTGTACCGAAAGGAATTTAAACTCGTGATAGTCATAAGAGAACAGATCAAAGAAGAAAAAAACAGACCAAGTCAAGGAAAAGAAAGCTGTACGTGCCTTTCAGTTAAGAGACAGCATACCGGTCTGAAGGAGGTAAGATTTGTATTTCTTTATTCTATGCAAAATTTTCTGTGTTTCTTTGAAATTAAGTTTCAAAAGGGGCTTGACTGTCTCTAAGTAAACTCTGAAAAGGTTTTGTTTCCTTGGCTAGAATTCTCTTCAGTAAAGTCATTGGGTTTTATACTTGACCTGTGTAAGGTAGGCAGATTAGCTGGATAGTAGCAAGTAGGATCTGTTGTTGTGCAGTTTACATGACAAAAACATGATTACTTGTGGATTTCTTCTTCACTCTATTTGATCAATTAGATTTTTAACTGTTCAGACTGCTTTTAGGTGGGTGCTTATTCCCTTAAAACTGGAAATTAAGATTATAATACAAACTCCCTGCACATCTACATATAAATTGTCAGCAGACATAAATTAGTATAACCATCTGAAAATCAACAGATTTCTGGGAGTTTATGCTGATTGAAAACCTGGCCCTTGAGCATTTACAGGGAATAACAGCAATAAAGAAACAACTAGTGGTAAGGACAATATGAGTTTTTCATCTTCTGAATAGTTTTTCTTGTACAGGTGAATTGCCTTTCCGTCTATATTCCTGCAAGGTTTTACTTCAGAAGTCTGCCATCACTTAGTACCTAAAGAGACCGTGTCAAATTCTTCTCTGTTGGGCTCAGGTGCAAATATTTTGGTGTCACTGGAGCTATTCAAATATAGATTATAGTTACGGTTTTGAGTTTTGCCTTAATTTGGGATGGTTGCAAGTGTATATGATCTACTTGATTCTGAAGACACCACATTGTTCTGCCTCCTTAAAATGCTCCCGTTAAAACAAAAAAGTTGACAATATTATGTTTTAAAGATAACAAATTATTTATTGCACTAAGACACTGTATTTCTATCCTGTAGGTGTGAGCAGGACCAAGCTCACAAAATGCCCAGAAATCACCACCATCCAGATGGCAACTTTTTCAGGGGGAAAGGACACAGCTATCTTGCGGCAGAAGAGTAAGCATAAAGCAAAACCTATGTTAGTGTGTAAGCTGGTTTTACACTGAAAGAAATGTACAAAACAGTATCAGGAAAAGTCTCTGCTGTATATAGGCGCAGTATATTTTAGATATCCTGTAGTTGTCTCTAAAGTTCATCATTGCAGAATCATATAGAACCCTCAACAGTTAAGAAAAGTCAGAATTGCAGAATTCAAGATTTCTAGAGTTCGATCATATGATCACAAGTCATTAACATTTATAAAAAATTACCAGGTTTACTCAGGCTTATTTAGAATTTTCTTTTCAGGCTGTTGCAAGTTTTATCTCCAGATCCACATACCTCTCTTCAGAACCTGAAAGGGACATTGTCTCGCCCTAAAGACTAATATAAGTGAAAATCCCAGAGAAATGGTAAAATACCGTCAAAAAGCAGATGGAGACATCAATGCCATACAAATGTGACTCTCAGTAAATTGTTTTTGGGTGAGACTCCACTTAAGCAGAACAATTGAAGCTAATACTTTGTTAGTTTTGGCTTACAATAAAATATGTTGGGTCTTGGATTACTGGAGACACTATCCCACTGGTGACGTGTTACTACTTTAGACAAGTATTTCCAATGTGCTTGGAATATCTGTATGTGGAATGCACTTCTGGTTCTGGTTTACTGTCCTCCAAACTTGGTGACTTGTCCCCCCCTGACACGTACTGCACGGTATTTGTTTCTCCATGTTCGTCCCTCGGTAGAGAGAATAAACAAAAGGGAAGGCTCTCTCGTAGTCCTTCCAAAGCAGCTCAGTTCTCCAAAAGAAAAAGAGAAAAAGCTGGCTAGTCATGTCTTCGCACTGGAAACTAAGCACGCTCACCTCTAACTGCCATGAGTTCCAGTGGCTTCAATTGTAAGCAGTTTTTCTAGATAACGCGAGGGAAAAGTTATCTCTCCTTTCAGCACCAGAAGAAGCATTCAAGACATAAGCACAGATTCCTAATAGCACAGTTGCAACTTTAACTGGAATTGCAAGAAATTGCATACGCACTTTTCATACTAGCCTCTGAACTGGTAGGGAAGGAGTTAGATGGCAAATACGCAGTTAAAATCACAAACTGCAGAAATGACGTACATTCTTTGGGGGATACAAGCTAGTGGACAGCTAAAATTACAGAGCACATGAAAAGCAGAAAGCAGTCTCAAAATGTAGAAAAGGCAGCGGTTGCTTTGAGAAGCAGTCTCTCCAAGTTGTAACTGTGTTGGGGCCAGTAACAAAACCAGTGGAGCCATCTCGTAACTTGGAAGATCAGCTGCAACACGGCTGCACCAGGAAGCAAGTGAATGGCGTGAGCTGTGTTCTTGGGTTGAACAGGTCTCCAGCCGACACAAAGTCTTCAAGGGCAGGAGCAACTTGCAAGGTTCAGATACTTGTGGAAAAGAAAACCCCTTTGGCTCCAAGGGGCTTCATGCTCCAAAGAGCACACAAGCAGTTCGGACAAGAAGACAGCCTGTTCTGCCACACGAATCAGCTTGCCTCTTCCTTCAGGCTTCTTAGGTCACAAGGAAATGCTCCTTCACGAGACTGTGAGTCAGTGGAAACGATACCAAATTGATATAAAAGGTCTCTGATAAGTCACACAGCCCTCTCCCCAGTCCCAGTGGAAAAGCCTGGTGGCAATTACTGCAGGGCAACCAGATATAAGATATACAAAAGTATGTTAGAATGGGTTTATCCTGGCTTGTGGTCATTTTTTTTCCTGTCCTCTTTTCCCTTTAAGCATTTTGCAGACTGTTCTGTTCCTGAACACTCAAAGAACGAAAAAAATGGGGAGTGAATTCCGTATGTCTTAATGGGGAGGATATTAGCACAGGAGGAAGGGTTTTGTGACTGGGAAACTTGCAGTTACTTTCAGCTGTAATTACTGTAAGCTTGCTTTCTGAACTGTGCTACTTCTCCCAAGCCCCCGTAGGCAGCGGGAAGGATGTCTCACAGCACAGTTTGCAAAGCTGACGTTCCCTGAAATGACCAGTGACACCAATACTGTGGCTAGCATGTCACAGAACAAGAGCTAAAGAATTACAGAGCTCTTTATGAATAATTTAAAGTTTCTTACTCGGTTTTTGAGGTTGTGTAGTATATTACGTATCCAAAAAATCCTTCTGTCACCAGCAGTTGTTGCAATACGATGTAATTAGGATACATTTCTCAACAAATAAACATGAGCCGTGTCTCTGCAGGTGTGGCTTTTAATTTATTTCACATTCTCTTCCAATAGCACAATGCTGTTCGCTGGATTTACAGGCAGGGATTTTTTTAGAAGCAGTAGTCAGTGGTAGATTATTATCTTAGAAGCAATATATTCCTTATTTTTAAAATGCTTAGGAACTTGTCAGAGAATTTAGCTAACTGCTTAATGTATGGAGACTGGCTGAAGTTATTGATACTTTGTCTGTTTTCTGAGGTAAATTCTGCTCCATGCCTTCCTCTGATAAAAGGATGCTGATACAAACTTTTGTTCTTATCATTCTTGCTCCCAGAAGAATGCATCTAGTTCTGGTGGTAATTATTTTGTTTTGCTTCCCCAACAGAGCTCTGGGTATTGGACTCTTCATTTTGGTGCTGGCAATTTTACTTATCTTTGGCTGCTGGTATTACAAAAGACGTAGCGGCTACAAAAGTCTGCAGGTAAGCATGGCAGCCCACTTCCTCGCATGCTAGTACCTTGACAACTTCTTATCCTTAGTTGCGTTACCTTAATGCAGGGAACATTGGATCTGTAATAGGACATCATTATCTCAGGTAATATATACACTGACATATACAAAGGTAAAAGCACACAATATGAAACACACCCTGCCCTGAAGAACCTGCAAGTCAGGCAAAGGAGTAAGAGGAAGCTGAAGCACAGGGAGATGAAGCCAGCTGCCCAACCTTCACAATACATCGGTGGAAAAAATGATCTCTAGGAAGCATTGTATCTAATATTTACACAAAACCAAGATGTGTTCTGAGTATTTATGTTTAAATAAAAACAACATATTCGCTTACTCATAAGACTTACCCCTAAATAAGGACAGATATGACTAGAGTAAATCTAGGAAGCAGAGAAGAAAAATAACTGTTACAAGTAACTAAGTAAATATTATGTTCATGTACGAGTGATATATGATTTATTTGTATAAAAGTTGACTTGCAGTTTTTAGATTTACAAAGAAGCAGGACAGGTTTGAGGTTTGCTTTCTAAACACTGCTTCTGAAAAATTCTACTTTGGGTATCTTAAAAAAATATTAAAAAATAGCACGATCCTTCTCATAACATTTGTTGTTAGAAGTCTCAAAGCTCTATATTTGAAGTTCTGCTCTCTGTCCTGTGAAAGGGAGGCCACTTTTAATCCTTTAAAGTGGAAGTATTATCCAATTATATGTTTTAGAGTAAATATCTTTTAGTTATCCTAATATTTCAAAAAAGATGTGACCGTTTGGAATTAAAAAACATACCTCTCATCTAAGTCAGCAAATCCATTTCCTTGCTGTTTCCAGCAACTTTGTCCTGTTACCTTTCCAGTGATCTATCCAATACATATATCAACTAGCAGAATACATAAAACTTGAACTTTCCTAGTGAAATGTGGCAAAAAGGAAGGAAATGCTCAGAAAAACCTTCAAGAAGCAAACCAGAATTCTTTCATGCCTACTCTCTACATCATGGCAAAAAGCACAATTTTTTTAATTCCTTCTCATTGCAGGTTGCTGCTTTCTGGTTTTGAAAATCAGATTTTTGCAAGGCTTTTTGGTTAGGGGAGAACTGGTACAGAATGTATACAAAAGAAATGGTGGAAAATGGAAAAGAAAGAGGTTGGAGATGAAAGAAAGAAGTGGGTGGGATAAAAAGGAGGAAGCATTCAGGTGGGTGAGAAGGTGTCAGTTCCTGCAGCGGTCCTCGGCCTAAAAAATGTGATACGCATTTTTCTGGCAATGTAACTAGATAATACAGGAGAGAGAGTATGTCTCAGCAGAGACAGCAAAAAGCGGTAGGTAGATTACCTCTCTAACTTGTGTCTGGCCCTAATCCCAGGTTCTAAGACCTGTTGTAAATGTGCTGCCAAATATTAAATGATGCATAATTTGTTCCAGCTTCACATTCTCCTCTTTCTTTCATCTTCCCCATATTTCTTTATGAACTGTCACAGAGCAAAAGCTCTGGTGTGGGCACAATAGGAACCGTGGTAGGTGAAGGAACAATACTGGACTGCAAAATGGCTCTGCAGGAGTGCAGAAACTTTAATTCTGTGGTAAGTTGCAACTCAAGGTTTCATTTACTGGTAAACAGTCACTTGTTGATGATTTCTTTCCTGGGGTGTGCTTCTAGATTGGGTCTTCAATACCTCTACATTAACTTAAAGAGTAGTATTTTGCACAATTTTTACTGGGGAAAGATTTTTTTTAAAACTACTATTAAGAACTTGTCTTCTAAAAAATTCTCTTCTTTCACCTACCTTCATTCGTAAGTTGTATGATCATTATGCAATCTATTAGAATGGTGTAACACCTGAATGCTGAAATATACTGAATAAACAAACATCTCCCTGATAGATGTTCCGCCATTCTGACAAAGAACAAATGGACTGTGTCTGGTATACTATACCCTGACAAGGATTTTCGCGGAACATCATAAAACTTCAAGGTTTTAGCTTCTCCAATCATTATGAAAAGATGAACGTTCAAAACCTATAATTTTAAAAAAGCTGAAATAACTTAATTGATAAATAACTTCGTCAAGTTATGGGTGTGTTTAAATAGTTTTAGAATAGGGAAAAGGCTAATTTACAACCAATTTTAAATAAGCTGCACAAATTGTTAACATTGGAAATAAGACAATGTACCTGCATCAAGACTCTGAAAGAAAAGTTTCAATATTTGTCTGAATTCTCAATATTAAAAAAATGTCCTTTTTTAAAAAAATTCTGTCCTGGAATTTTAAAATCCTCTCTTGGGTTGAATGATACAAAGAAAATGAATTTGATCTGATGCAAAACCAAAACCCATATTAGCAAAAACTAACCTTAAAAAAAAAGAAATCACATAATGAATGAGCTCAGGTATTTTAAACTGTAGTACCATATCTGATATGACGGTAAATAGCTCGCTGCATCTTTCATGTCATTTTTTTGTATCTCAGTTGTTTTTTCAATCTTTCATGTGCATTTTCCTTACCATAGGTACCTGATGCTCCACCAGCTTATGACAAAATTGCTGCAGATCAGTCACCACCACCTTATTCACCATGATAACGTGAAATCTTAAACTCTAAACATACCAATTCAATTTCTTCATGCTTCTCAACTTCCTGTACATGCTTAACTTTCTTAAAGCTAAAATCATAAAAAAAATATATATCACATGCTTTCATTAGCAAGCAGTTGCTGAAAATTATTCCTGCTCAGTTTACAGAACTGGTTCTTGAAATGCCTCAATAAATCTGAATGCGCTCTTGTTTTAAGTTTTTCATTTCCTGTGGTCCTGTGCTCAGATTAATACACTATACTCTAGTCTGGGCATCATGCACCCTTCATCTACCAAGAATAAGTACATACCATTGAGTATCAACCAGAGTAGAAAGTGTTGGCACCTTTGTTTTCGCCTTCTCCGCTTACTATCCCTTTCTTTAAAAAAGACATAAATAAACTATTCCCTGGAATGTACTGTGCAAGAATCTGTCATAAAATGCACAAAACCATTTGACTACGTGGCCTGTTACAAAGACTAACCATTTTCCCTACCAGCAGTTCTAAAATTAACCTGTGGCTATGTTTTACAACGGGCTTTTATTTCACATCAGCTGTTGATCTACCTGTAATGAAATAATTCCTCATAAAACACGATCCAGGCAACTTAGGAATTTCTGTTTAGAGCCCATATTATTTCATACCTGTAAACGGGTATAATGATCATCACCTTTAATTTCCTTCTGGCAGTCTTGTGAGAAAGCAAAAGAACTTGGTAGATACAGGGCTTTACGCATTGTCTGTTTCTAACATGATGAAAAAGTATGAGAAAATGTGTGAAGCCCATGTTCCTTGAAGAATATAGAAGATAGGAGACTCCAAGATGTCAAATTTTGTAGGTTGCCAGAACACTAGCAGTAATAGAAAACAAAGAATTGCGATACACATAAATTAGGCTACATACATTTGGCAGTTATTGTTTACTTAGCCTTTTTTGTTACTGTTTACTTGCCAGATTATTCCTTAAGATCATATGCAGATCAATAAGTTTATACACAAGGCCTGATATCTCACAGCAGGAGGCAGCTAGAACTGTACAACATTGTTCAGATGAAAAGTAGTTACAGAAGAGAACTATTTTCATAAAAAAATTATTAACTGCTATTAGTAAAGAATCCAGTTCTTTGTCATTAAGTATGCAAACACAAACACCTTAAAACAAAAAAAGGTTTTAAATACAAGGCAGATTTACTTGCCTAGCATAAAGTCCATATACGGTGATAAATAATAGGTTTTTAGAAATGTTTCTTTTGTAATAAAAATGTTTATATAAATTAATAAAATTAGATACTTGTTAGAAGGTAATAAGTATCTGTAATTGCTGTGAAAGGTTACAATCAATATGTTTGTTCTTATAAATTTAGATGATATTTCTATTTAGAAATTACTTTAACCTAAAAAGCTGCTTACATGTGCATTTTCCAATATACACTTTTGAGGAAAAAATTCTGTGAAATTCTTTAGTGACAAGAAGAAGAATACACAGGAAAACACACAAAATGCCAGGTTATAGCTAGTAAGTGTCAGAGATGCGGAATACAGTGGCTGACTAAATTTCTGGCAGAACTGGTAAGCTAAAGCTTGAAGCTAATGATCTTTAACAACTCTGTGCTCTGTAACTCTCTACCCTGGGGCAACATCCTTTCAAAAGACTGCGTGTTGCTACAGTTGAGTGGAACTGACATACACATTCATGGCTCAGAAAAAAAGTAATTTCTATGAAGATCAATTGCTATGAAGAAGTGAAGTGCGTAGAGTTCAAAAAGCTTTGCTTGATCCCACACATTTTTCAGTAGTATCAGCATTAAATAGGTTACTAGCCATTTCGAACGCTCACGAGGAAGGTAACATTGACTAAGTAGAAACATGAAATTATTTCCAGAACTACAGAAGGCCAAATTGTTGGAACTGCTCAGCAGCCAGAACTGGAACTCCTGAACTTTGACACTAATTTATAGATACTTAAAGGATAGATAAGCCCTCTTGAAAACCTATCCTTAGTTTTCAGAAGTCCTCCCATTTTTCCTCACTGTGAAAGCTGTATTCTTTCTTTGTAGACACAGTTAGAAAGTGGTCTCAGATTTTAATTAGTGCATGAAAATAAAAGCAAGAAATAGAGGTTCACCTGTATTATATAGGTGGAATCTTCATCACTCATGCTAAACACCCTCGCAAATTCAATTTTTCAAGTCTGGCTCTATACCCAACTGGAGAGGCTAGCTGCTGATCTATTAAAAAACAGCAATACAGGACAGGTCAGAACTTGAGAACAAGAGACCTGTAATTGCCAAAGTTGCATGCTGCCAGAACCAGCTATGTTATGTGCTATCTGTATTAAGCTCAATCACACTGCACTTGACCAAAGACAAGCTAAAACTTCGTAGGATGTCTGTCCACTAAAAAAGAAAGAGAAATGCACAGAAACTTCTCAACTACAACACAGAGAATGTGGTATAGAGTTTTCCAACTTCCAGGAAAGGCTTTCATATTAGACAGTCAATATGACCCCAGAGTAACAAATGGTCACCAAAATTTAGATTTATAATTTTCTGGTATGGTCAGGTATGTACAGGGAGGGTGTAAAAGTCAAAGATCTGCTCTGCCTATTTTACCCTCTTTGCAATCAAGCAGCAATCAGATGCCTTGTATTACAACAACAATTCTCAACAAATATGATATTTGCACTTTATTTTCTCCCACCAAATGAGCAAATGAAAAAAGCCATGGGCACTTTGAGTTCTCCCCCAGGATGCCGATGAAGAGAGGCGGCTGGTCATAGCTGGAGAATGAAGCTCGGCTTGCTACTGGTCTGCCTTAGCCCGCTCCCATCAGAGAAGCGGACACACTGTTATTAAAATTTATCTGTACACAAGGATCTTAGCAACGTCTCTAGAGCTATGTATTTCACCCTTCTGTAGCTACAATAAACACCTTGAAAACCAGGCAACCAGGCCTTTGATTAATATAGTGTGTTTTGGTCAGCTTGGTAAATTATAATGGCAGTAGCAGTTGCATTGTCTGTGTTTGGATTCCTGGTATGATCCTGCTGGATCATCTACTTCCTAATGAGGTTACAAGCCTCAATGTAGCCTCAAAAGACTTGAGAATATTAGTCAGCCATCCCAGCCATTGCACAAAGGTGAAATGCAGCAGGTCCTGACAAGTGCAATCTTCCTGGCACACTGAACTGCTTAGCAAAACAATCGCTGGGCCAAGAGCCATAGGGTACATACCACATACATCAGAGAGCTACGATAAAATAAAATACCAAGGGCTTTCTGCAGGAAGCAGTTGTTTTTTTAGAGCCTCACCAGCCCAGTGTAACAGGACTGGCATATGCAGCTGGTTGCCAGGACAATCCAGTGACGTTCTCCTCAGCAATCTCTGTTGGCTTAACACCTGCTGCGGTTAGGGATGTTGATAGATTATCTTGGCCTCAAGAACTGTGTTAGTATTAACCATATTGCTTATAATTTTTCAGTTATTTTTCAGCATATTTTGATTCATGTTTATGTCTAATACTCATAAAATATCGATCACTTTGTTGGTGTATGTCCATGTATTTATGTGACATAAGAGTACCTTTTCTTGCCTTTAAAAGCAAACTTATTTTCACTTCTTATGTAAAGGAGCAGGCTAATGAGTTCCTCTGTGCTTTGGAGAAGTGGCATGTATTCATTTGTACTTTTCTGTTGACTGCATATTAAACTGTGCAACAAAACTGAAAGACTGTTGTGTGTTCGCCCCATTTCATCAAACATATTTTGTTGCCCATTAGATCTGAAAAGTGCTTGCAAGTTTCCAGTGTTGTCTTTTGGTCACAGATCTGCACTGAGCTTTACATATGGTACTAAAGGTAAACTAGAAGCAGTATAAAGTTTAAAAAGCTATCTACAGCTACTATCTACACATCCCTTACATGCTGACAGCTAAAAAACAGCCCTTGTGCACTTTTTGGAATTGACTCTCCATATTCTGCATTCTTACACAATTATCCCATTTTCACTTTACTTCCTTTCCCCAGAAAATCCTTGTCTCAAAGGCAGCTTAGTTTCTAATAAACAGAAAGAAACACTACTTCCCTTGCTGCTAAAACCTAGCTCTTCAATACGTTTTGTCCACATAGGTTCTACTCTTGGGCCAATGCAAAAGACCACATTTTTTGGGGGTAGCAGTGTTCCTACATGCCTTGTGCTCAAGGGAATATGAAGAACAGACCCTCGTCCATCTCAACCTCATCCACCCTGAACCATCTCTCAAATTTACTCATCAAAAGAGACCCAGAGACTACTGGGCTCTATTTCACCAGGAAAAAAAGAGCAGAATGTAGAAGCCACTGTGACAACACTATTGACACCTAAGCTACACGCCACAGTTATTGCCTTCTCCAGTTCCCCCAGAAAACTCGTGCCATGTGATAGTGGTGAACTCCACTCTTGCTGGACTCGCGTGTGTCAAAACCTGAACAATGCAGAAGATGTGCCTTCGCATTTCCAAACCATTTTAGTATAGCCCCAAATACACATTTGGACCACGTGCTTTATTTGCCCCTTCCTTGAGAGGTATGCCACATGAGTCGAGTACAAACCAGTACAAGACAAAGAGTGATAGCTTAATATAAATACTTTAGTCTTTCAATACTAATTTTGTAAGGTATTTTCAACTCTTCTGGCTGCCATTTCTGGCTGGGAGAAACAGACTGCTCTGCTGCACGTTCACTATGTTCTCTGCTTACCTGGAAAAGCAGCCTTCCTTCTTCCCAGTTCTTTTTTGAATTTACCTTATCGTCAGCTGCATTCTTGTAGATATTAGGGAAAAGAACTGACTCATTTGTTGTGGAAGAGTATTTTCTAAGAGAAACATCTAATCTTTCAATTTCTATCAGTTTGTCCTTTCCCATTTACTTTGGCAGAAGTAATTGACTTCTGTTTCTGCATACTGTCACTTACACCCCAAGTGACTCCTTACCGACACTCAGGAGAAAAACAGGAGCTGCCCCTCTCAGACACTGATCAGGGCTGGTTTTGCTGTCTGCAGTTGTTTGCAGGAGCAACTTTAGGCTTGTCATCTGGTAACCATATTCAGAAAAGTCTTGGACCTGCTTTGAATTTGCAGCAAAACAACAAAATCATATGGTAAGTGTCAATATTCCCTGAAAATTAATCTCCTGTAGAGGCATGCAAGGATTAAAAGGTATCAGATGCCTACCTTGCAATAAATTACTCCTATTTCTGTATCTCCAGAAATCTCTTTCTGAACATTTTTGGTGTCAACACAGATTTAAGTCACCTGTCTTTATTATATTTGTAATCGCCACGATATGCAGTCCACATGCCCTACACCATGAAGGAAAACAACAGTCAATTCCTCATTCAAAACTTCTGCTTTTTAGCAGGACTCATGCACTTCTCCTACCGGTTCTTAAACTGGAGAAGCAATTTTATGCTTTTACGTCGATTGTTTTTTCTGCTCTGCATCTCTGAATTACTGCTCATCTTTTTCCAGTACCTAATTCTCTGGCTGCAAATTCTGTTCTTTCATGTCACAGACAAGTCCAGGCTGAGTTCACACAATTGTCCTGGAATTACTGTTGGAGGCTGCCTACACATACTTGGGAAAATTAACTCGTATTTGATCTATTTCTTTTTCTTTCGACTAAGCATTCTCTACTGGCCACTACAGTGAGATAAATGCCCAGGCCAAGGTGCAGCTCACACAAGGACTGGACTGCTGTACCAGCCGTTTATCACTTGCATTCCATGTGCAAAAATAAGAAACTCACTTTCGAATATGGGCTTTTTTTAACAAAAGCTTATGGTTTCGCATCAATTCATTAGGCTGCGGAAGGAGGAAAACACTTTAGGACATGCCTCCACAAGTTTTTGTGTTTGTCTATCAAAGGTTTTTCTAAGACCACCTTGCAGAGAAGCGCTCTACAGGCAAGAGCAATAGTTTGAAGGCATAACTTGGAGCTGAACTGTAGAATACTGTCCAGACAAGCCTGCTTTTTACATGGCATAAATTGGTTCCATCGTAATTCCACTCTTTCCTTATGATAACCAAGACACCCTGTGGCTACATAGTAATACCCAGTCACTAATCCCTCTTTGATATTCTATTTTACTGCTGCATGTGATTAAAAAAAAGGGAGTGAGGAATGATTCCGCAAATACCAGCATGTTATGTGGACAGAATCTCAATGTCTGTGCTGGTACGAGGTTCCCATGACCTCTAGATAGCCAAAAAAGCCTGATCTTATACTTGTACACTAGAAGAAATCAATATGAACAACTAATTAAAGAAGTATATTGTCTTCTTTTTATGACATCAATATTGACAAGCAAAGTTCTAAAGCCTGAAGACAATCACAAAAATCACAGTTATAGTGGTTCCTTTCCTATCTTGTTTCCCTGTGCTATTTGTATAAATTTGTATTGTAATATATTTGTAATCACAGCTGTAAAATGTGCTGCTCACATTCTTGAAAACAATTTCATTTTCCAATTAATTTCTCTTCTTTGTAAAAAGCAAGAATAGGGGAAAATACAGCAGTTACCTAGTTGTCTAACCTTTAGTTATGGACAGGATTCCGGAAGAGGAGTCAGGGGACCAAGGATCCTGTTCCCAGTTCTTCCATCTTGCTACGAGAACTCTATACTTCATTGTCTTCATCTGCAAAAGGTGGAAAATCATATTTATGCACATTCTGATACACTTTCTGTGTAATAAACTTAATGTCAAGAAATGTTATAAGCAATTAATTACATTTCCTTTACTTTGCTTTTACATACCATTTCCATTTACTGTGTTTAGTTCAGCTGAGATTGAAATAAAAGACGTTCTAAGAACACCAACTTCCTGCAGAACTTCTGGACCAATCGTATATGAAACAACAAAGTATCCTGGTTTCCAAGTTTATGTCAGACATCCAGGTATGGCTGTTGATCAGCAAATTCAGTATTTTGAGAAAAGAAGAAAAGACATATTTATCAAGATCTTAAAGTTTGTTTTATGCCACTGTAGTTTCAAGGAAAATATTTAAAACAGAATAATTCCTGTCACATTTGTGAAAATGGCCTCTTCGACAACTCAAAAATTTTTATTTTGGTGCCAATGTGTATAAAATGATCATGCACCTAATAGACAGGCTTAAGCTTGCATGCTATGCACAAAAATAACGACAGTTAAAAAATCATCACGTTCAAAATCATTACAGCAGTTTGTACGTCTACATTTTCAGGAGAGCTAAAACAAACAAAATTAGGAACTGTGTAGAGAGAGGAGAATGCCAGACTTGCGTTGGTTTCAATAATGTGGTTTAAAGATCATGTCTTTACAGCCATGATATTCTGCAAGGCGTATAGTCTTATAGGATGAATTGAATTTATTTTGACACTGCTGTGTATTTGGTTTACAATTGATATTTCTATGAAGTTAGTACAAGGCTAAAAAATAGTCAGAAAACCACCTCAAAATTTTGAAAGAATTATGAGAGAAAAATTGCTGAATAGACTTGTAGCGCTTTTATAACATGCACTATTCTGATTCTACATGTCAAGGACATAGTAAAAAGGTACATACAGCAATGACAGTAACCGATTACTTCCATATAAGAAATAACTGAATTGACTATGTTTATTCTAGAAAAGAGACAACCAACATGTCAAAGGTCTACACAGGCCACATGGCAAAACAAATAAAGAGCAAAGGCTGATTGCGTCTTACAATATAAATATTATTTGCATCAAATGAAACTAGCAGGTGCCAGGTTCAGAAACAAACAGATTTATTAACACACTGCGTGAAAAACCCTTTACCACAGGACACTGTGCATGGTAATAGTTTACGCTAAAAGGTTTTAAACTGAAAGAGGGTAGATTTAGACTAGATATAAGGAAGAAGTTTTTTAGGCTGAGGGTGGTGAAACACTGGCACAGGCTGCCCAGAGAGGTGGTAGATGCCCCAACCCTGGAAACACTCAAGACCAGGTTGGACGGGGCTCCGAGCAACCTGGTCTAGTGTAAGATGTCCCTGCTCATTGCAGGGGGGTTGGACTAGATGACCTTCAGAGGTCCCTTCCAACCCAAACTATTCTATGATTCTATAAGAATTCTAGAAAGCATTGGTCAGTTTCATACACTGAGGGCTACTAAAGTGAAAAAAAAAAAAAAATCACAGCTGTCTGAGAAAGACTTTTGGCTCACAGATCAGTGGATATTAGAAGAGTATTCAGGCCTGTTAATTATGCTCTTCTGGACTGCTACTGTTGACTGGTCCAAGAAACATGATGCTGGGACAGATGGACCTTTAGTCTGATACAGCGCTACTAATCTTAGGGTCAGTAAACTTGCTTCAGGTGCAGCTTACAGAAAACAGGCTACATGAATTTAAGTCTTTGTGAGCATTAATTTACTTTAAAATCAATTTGGGCTACTAAAATTCTGCACTACCACAAAATATAAGCACAACCAGCTATGAAACAAACTCTGTGATAAGGCCCTTATCTCTGTGATAAGATGCCCTTCAAATGCCAGCTTTTAGTCATTTGCTAGCCTACACGAGACAGGTGAGTTTCTCTTTGCTTACTTATCAGGAGAATTTTTGCTTCATTTTTTGCATTGTACTCCTTGCTATGTCACACAACGAAATCACAGTGGGTTTGAATGAGTTGACAGTAACACACTTGGTTTGAACAAGTTCTTCTGTGACTCCTAACTAATACTTGTGAAATTTAATCGCTTCTAGTACAGTAGGGGCAGAATCCCTCGAAGAAACCAGCAGTCCGTTCCCGTGCCACCCCCCCC
>VYZM01023494.1:302191-315402 GCA_013398915.1 Dromas ardeola
TTGAACAGTGAGGCAAGGCGAATGTAATTTTCTACTCAAAGCAAAACTATCGCGCAGAATATTTCCATTTAGGTAAATATCAAAGATATCATCCAAAATGTTGAAAGTCATCAATGAATCGAAACTTTTGTATATAATATAGTGTCTGAATATTTGTATACCGTATCTGAAGGGGCCTAAAAGGCATTTTACAAGCTCTGAAAAGCTGAACATGTTTTCTTCAAAGATTGATTTATAGATGCATTTGTTCATATGTGTAATTTAATTCTTTTAACTTCAAGTGAAAATGCAGGTCGTTCTGCTTTTTCATTGTGTCTGTGAATATAATCTACTTTTTTACAGTTCTTTTTGTGCTATCTGTAGTATGATATATTTGGTACGGAGAACAAAAGATACGTAGCAAATTGTCAACAGCTACTTACCTTCATTTGAAAGAAAGTCTTACTCTGACCAACATTTATATTATTGGAGAACAATGATGGGAAGAGCAAGAGGAATTTTATTCACAAAAATGACTAAAATTTGTTTACAAAATAATGAATCATGCAAACCCGTTACACAGCAGTCTTAAGCCTTTCTCCAACAAGATTTGGAATCTGAACATGTGTCCAGTAGAGAATAAAAGTCCATGAAAATTCTAATAAAACTGAATCAAACTTTGCACGTTGCAAAGTTTATGCCTGCCAAATTATAAAATATTTATGAAACAATTACAAAATATTATTGCACTAATTCAGAAAATTTCTAAGAAATCATTCAGGTATGTAGCTTGAGTTCCGAGTTCCTCAATTAAGCTTTTCTAACTTTTCTCTTTATTAGAACTGATTATAGCATAAATCTTTCTACTACATTAACACACAGAAAAATGTCATGCAAGATTTTTTTTCTCCATCTAGGCCACCAGCAATAGTAGAACGTAGTCTTAAACTTCCCAAACAAGGTAGATATTCACTCTACAACAAACATAAATAAAAATTAAAAACCAGTCATTTTAAGAGAAAAATCCAAGAAAGTCAGCCCCAAGGTTCCACCAGAGAAATGGAAATAAAATGTGTTGCTGGTATATATGGTTTTGAAGTATTTAAGATGTCCATGAAGAAACTGCCATTCTCTGCTATCTTCCTCAGTTGGAAAAGTCACCTGTAGTGTTCAACTGCAAAATGCAGTCAGATTTCAAAAGCCTTAATATTGTAAACTCTGGCAGGCAGACACCACTCGCTGCCGGGTGTCTTCAAAATCAATGACGTAACACCTTTAATGGGAAGTAGGAAAAGTGTACTAGGTAGCTTTTTCTAAAATACCACAAACCTTTTCTCACCCCAAAACTGACAGCTTCCATTTTTCGCAGCTCTGAGATAAGATGCAGATTGCTGATCTAGAAAGAGACATTTTCCCAATTCAAATGTTTTTACTATTCCAGAAAGGGAAGGTTTGCCATGGAAGGTCTTTCTTCCCCTGACTTTCCCAGAACTCTAGTTAACTCGTTACCAGATTACTTTTCAGGACAATATGAAGGGACAGCCGAGACAGAGGGAGTACGCTGTGGTCTTATTCTTCAACCCAAGATCCAAACTGCCAAACTGTGTATAGCAAATGGGGAAAGGAAGGAGAAAACTTGACAGGATGAGGAGCAAAAGCTTAAGCTTCATCTCGACGAAAATCAGTTGAAAAACACTGCTAAATACAGACATGTAAGCTTTTATCCCCCTTTGAAGTCGTAGCTATTAAAAAGAAACTAACATTCATGAGTACTTCTGAAATCTTCCCTTCTAGTTTCTAAAAAAAAAAAAAAAAATAATCCCACACATACAAACATGTTCAGACTCAGACTGGATCTAACAACTAACAGAGACTTTGACTTCAGATTTTAAATCAGCATTTCTAAAATAACCATCTTCCATAAAATAAGAGCTGCTAGACGGGCACCCTTTCTTTATATGCTGCGACTCAAAATATACCAAAAAATTTCTCTATTTCATGAACACTGGAGCAGGCACCTGTGAACTCAGCTGATCGGCAGAAAATAACCCAAGGGGTTTATCAGATCAAAAGCTGAATCTAAGCCAACAAATATTGAATACACTGCACAAAAAGTGAAGGTTTAGATAGTATGTGAATTATTCTCACTCAAAGCAGTAATAAGGCCTCCTTTAATACTGTGTGATGTTTTAGCATTGTCCTTCCAGATACACCAATTAAAAGCTAAAGAAAAAAAATACAGATCTAGAAAGCATGACTGGTGATAAAACTGAGTAGCTCGTTATGGCTAGACAGAAGATTAAAGAGTGGCCTTGTTACAGTTAACAGATATGTGGAAATGCACACAAGGCTGTAAAAAAGAGAATAATACACTGTTCAGCAGATCTATGAGCTTTATGACAAAACATGGTAGTCCTGAACACCAAACAGTGTGACTTGCACTGATGTCTCCGAAACTATTTCTAGCCTGACCACATCACCAGAGATTTTAGGCAATATAACCAAACATTTATTAAGAATGGAAGTATGGGTTATCCCCTTTACCAGGAGGATCAAGATGGTCTTCCTTCCTCTCAAATCACGTGAAACGTAAACCACAAAGAAGAGCAGAAGAGATTAAATAATTACATTCTAGTATATTCCAAAAACTGAGATTAAGTAGGAAGATGTATAGATATGTGTTCTGCCATGGTGTAATAGATTAACACATTTTTAAACTATTGCCAACACAAAGCAGTACAGCAACTTGATTTATTATATGCAGATTCTTCTGCATTGTTGCTAAACAGTACACTGGTCCAAAGTTACTAAAATACTTAAAAAACTATACATTATGTAAACAAAACATAAATAAGACAGCATAGTTCTTTGTACATATAGTTTAGTACAGATTGTTAGGAATTCATGAATATGTACAATTCTATTCCATAGACTGCATTTTTACAATGCATTAAGTATTTTTTTTTACAGAAACAAACCAAAAATAAATTTGACAAATAAAAAGGAGATATATACTGTCATAAACACACTGGCAAACAGTCCATACTGTAAGATGGAACATGTGCAAAAGGCTAAATTTCTCCAAACTGAAATGTTTAATGAACACATTAGTCATTTCTGACCTTTTTACTAAAGAACTCACTGAAAACTTCTGACAGACTAAATAAATTTTTATTCCTCCTAATCCCCACAGGTAAACAAGAAAGGACTATAATTTTAAGTAATTTTCAGTAAATCAACTGTTTCAAACAACGTAAGAAATTATTCAACAGTTACAACTTCTGAAGTCAGAAGAATCCCCATAATTTCAAAGTGGCTCATTTGCAGTAAATTCAGGATGCAGCTTTGTCAGGTTTATCGGGGGAAGATGACTGAGATGCAGGGAAGACAGTGGCAGGATTTCTGCCTGTGGACACAACAACAGGAGGCGGTGATGAAGACAGGGAAGAAGCTTTTGATGCCGGCGTATTTATAGCATTCAAAATGGCTCCTTCTGGACTGACCAACAGTTTTTTGATAGAAGTGTTTAAGTGAAACACTGAAGTGTTGCTTGGTAAATGAGAGTTCGGAGGATGAACGGCAGAAACCACAGAAGATGTAGCTACAACACTAACAGGAGGTTTTATCACTGAAGACACAGACAGCGTCGCTGTAGACAGGGGAGTACATGAGCTAGCTGGAGTACTGAGTATCTGGGGTGTTGCATGTACGATGGGTAAAGCATCTGCAGACCCAAGAGAGTTCACAATTTTTGTAGAGCTTTTCACAGGATGTTTTGATATTTGCCAACTTAATGAATTACCTGGTGCAAGCATGATTTTCGAGGTTATTGGATTAACAATTGGTACACCTTGAGCTTCTTGACCATGGTTAGTAGTTAAAGGAGGAGTCTGTTTTGTATTACAAGAGAGAAGAAGAACATGGCTGCCAGCTCCAAGGCCTTGTGGAGGAACAACAAAACGAGTACCATTAATCATTATCTGAGTTCCAGGTGCCAAAGGCATACAGGTGTTAATGACTATTTTCTGTTGAATGCAAGGTTCATTCAACTGACCTCCTACCTTGCTTGTTACAGTTGGTGAAGCTGCAGACATCTGAATGGTAGAAGCACAAGTGTAAGCATGACTTTGTTTCTCTGTACTGGGAGGCACCTGCTGGCATTGTAGGGAAGAAAAATTGGGAAAACTAATGACTTTACCTGCATTTGGAGATGGAGGGAGCAACACACTCTGAGGTTTGTGAATACCTGCATTATTTGGCATAGCAGCTGAAACTCCTGATGATTGATATTGAAGCAGTGTGGGCAACTGGCTTTTTGGTACTGGAAGAGGAGCTGGAACTGCTGCCAGTTGAGGAATTGTGTGTAACACTTTGTGGGGGGTGGCTACAGATCCAGGCAAGCTAATCACTGGAAACTGCACAGCAGATGCTAAGTTTTGAGGAGATACTGTTGGTTGCGTTGTTGAAATCAGCACAGATGAAGCAAGATGTCCTGTTTTCACAGTTGATATACCCACAGTATTTCCAATATTTGAAGTACACAGTCGATTACTCACAACTGGCCTTATTTTTGAGGGATCATTTCCACCAGTCAAGACAGTTGGCCGTGTCCCAGAAGCCGTCCCACTTGATGTTACTGAAATAGATTCTACACGTGCATTTGCTGTTGTTACTGTAGAGGCATTTTCAGCTTTTGTTGCAACACATACAGATTCATTGACTGACACAGCACTTTGACTCACAAAATTTGGTACAGGAACCAATGTACTACTACTTGTTAAAGACAGCGCCAACCCCATGCTCTTTATGTCCTCTCCCTTAGAAACTGCAGAATGGAATACATTAACTGGTGCAGCCTGTTGTGCATTGCCTTTAGTATTTACAATGGTTTGACCTATATTTAGTCCAATTTTCACATCTTTTACTTGAGCAATAGTTGGTGTTGAATTTATTCTTATTGGTGCTCCTACTGTAGATGGGATCAGAACCAACTGTGGTTGCTCTGTGGTACTAACAAAGGCGTTGCTTAGGGAAGGAGGAAGGTTATGTTTCAATGACTCTGCAACTAGACTGGCAGTTGATGGGCCATTGGCAATTTGTGTGTTAATGAAAACCAACTTCTGGGCGTTAACACCAGTGGATCCTGGAGAGGGTATAATACTGACTCCTGATGCCCCACAGGGTGATAAAATAGGTGGATTTGTGACTAATGTAAGTTTCTGGACTGGAGTACCACTGATTAAATCTCCATTTGTTGCTGAATTAGACTCAGATTGTGTAACAGGATTTGTTTTAGTATAACCTTGTTGCTGCACAGAAGAATTTGGAGTTATGACAGTGTTATTTTGTCCAATGCTAGTCCCACCAACAGGGCTGTTTGGAGTTGCTGACATCAAATTGCTAGCTAATGAAACAGAGGATAAAGAAGGAGTGGACACATAGCAGGAGTTCTCTATTACTTGACCCAACATGCCCCCAACAGCAGGCTGCTGTAATGTGAATTTGATATTTTTCTCCATTGCCTGGGTAAAATCAGCTGGGAAAGCTGGAATGTTAACAGAAGCAGCTGTTGAGGGTGCAAATCCAGAAAGAGACGATTGTCCAATATATGGGAGACCAGACGTGGCTGTTGCTACAGATGAAAGAGTAGAGCACGATAATGCTGTGGTTTTTGGCACAAGAAAAGCCTGAAGTTGAGATGCATATGTGAAAACTGAACTAGAAGATAAACTACTAGGTGAAATCTGGTCTGGGTTTGTTCGCACTTTAACAATTCCTGTGTTTCCACCTCGTGTTGTGACCAGAATAGATTGTGATTCTCTTATACACACTGTCTTCAGCTCTTGCCTAGTTTCAAAGGAGTCGGCTGTCTGCTGTGACACAAGATTATGACAGGCAGAAGCAGCGTTTGTAGACCCACTCAATGCTGTTGCTGATATCAAAGACTGGCTAGCTGTGGAAAGGGTAGGCGAAGTCAAAGACACAGGGAATGTGGCAGTTGAAACTGTAGTCTTGATTTTGTCAGTTTCCGTTTGGCTCACCTTAATTGTTGATGTACTTGCTGAAGTTACAATAGGCAATGGTTGTGTAGTGTTCATGGGACTAGTCACTTGTGACAAGTGGGTAATATTTTTGTTAAAAATTGTAGTAGGTGACTGAGTGGTAGCATTTGCAGGGCCTGTTACCAGAACAGGTGTTAAAGAAACACTGACATTTGATATTTCTGGTAAAGCTATATAGTGCATCTCAGATGATTTTTGTTGTAGTGATTGAATGTCCTTGGACACCATTTTTCCTTCCTTCTGCTGAATAAGAAAATTCTTAGGTAAAATAAGAACTTGTTGCATGACTTTTTCTCCAGTTTTAGGGTCAATCACAGGTTGCATTTGAATTTTCACAGAGCTGTTTTGAAGGTCTATTGGTACACAGTGGCCATTTGGCATTTTGTATACCATTTGTAAAGGAGTCTTTGAACTGGTCTGGCAGGGCAATGCTGGTTTTACCAGTGATGATTCCAAAGGTGATAAAACTGGCTTTTCAGAAGTAGATACATTTATGCCTGGGGGAGGTGACAGTTGATTTGTTAAGGTCACTTTGTTCCCAGTATTCTTGGCAAGCAAGGCCTGGATGGGTTTGGTCCCTTTCAGAAAATTTGATGCTGATGTTGCAGGATCTGTCAAGGAAAATGATTCTAGAGTTGACCCTTCGAATTGTTTCAGCTCAGTCAAACAACGATCTGGCTGCAGGCTACTTTCTGAACTCTGGATCCCAGCCTCATTAGTGCTCAGCTTAGCTTTCTTCCTTGGTGAAAGCTCATTAGTGCTTTGATCCAGACAACTATTTTGCTTGGACTGTCGTTTAACACATTTGGGCAGTGTCTTCTGTATTTCTTTAGAAGTTGATTCTTTTTTCAGAATTCTGTTTTTTCCTGCAGGTAAATTCATCTCTAGTAGTTTCACTTCATCTGCAAGGATATTAAAAGAGAAACTGTGTTTTACATGTTTGTGACTGATACCTTCTAAACAACAATTTTACAGTGTCTAGCTAAAGGCAAAATGCTAGTTTGCAAGTGTAAGGATATGTGGAAGGAGAATGACTGCTTCTTTAAGGGCATCTGGTCAAGGACCTTTTTCAATGCAAAAAGGGAGTCATAAGGAAAGAAGGAACTCAAACAAGAACATACAGGTGCACAAACCTGACCAACAAGAGAGATATAGTGAGGAAAAACAAACCTGGTTATTCATACATTTAACTGATGAAAGCATGTGAGAGTGTGAGAACCTTTACTCCAGTAAACTTACCTCATCAAGGACCTGGTTAATCGGGACACTGAGGGTAAAAAGGGAGAAGCCAGGAAAAAAAATATAGAGACACAGATCTAACAAACCAAACCAAACATGGAGACAATGACAAGAAACAATCTCACCAATAGCAACTGATGGTCTGTCAAGAAACTGCAGGTGCCCCTTACAGGAAGATCAATCTAGACTTTTCAGCTGATATGACTGTAAACCAGGGGAGATCCTGGACACTGGGCTGGGAGGGGTGAGGGAATCAGTAGAGCTGTACACACCCAGGAAGAGATGTGCAGAGGAAGGGGGAGCTGCAAGGACAGACTACGAGGTCACAGCCTGTGTGCCTGGTGCCGACTGCTGTGGGGTAAGTGTGTCTTCCCCAAATCCAGTGTGCGTGGGGGCGGTGTGTGTGTATTCACTGGCAAACTTCAAGCCAGACTAGCTGATGAGCAGGGGAGCCTGGGGGCTGGGCTGCTGTATCAGGCAGACTTGTGAGCGTGGGGTGCCTGTGGGACAAGGGTGTGAGTGCCACATGTTTCACGCTGAGCATCGAGCTGGACCAGCCAGCGAGCAGTGGATGCGTGAAGTGGATAAGAGGGCCCAGGATGCAGGCAGGGGTGCTGGGTGGACAGAAGGGCTGCACACTGAGGTTTTCGCAGTGCAGGGCTGCAGGGGGGCATCTCTGAGGAGAGGCCAGGAGCTGCCCTGTGTGAGACCCAGCTGGCTCCAAAACAGATCCACTGCAGGACATGTCTAAGCCTGTCAGCTAAGCTGATGATGCTTCATGGAAAATGCTGCGCAGAAGAATGTGACAGACAGGAGTGAGCAAAAACAACCCCGTAGACACCGAGGCCAGTGAAGGAGGCGAAAAGTGCTCCAGGCCCTTCCTCCACTTGTCGGGGGAGGAAGTAGTAGAATGGGGAACAAAGTTACACCTGGGAAGAAGGTGGAGATGGGGTGGGGGGGGGAGGTATTTTAGTTTTTGACCTTGTTTCTTACCATCCCACTTTATTTTTCATTGGCAATAAATCAAATTCATTTTCCCCAACTGAGTCTGTTTTGCCTGTGACAGTAACTGGTGAGTGATATTCCTGTCTGTATCTTGACCCACGAGCTTTCCTGTCTTATTTTCTCTCCCTGTTCTGTTAAGAAAGGGAAGTAACAGTGGCTGGGTGGGTGTCTGACAGCCAGCCAAGGTCAACCCACCATAAACATAAATTCCGAGCAGGCCTACTATGTTATCACAGAAATGGTTAAGTGTGAAATTGGCAAAAACTTGCATTAATCAGAATTTACATCTTGGTCATGTCTGCCCACTTCTAATCTACATCTGTCAGACATGCATCACAAGCTATTTCAATATTATCACAGTAGTAGTTAAGGTAGAAAGTAGGACACATAGAAAAATAAAGCTTCTGAATCAACTTGATTCAGCTCCTGAATCAAACTCAAGCTACCAAATTCCAGTAAGTGCTTACCATTGTCTGGGCAATCTTTTTTGGGAACTTCCACATGTTCTGCAGACTCTGAAGATCTACCGCATACTACTGCAAAAGAATCTTTGCCAGAATCAGCTTCACTTTCATCATTACTCCATAATTCTCTGGTAAATCTATCATGGTCTGGATGTCTTTTAAAGTCATCATAGTCCTTCTTCAATCTAGACCTTCAAAATAACAAAACTAACTTTACTAAAGAACCACACTTTTTAAAACTTTTTATTTATTTATTTGTATTTGCTTCCACACAAAAAGTTGGAGCGCCCTTCAAAAATTTCAGGGTAGCTCTGCCTGCAAAGTCTTTAAAACTCAAAAAACGGTAAGTGACAGTAATTTCCCATCCTTCACCAAAACTAAATTCTATGTCATTAAGTCCTCTAACAACAGGCAAAAAGACTGAGGCAAATATGAACATTACCATTTTACTGCATCAATCTTCTGTTTCTTCCTTCATCTTGCATTGTGGCAAATGTACCCGTATGGACTCGAGTAGCAAGCATTTAAGTAACTGTAGCAAGTCTACTCTTTCCTCTGAAGGCAACTCCAACTAAACAATTTAGTAAATCCTGTTTTTCTTAAATGCACCACGCTTTTGGCCCAGCTGTCCTCTCTTATGAGGAAAGACTGAGGGAATTGGGTCTCTGTAGTCTGGAAAAGAGACGGCTGAGGGGTGACCTTATTAATGCATACAAATACTTAAAGGGTGGGTGTCAGGAGGACGGGGCCAGGCTCTTTTCAGTGGTGCCCGGCAACAGGACAAGAGGTAATGGGTACAAACTTGAGTGTAGGAAGTTCCATCTCAACACGAGGAGGAACTTCTTTACTGTGACGGTGGCAAAGCACTGGAACAGCCTGCCCAGAGAAGTGGTGGAGACATCTCTGGAGACATTCAAAACCCGCCTGGACGCGTTCCTGTGCAACCTGCTCTAAGGTGACCCTGCTCTGGCAGGGGGGTTGGACTAGATGATCTCCAGAGGTCCCTTCCAACCCTATGATTCTATGATTCTATGTGACCGTAATATAACTTTCTCCTTTAAGAAAACTTTCTTAATCTCTGGGCCATTAGAACAGCTGCCACTGTCATTTCCATAGGCTCACACTCCACTAAAAGATGTGCATATGATGGAAATACATAGCTGCTTTACTCATTTAAAGACCATTCAGAAACACATCTACTTACCTTGATACTCCTAAAGTGCTACATATTTCCACTGTCCCTTCTTCTAAACCATTGTCTAGATGAGATCTAAGGGATATTTTAGTATACAAATATAGTAAACTACAGGATTTGGAAGGTGGTAACGAACACAATATCCAGGAGGATTACTTAGCAAACAAATAAATAGATTATAGCAATTAGCACCTTGTGTGGAATAGAATCTAGACTTTAGTCTGGATCTAACCCTTATGACAGTAAGATTAAGATCTTAAATTTACCCTTTCTTCTGTGTTACAATAACAGTTGTTTGCACTGAGTGCAGCAGTGGGTAGCTGCTCCCTAAGGGATGGAGAGAGAGGAGCCAAGCGTGATGTCACAGCTGCCAAGGCATGAGCCTCACCAGCAAGGACGCCATCCCACTGCCCCTGAATGAGGGAGTAGGGCAGGCCTACAGATGGTAACTTGGTTCACCAAGAGCCCAGATCAACAGGCAAGTTCCTAGTGCTGAGGCCAGGTCTGAGGTCAAGCTGGGAAGTCACTTCACAGGTTCAGATTGAGATCAGGTCCAGTGATGGCTGCCAGGGTCAGGACCCAGTTAAGTAATTTCTGGACAGGTCCACAGTGATGATGCAGGTCCACGGTCAGTCTGAGGGTCAGTTCATGTCAGCAGCACCCATGACCAGGCAGGGTAACTGCCATAGTTGAGCTAGAAACTGGAAATCCTACAGCAGAGACTGTAGAATGGCCTGAAAATGGGGATCCTGGGCCCACGGGCAGGTGATGTGGATGGAAGGCAGGCGAGGCTGGTCAGGGTCAGCGAGACCTAATAGTTTACTCACAGCTTTGATACTTTGACTGAGAGAAGACAACCTCGAAGTCTGTATGAAGATGTAGTGTGGATGTTACTTAAACTCCGTCAATTAGGATTTTGAACTTGAAGTCTAGGTGTGGAAGAACTATAGAAGGACACTAGGGAACCACAGGACAACACTAGGGAATTACTATTGCACTAAAGCTTATGCATGGGAATTTCCTTTTTTCTTTTCAGGAACTTCTGCTGTGGGGAAGTGAACAAATGTGATCAGTGGGCACAAGTAAGCTTTCCTTTTAAACCTTGCTACTATTGAAACACCATTCAACATTATATTCTGTCATAATTTTGAGAAGACCAGAGAACATTTCAGAAGGGGAAAAAAACGGACTTTGATCATAAGAAATGCTCCTACTAATCAAGGACAACAAAAGAGGAAGGAAGGAAAACTCCAGACTCTCACTCCACACTGTGGTCTTACACAGAAGGAAGCTCTGCCCAGCCCTTGACAACCTAGAAGGCCAACACTGTCATTCAACTAGTAGATGTTAGTAGCTGGCTGAGACACTATAGACACTGCAACTGCAGTTAGACTTGTGGTGGTGCTGCTGTTTACACCAGCATAAGCAATCTTTACTCAACTGCTTTTCCCTGTCACATGACACCTTTCCTCACCACTGTCATTGGCACTACACAGCTGTCTAGCAGCTGCATAATGAACCAGACCAAGACATTGATCTAGCCTCCCCCTGAACATTTTTCTTTCCTCCCCATGATTTGCAAAGACTGTTTTTCAGCTGGAGCTGTTCCCTGGTATACTATGTGTCTGTCCAAGCAGTTATGTCATGGAAATACTGAGGCTAGCATTGCTGAATAAACTAGGGTTACAGCTTAAAACATACCTTCTGAGAAACATTAAATTATTCTCACAAATTATCCTCCACTCTAAGTGCACACTTCTCTAGCTACCAGCACACGTACATGCAAGACTTCAGCCACTCTATTCCAGACTAGAATTTACTACTGCGAGGCACACCTAATATATACTACTTCTACAAACTTTACACAACACTTCTACTTCTGTATTCTATGACCCCTTTTAAAAAACACCAAACCACTAGGCACCAAACCATTCCACAGCAGAATTTACATAAAGGATACAACTGGAAACCCCATATGCTGGAAACTGAAATCCTTTCTAATAGTATTACTATCTGCCACACTTCCAAAAGGAGTCTGAATTGCTATGCACAGGAAGAAATGAACAGCTAAGGAAAATTAACAGAAACTTGAATAGAAAGGAATAGAAAAAAGGAAAACTTGTACTTTCGTCCATTATTTAAAGCAAAATGTTCAACAACATCCTGAATTTCTAAATAACAATTTTAATTCATGCATGATATCCATAAAATGAGCTACTAAGTAAAAAACTCTTAGTTATTCTATCCATTTACTGTCTTTGGTGCTATGGTGGTGTTTTTTAGGGTTTTTTAAAAACATAATACCTTTCTCACTTTTGAGAATTAGTTCTGCACCATGTAACTCTAAGTTTCTTTCTTCACACTCAACAATTAAACAGCTGCACAATTTTACCTATCATTTGACAGACAGTTTAAGCTTCTAATCATTACTTGCTTTTTAAATGTCTATGTGGCAAAAAAGAGGTATGATTCTAGCTACAGCTGTATGGCTAACAGACAACAATGGCAGCAAGCTTCAATACACAATGATGATACCAAGTCAACATCCAGTCTCTCCAGGATTTATGATCTAGGTAGTACCTTCACTGCTACCAACAATTGCCCTTACTAGATTTAAATCACTCACCACTCACTGATATTTCACTGACACACCTCATCCCAGGTGCATTTCACATTTACAGGGTTACAAAGACCTCAAAATCATGTTTTAAGAATTGCTTTGGGCGAATCCATTAACAACCAATTTAGATAGCTTTAGATAGTAAGTAGTGGGACAAAGTATATGAGATGCACCCCAGAGTCCTGAGGGAATTGGCTGATGTAGTTGCCAAGCCACTCTCCACGATACTTGGAAAGTCATGGCAGACAGGGGAAGTCCCTGGTGACCGGAAAAAGGGACACATCACACCCATTTTTAAAAAGGGTAGAAAGGAGGACCCTGGGAACTACCTCTGTGCCTGGGAAGATCGTGGAACAGATCCTCCTAGAAGCTACGCTAAGGCATATGGAAGACATGGAGGTGATTCGAGACAGCCAGCATGGCTTCACCAGGGGCAAGTCCTGCCTGACCAACCTAGTGGCTTTCTACAGTGGAGTGACTGCATCAGTGGACAAGGGAAGGGCAACAGCTATCATCTATCTGGACTTCTGCAAGGCCTTTGACACGGTCCCCCACAACATCCTTCTCTCTAAGCTGGAGAGATACGGAGTTGATGGGTGGACTGTTCGGTGGATAAGGAACTGGCTGGATGGTCGCATCCAGAGGGT